>OZ005656.1:214394478-214982478 GCA_963930645.1 Salticus scenicus | reverse complement strand
TTATACATATTCTCATATCTTCACATACACTGTTAAAAATTTTCTCCTAGGTTGAACCAAAACATGGTACATTTTTGCTGCCACCATGCGATGGTGAAACCTTTTACCATTATTTGGTGCTTTACTAAACCAAGGCTTGGTACTACAATAGCTACATCCATAAGACGGAGAAATTTTTTACCATAATTTGGTGCTTTTTTTAAACAAGAAACGCCAAATCATAGTAGAAGGTTTCACCATCGCATGGTGGCAGCAAAAATGTACCATGATTTGGTTTCTGAAGCTACTGTAGTACCAACATTTGGTTCAACCTTGAACTGAAATTTTAAAAGTGTAGACCTTTTATGTTATTACATTATAATGCATTCTAATTTAATGAATTTATTACTTCTTATTACATCTTGTGATATGTTTGATAAAATGTTAATTATAGATAATGAAAACGAGAACAAAACGACCAAAAATGATTCGTAGTAATTTATATATTTACTAGCTGACCCAACAAACGTTGTTTTGTCATATAAATTATTTCTAGAGTATATTTTGCTAGAAAAAAATAACTAACTTATTGTAAGTGTGTAAGGATGTGGTATATAAGTGGAAGATGTATGGAGCGCTGTGAACGGTGAAAGAATATAAAAATAACAAAACACCAACCATTTATTTTTTTAATTTATTAAAATTGTATTTATTAAAATTATATACATATCGCTACTTATAACAATATTACTAAAAAACAATATCAATCCCTTAATGCAACAGAGTGTACAATATATTTTGTTATCCCATCTTTCGCCAATACAAACAAACTGGATGGTTTGCCCACTCGAGAGCCACGTATAATTGTCCGTGTGAAAAACATGATGTGCTACATTCTAAGCCACAGACAGACATCGTTTGGCCCTGAGACTTATTGATAGTCATTGCAAATGCCAATCTAATTGGAAATTGAGGGCGTTTAAATTGAATTGGCACATCTGTGGGTATAATAGTGATTCGCAGTAGTAATATATTTTCACCTCGGAATTTGTCATTTAAAATGATGGCTTCGATAACATTTTTCATTAATTTTTTTATGACTAATCGCGTGCCGTTGCACAACCGTGGTGGGTTCAAATTACGAAGCAAAATAACCGGAGATCCAACCTTCAGTTGTAAAATATGCGGTGGCATGCCTGGTAAATCTAATGAGTTTAAAAACTTTGTTGGATAATTTACAGCTTCGGTGGCATCGCAAACTGTATCATAATAAAGGAAGAAGGAGCACGCCAATACTCTTAATGCTTACAAACCCCTTCTAGTGAAATGCCAGCGAAAGCTACTTTTGCTCCTCTCAACCTTGAAGTAGGGCACCCATCCTCAGCGCATTTATCGCTGTTTGTTGTGGCAACACAACAGCTTATGTAGAAACACTTATGCTCCTTCTTCCTTTATTATTATTCTATGTGTATGATACCAAGTCTCCTGGTAACAAATGTTGTATCTTGAGATTCAAATCGTTGACGTCCACATTTTTTGTTGCTAAAATTGCTCTTTCTGCCAGCCACTCATGATTTGTGTATCGTCTGTGTACATCGGGAAATATCTGGTCAATAAGAGCATCTTGAGAATCAATGATTGTGCAGAAATCGGTCGGTAATTTTATGCATCCAGTTTCATCTGTAGTAACTTTTCCATCGCCGATATCTAACACTTGTTTTGAGAATGTTTCAGCGGATGGATCTTGAAGCTTTTGAACGCACAAATTTAATTTCAGTTGTACTTTTTCAACATTACGCCACAATGACGATGATTTTAAGCACGCGTTGATCTCATCAGCGTATGTTGAACGCGGAATAACGGAAAGTGATTGTCTGAAATCACCTGAAAAGAGTAACAGAGTGCCGCCAAATAGTTTGTCGTTGTTTTTTATATCTTTCAATGTCCTGTTCGACGCCTCAATCGAATGTTTGTGTGCCATAGTGCATTCATCCCAGATAAGAATTTTACACTATTTCAGCACTGTGGCCATGGACGATTGTTTTTTTTATGTTGCACACTGCGTCTGGGTTATTTTGAATATTTAGTGGCAGTTTAAATAATGAATGAGCTGTTCTGCCTCCATCCAATAAAGTTGCCGCAATGCCAGATGATGCAACAGGCAATGCGATGCCATTATTTGATCGTATTTCGGCGAGAATTAGCGAAATAAGGAATGTTTTGCCAGTTCCACCTGGTGCACCCAAAAACAAAAAGAATCCACCTTGTCCTGCCAAAACTGCGAGCATGATGCGGTCGTAAATGGTTCTTTGTTCTTCATTCATTAGTGGGACATTTCGAGCAACAATCGCTGCCATTTCTACAGTATTGTATTGTAGTTCACGATTCAATTCAGTGCTTATTAAATCAGATGCATTTCGATTTGTTGAATGCATACCGAAATGACTGAGTGGTAAGTTGGCAATGATAATGCAAAGATCTTCAATAGCAATCAATTCTTCATTGTACATAGCGTCACTGAATACTATCGTTAGATCGTTGCACCGTGAACGATGTTGATGCAATATATCATCAGTCATTGAATCTTTGTGATTATCCCATAATGTCTCTGCTCGGGCCGGGAAACATGTAGTCAACACTATAGCGAATAGTAGACGAATTTGTTTTGCTGTACAGTTCAGTCCTACTTCAGCAAGCATACACTCCCACTGGTTGTCGCCTACCAGCAAGCCGAGTGCAAGGCATGCATCTTTATACGTTGGATACTGTTGTCCATTCACTTTACGTAAATCTTGAAATGACAAAGGGCCGATGACATTAACCAATAACAGTCGAAGATAAAAGCACTCACTCTGCCTTGGATTGACTGTAAATACTCGTCCCAAGGTGTTTGATTTGAATAAACCGGGACATGCATCAATCGGCGTGCCTTGCTTGCGGGGCATCCATTTTTTTGTTGGAGCCCATGTGAAATAGCGTGGTACTTCTGAATAGAGTAATGTCCGTGCAAAAGCACCAAAAGCATCCGCACTGTTACACAATTAAAAAAATTCGGTGAGTGTAGTTTTTGGTGGATTTATAGCACGATCAATCGCTGTCTCGCTCGTGAAATATACGCGCTGGCCATTTTCAAGATGGACAGCTAAATGAAGAACTGCTGGATCCCGTTCATGAATTGGGAAAACAAAGATACGCCAAACAGCTTCATTGGAGCTGACGTACCGGCCAATTTGGTAAAGTGTTATTTCATCGTCGTTATTCACCGGAGGAGCATTCACATTGGTATTTTCATCTCGAAATACAACCATATCACTGCCTTTATTCACATACTTGCAAATGTATTTGATGCTCTTCACTGAACGGCAGAACTGAACATTAATATGAGCATTGAATGTTTTGCTCAGCAGAGGCGAATATGGGACCACCCATCGGTTATCAATGTCAATATCTATGTTGTTGACATAGATGACCGCCATAGATAATAAGATTGTCCGCCATTATCGGGATTTCTTCGACGATATATTGGATATCCGTCAACATTTGTCATCGTGAAATTTTTCGGAAAACTTTTAGTACATTTTCCATCTGCACAAATAATAATGGCCTAAAAATTCATTTTTCATTTTAACATAAAATAACTCCGTCGGATATTGACGAATTTTTTAAAAGAATATACCATTTTAACTAATTTTAACATTTTAACAATATTAACGTTGAAAAAATATTTTAAACACTTACGGTTAAAAATTCATTTTTCATTTCAACATTAAATAAATTCTGACATCATGTTTACGATTCTAAAATATTAACTTTGAAAAAATATTTTAAAAACTTCGTAAGATACGGTTACGATTCTAAAAATATTAATTTTGAAAAAAATATTTTAAATACTTCGTAAGATACGGTTAGAAATTCATTTTTCATTTCAACATTAAATAAATTCTGACATCGTTTTTACGACAACTCACGCCATCTAGGTGGAAAAGTTGTTGAAAGAGTTGGTTAAAAATTAATTAAGAAAGAACTAATTAAGTTACAACTTTCATTTGTAAATCTAAACCATTCTCGAATCCACCTGAAGACACACAAAAAATTTCATTAAACTCAGTCCAGCCGTTTAGGAGGAGTTCAGTGACATACACACGCACAAAAGAAATATATATATAAAGATATGATAGGATAAAAAAGAGTTTAGTTTCAGAAAAGCCCTAATCAAAAATCATTAATACCTATTGAAAATTCTGAATCACTAGTAAATCGTATATTTCCCCTGTAAGTTTAATTTTATGGCAAGGTACTTCATAATGCAAAAGTCGATAAAATGGACATTTTTAAGAGAAAAATTAGCTAAATTAGCTAAAAATTAGATTATGATTAGATATTGTGTATTAATGAATTTCTGGATATTTGCAGCTATCTAAAGTTTAAGTGTCGGTCATAAGATAATAAATCAGTTAGAATTCAGAGTTTTGGGGAGGAAAAAGACAGAGAGAGAGAGAGAGCACAAAAAAATGAAGAACTTTTTCGTCATGTAATTGTTATTAAATAAACTCGCGGTACACTGAGGTCCGCAGCAAACCGTCAATTACTGGCCTTCGCGGCCGCTTATTTACCGTGAACCAGAGTGAATTCCTCGCTTAGGTTGCCTATTTTCGTACTGAGTAAATACTTCCATCACGTAGTAAACAACATCTTTATTGTTAAACGAGTTTATCGTTATTGTTTAATTGTTAAATCGTGTGTACCATGGATTAATTACCATTCATTTTAATTATTTATGTTATACATATAGTTTTATACATATGGTTTTATATAAAACAATAGATAATCAAGATATTTTTATGAGTTATTTCTAAGAAATTGATATATGATATCACATATAACAAGTATGGAAAATGTACAACAATATATATATATATATATATATGTATAACAAGAAGATGGTGAGAGAGATAAACAGAATTCAATGGATTGCGTTCTAGTGTATCATGACCTATTATTTTTATTCTTGGTGAAAATTAATTGCAAGAACGATACACTATTGTAACAACTTTAACGTTAAAATTGAGAAAGAGCTTACTGATTCTGGCATCCCTCAACTACTACTTTTCAAAAAATTTGTTTTTTTTAATTTCACAATATTGCTAAAGTGGTCGTCGCTAACGCAGATTTTAGTCTTGGTGTTAAGTTAAGTACTTTGGAGACTAATTTTGATAAAAGATTTAGTTTAATGTTACCAAAGTTTGGAAACTGTATTTTCAACATCTATAGAGTTCTGGAATTTACCGGATTGATTCATTAGTTTTTAGCGCAGAACTAACTTCCTTGAAGGTTCAGTAAATCACTAAAGACCCTATAAAGAAGAAGAATCATTATAGATGATTGTTGAATAAAACCTGTTGTCTAGAACGTACTACTTTCTACACTGTTTTGCAGTAAGTGGAAACAGGTGGAAATTTCTTACTTCCACACCTGTTGATTGGATGGGTTTTCACGCCGCAATAGGGCTGTGCAATGGGCAAATGGCGACGATCTGGGACGCACCCTTATAGATGGTCAGGAGACATGCCATCACAATTTTGATCCTCCGTGGAAGGGATGGCTGTCCCGTTTCGGTGACTGCCAGAGGTATAATATTTGATGGGAACATGGAGGACATTGCGGCCACGACAGATTTTACGTGCACCAGCCACCATTAGTGTACACGACGGTCTTTGGCCGGTTGGAGTACCAAACCCGTAATCTTCGAATTACGAGGCCGGCACGCTACCAACTGGGCTACCGCGGCCCATACTTCCACACCAGAAACTCTGTGACTTGGTGGCAAATTCAGCAAATTTTTCACGCAAATGTCGCGAAAAAAGTTAGTTTCGATTGTCAATATTTGGAAATTCTGACTTCAGTAGGGACAGAGTCATGGGAATTTTCTGAATGATTAATATCCCCTTCTTGGAGGATCAAAAGTGTGATGGCATGTCTACGGTCCATTCTTAGGGGTGCGTCCTAGACCGTCGCCAATTAACCATTACAGGGCACCAGTGCGATGTTAAATCTAATCAACCAATCAACCTGAATGATTAATTGATTTCTAGCGCAAAACGACTTTGAAAACTAAATAAATCACTATAAAATGTCGATGGATTCAGTTTCTATTCAAACATCGAAATGAAGGGTTGTTTCTGAAATACTCCATTTTAGGCGGGGATAAGAGTTCTTGATTCAGCAAAATTGCTGCTGTTAATGTATTTAACATTGTTCGCTTGCCTTTTGTAGAACGGATCACAGATCTGTTGGATTGTTTAGAGAGTACTCTTTGATTACTGACTTTTGTGGTACAAAGAACCGTTTGTTTTGTTCTATAGTGTTATTTTCTTTCAAGAATAGCTATACAATATGTAGTTTTAAAAAGTCTTTGATTACGCATTTTACTACTTTTTTTTTCCGTCATTATAATAAAATTTAGTTTTTGTTGGGTAGAAATGTATATACATTTTTATTTCATATCGTAATTATCTGTTGTTTAAAAGGATATATATATATATATATACATACATATTTTTCTCATGTGTATTATTTAATATAACAGAAAATATAATACACTAACTTCATGTTTTTACTGACATCACTGCTATTTGTGATTTATTTTTTATTATTTAAAAATTGTTCATTTATTTTTGAATAGTATGTTAACTAGAATTTTGTTTTTAGGGTTCAATTAGAATTGGAAGATTAGAAATAAGTTTTAATTGTAATTTATTAAAACTTATTTCTAATAAAATATTTTTAGCGAATAATGCCATATAAAATAATATTTTTTTAAGGTAATAGGTCAGTATAAAAAATTTAGAGAGCTGTTATACTATTATTATTATTATTATTATTACAAAAAAATAATGTAAATTATTTTATTATAAAACATGATGTATTCAGTATCAAAACAATAAGAAATTTTTCAGAATTTTAATTGAATTTAAGTTATATATTAAATATTATGGACAGACAAACCATATGTTTATCGAATGAAAAATAACCTGTAGATTTTATTATTTTTAAGAAAGCATTTTTTATTTTATAAAAAATGAAATAAAGTATACAAATATATATATTTCAAAACAAAAATAAAACAAAAATAAATAAAAATTGATAAATAGTATTTTTTGTTTCATTGTTTAGCTGAAGATAGCAAAATAAAACAAATGGAAGTACGGTAAAGGAAATAAATAATTTCCTTATAGAAACAAACTGATTATATGACAGTTTGATAAAATAAAAAGCAAATTGATAAGTGATATATTAGGCAAACAGCGAAATAAAATGAATAACCCCTTACGAGAAGAAAATCCGCTTTCAAATGAGAAAATGTAATTGTTTCTGTATTTTTCATAAATGGAAATTGAAAATAATAATAATAATAATAATAATAATAATAATAATAATGTTGTAGAGTACAAAAGTAAATCACGTAATAAGTAACGGTCAGGCAAATATGGCTATATTTTCTTTATAATGGATTTAATTTAACCGAAAAAAAGAAATTGCGTCATATTTTAGAAATCAGTCTTAATTTTTCTTTTGTATTTTTCTTATACTGTTTTCTTCAAATCAGGGCTTTAGAAAGTACTATCTTTAAAAGCGGCAAGCTTTCCACCCGATACCTTGAAGGGATATTATAAGAGGAGGTGACATGTCCGAAGAAATATAATGTAAAAATCGTAACCATAGAAGCCACTGCGTAACACAGATATATGACAAATTATGCATTGTTATTGCGAAATTATGTAATATGTGTCATTTGAGACGAAATTCTTTGTAGCTATTGGTCTCAAAGATTTTAAGTAACTAAAATAACACAGTACTAGCCAATATCTTGGTAGATCAATATGGATCCTGCTACAGTCTTCGCTGCTGCAGTCGGTAGCAAAAGTACCCGAGGACTAGCAATAATCCCTGTCTCAGAAAAGTAGACTTAATACTGCTTTGTAAAATAAATCCTTGTCGAATCATGTTCTTAGTCAGTCTAAGACCATGATTCGACAAGGATTTATTTAAAAAACAGTTTTAAGTTTACACTGTTAAAAATGGTTTCTAGAAAATGAGCTAAATTCTCACAAAATAGCTCCGAAACAATACATACTTAAATTTGAAAATCCATGTACTCATTTTTGAGTATATTGACATGTGAAACATGGGGATATTTGGATTCTTATTGGTCAACCCCATTTTTGAGTATATCAATATACTCAAAAGTGAGTACACGATTTCTCAAATATAAGTGTATATTGTTTCAGAGCTATTTTGAGACAATTTAGCTGATTTTTAAGAAATCATTTTTAACAGTGTACTTTTTTGATATCGGATGAATGATGCTTGGATGATTGGGTTTTACGTCGCACTAGTGCTGCGCAGATGGGCAATTGGCGATGGTCTGGGACACACCCCTAGAGGTGGTCCGGAGACATGCCAGGACAATTTTGATCCTCCGAGGAAGGGAGGGCTCTCCCACTTCGGTGATCCCCAGATATATAATTTTTGATGGGAACATGGAGGACATTGCGCCCACGACAGATTTTACGTGCACCAGCCACCATTAGTGTACACGATGATCTTTGGCCGGCTCGAGTACCGAACACGTAATCTTCCAATTACGAGGTCAGCGCTCTACCGACTGGGCTACCGCGGCCCTTTTTGATATCGGAATAATCGGTTAGTGTTTGGATACTTTAGTTGACGACTGTATTGCGACAGCAACATTGAATAGACAATAGTTAATTTCAGTCCTCCTTAAATCTGATACGCCGTATGTCAACATCTTTTCTAACATTCCTCGAAGCCCCCTACCACATTTCTCTTTATACTTTGTTTATTTACATTTGTAAAACGTGGTTAGAATAAAGCAAATATCGCGGTCACGCAAAGTTCTTGGCGAAAAACATCCGAAATGCTTTTCCACGAAATTTCAAAAGTCATCAAAGGTTATACATACAGTGCGTTGCATGAATATAAACGCACCTTAGCTTTAAGAATTCGAATGGTATAGAAGTGCAATAAAAAAATGTGAATGGGTGGCACTTGATGCAAACTGTATGTGTATGATTCAAGAAATGAAAATACGAGTCAAAACAATGAAAGACCAATATGATTTTTTAGAAAATAATTTTATTGAATTTATGACAAAAATACTTGTTGCATGAATTTAAACGCACATGTAAAAAGTAAATAACTGAGAAACAAATACTGTATCTAATACTTTGTAAAGCCACCATGGGCTTTTAGAACAGCCAGTAAATGCCTTGGCATTGACTGATATAGTGG
This sequence comes from Salticus scenicus, assembly GCA_963930645.1. Taxonomy (NCBI): domain Eukaryota; kingdom Metazoa; phylum Arthropoda; class Arachnida; order Araneae; family Salticidae; genus Salticus; species Salticus scenicus. The sequence continues at coordinate 214,973,187 of OZ005656.1, read as the reverse complement.
CATGAGGTCATCCAAGCTGATTGTCTTCCAAGCTAATAGAATGGACGATTTTAGTTCATGTTTCGTGTTAAACTGCCTTCCGTTTACGTAAACGTGGCGACCTAGAATACCCCATACGTTTTCCATTGTGTTTAAATCGGGACTTTTTGAGGGCCAATACAAAACTTTAATTTTATTGTTACGGAACCATTTTTTCACGATATGTGTTTTATGTACAGGTGCACAATCTTGCTGAAAAATATAATTTCTTCCAGCTTTCTTGACTGCTTGGCGGCGGAGGTTCCTTATGATCATCTGGACATAATCTACAGAGTTCATAGTGTTCTCCACGAACTCTAATTCGAAAATTCTTTTAAAACCTATGGCTGCCCACACCATGACAGACCCACCTCCAGATTGACGTTTTGAACAATACATTTCTTTGGTTCTCAAATCGTGCCAGTAGCTATGAAATCCGTCCAGGCCATCGGGATTAAACTTTTTTTCATCTGGGAAGATGACTTTTTCCCAATTTAGTCGATATAGAATCCATTTTTTTGCCCATTCCAATCGCATATCTTTGTGCTTTTCAGTGAGGGTGGTTTCGCCTTCATTTTCTTAAATTTAATGAAGTTTGCAGATTTGATAGTTCTCAATATGGTTTTCCGATGAACACCAGCTTTTATTGAGCCTTTATCTTCGCACAGGAAATATTCTTATTCTTTACAGCGTTGCATATTCGAAGTTTGTCGTAACTGGTGAGCTTTCCTGTTCGCTTTTTATACGCTTTTCTCCCATAATTTGCTCCTTTCTTTATACAATTTCCACACCACTTTCACTTCTACCGATTCGACGCCTAATTTTATGATTGCTAAAGTCTTTACCACGCATAAAGTCGATTTTTATCCCCTCGTCTACTGTCAAAGTTTTCCCTCTTGCCATTCTGAACAAACTCCGTAAATTTTGCACTCAAGCATTAAAACTGTTGTTTGAGAACTTTAGCAACACGACTATCTGTGTTTTAATTTAATTCCGGTGGCTCTGTTAAATTTTAAATGCAAAATACAGAGTGCGTTTATTTTCGCGCAACAAACGAAAAACAGTGAAAAGTAAGAAAATGCTTAAACACTCATTTACATAAGCTTGCATGAGCCTAAACATACGTGCTTAAAGTGCCTTATTCAGTTGTTAGTCATACGCAATAACTGTAAGTCAAATTCTTTCTTTTCAAATTTTAAAAATTCTATTTCTGGTTATAGGAAAAGGTGCGTTTATATTCATGCAACGCACTGTAAATCGTTCCTGTTTTTAAATATATACTTATATTTATAACAAAAAAATATTACTAATTACTCGAAATTACGCGAAAATGATTGTAAGCAGTTACCGAGCATTTCTTAATAGATTTCTTTATATACATAGCATATACACTTGCAATCAACAGCGGTTGTTGCGATTGTGCTTACATCTGGTCGTTGTAGTCGTTCTTAATACATTATGTTTTTATGTAAATGATAAAATTAACATAAAATTTTAACAATCTGTACAAAGATTACAAAGTTATAATGAAATCAATTTTGTCACACCTAATTTTACATAATATCGTGTAAATAAGTATAATTATATTAATGTCGAAAAAAATCATAAACGTTTCTCGCATGAGCGTAATATGCTACAACGCTTATTTTAAAACTAATATGTAGTTTTTATTAACTAATTAAATATACATATATATATATATATATATATATATATATATATATATATTAGTTAAAAATTCGAAAATTGGGCTTCAAGATGCAATCAAATATTTTTAATTGAATTTTGTAATTTTATTTGATTAATCCATAGCATATATGCCTGCAATAACACTAATAATTATATCTGGTAGTTACATGCGATGCCATTCGCATTGTAAAAATATTGTTGATTTTGAAACCGCTTACGTTAGTGTAATATATATATATAAATAGGGAAAAAGGGAGAGAAAAAGGAGAAAAAAAAAAAAGGATTTTTATGTATATTTTTATGTACGTTAATACACAACAATCAGTTGATTAATGGAATATTTATAAATATCATTGTGTTCGAAAATTTTTATATGTATAATATCCTAACATGATTTCTTCATTTTCAAAAAACTACGCGTTTTACTATGTTTTTTATGAATATTCTAAGGAATGTTAGTTTTTTTTTTTTTTTTTTGGATAGAAATGTACATATATATATATTATTGTACATCATTATTGAATCGTTACAATGAAAAAATATATATTTATACGCATATGTGTGTTATGTATATTAATTAATATATTAAAAACTCTGTTGTAATAACTTCATATTTTATATTATTTCAGGGATGGAACACGGGCGCAGAATTCATACCGGAATCCGTTTAAGAAATTTCTCTACTTACAATATCGTTGATTTAAAAAGTAGAAAAATTTCTTACATTGATAGTGGTATGAATTCTGCGCCCGTGTTCCATCCCTGTTATTTATACTTTTTTTTAAATTATTAATATCATTATTATTATTATTTTTATAGATGAACATTTCAGAATGTTATTTATATAATAGGTTAATTAGAAATAAGTTTTAATAGTGAAATTAGATTTGGAATTAGATGTAAATATGAATAGTTGTCATTTTGCAACATAATATTTTTAAAGAGCTGTTTTCTTGTAAATTCTAGTAATTTAATTTAATTTTGTTTAAATTCTGAAAAATCTAATAATGAATATCAAGAGCGTTACAAGAATGTCAAATAAAAATGTTTAGTAAAATAAATGCTGGAAACAATAACATAAATGATGAAGGAAGGCAAAATTACATTTTTATAGTATGAAAATTAACCCGTAGAGTTTTTTTTTCATTTTTATGAAAACAACTTTTTAAAGGAATTAAAATACACATTTCAATAATAATAATAATAATAATAATAAATAAATAAATAAATCTTCTTTTTTTCTTTAATTGTTTATTTGAAGATGTCAGAACAAAATAAATAGAAGCATTGTAAAGGAAATTAATAATTTCCTTAAAGAAACAAAATATTTTAGTATGAGAGTCTCACAAAATAAAAAGCAAACACATAAGACGACTCAGTAGACAAACAGCAAGGTAAAATGAATATACACTTACGGCAAGAAAAGTTGCTTCGAAATAAAAAAAATTCAATTCTTTCTACGTTTTGCGTCAAAATTAAAAAAAAAAAAAATAATAATAATACACGTGTGCTAGAAATCAAAATAAATCATGTAATAATTAGGGGTCATAAAAGGTGCATATTTTCTATATAAGTATCTTCAATTTAAGCGATAAGGCACAAAATAAAAATAAATAAATAAATCAAATTTTATCTGTCGCATTTTATTTAATATCAACCTTAATTTTACTTTCTTATTCTTCTTCCTTCTATAAGGTAGAGCTTCATAATGGATATTTTTAGAAGCTTTTGAAAATAAAAGATATTTTATAATTCGTTTAATTGTATTTTTACTTTCGTATATATATATATATATATATATATATAATCGAATATATATATATAATATATAATATATATATATCGAAAAAAAAAGAATAATGAAAATAAAGTATATATATATATATATATATAAGAAAATGCAGGAAAATGATTAAAATCGATCCAGTCAATGAGCAGTTGAATAAGGTGGTATACAATACTCATACATGTGTATGTATGTGCGTGTGTGTACACTTGAACATAAAATGAATCCTATACTAAGGAATGACAAGAAAATGGATTAAATAGTATACGTAATGGATATCAATACTAAGAATACGTGATAAAAAAAAAATCTACTTTGAGATTTTAGATTTTAGTTTAAACCAGATTTAAACTTTTCTCTTATATTCTTGTTACATTCTTTATTTTAAGGAATAGATTCACATTAATCTTTAAAATAATTTAAAGAAAAAAAAATCCCTACGCAGTACATGATAATACATGACAGTCAATACATCCAGTTTTGTAATTTCTTATTATGCTCAAAAAGCTACTTAAGAGATTCTATTGTGATCCAGTACCATAATTTCATTAGCCGAAATTCTCTGCATTTGACCCTTTTTTTCTGATGTACATCGAAACTAATATCAGCATTTTTGGGTTAGAAATTTAATACATTTCTATTTCTATTTATATATTGTATATCGTTAAAATAGTATTTTATGTATCATACTTATAATAACCAATATGTGTTTTTAATAGCTTTATACTTTTAATGATAGGACCGTAATCTATGTACAGTTAGCTAATAGGGATATATTAAAATTGAGTCTTTATTATAGCCTAATTAGCTCTTAATTTATATTTAATAAAATCATATTTGAAACATTTAAAGCATTTTTCTCTTAATTATATTATTATTATTATTACGATAATACAATGTAAGTTTGTATTATAAAAATATTTTTTAATTAAATATCGAATACATGACATATTTATCAAAAAATAAATTTTGTAAAATGGTATTTTAAATGATTTTTGCAACAAAAAACGTAGTTTTATGTTACATTAAAAAAAAAAAAAAAAAAAAAAAAACCTGTATAAATTCTTATGTGAAAGAAAGCGTATTTTTTTTTTTTTTTTTTTTTTTTTTTTTTTATGAAGAAAAAAATGAATATATTAAATATGTATATTTATATACATATATATATATATGAGAAAAATAAATGGAAAGTTCTTTTACTGTTCTTTTTTGTTTGTTTCTTTGTTTGTTTAATGACTTCACTGAAGATTGTGAAGTAAAATAAATGGAAGTATTGTAGAGGAAATTAATAATTTCCTTAAAGGAGTAACGTGTTTTACTATGGCATTTTGACAACATATAAAGTAAAACATGATATACTAAACAAACAGCCAAGTAAAACGTATATCCTCTCGTACTTCTTTCAACGTTCCGCGGCGAATTTGAAAGAAATAATAATAGTAAAATTGAAATAAGTGTGCTAAACTACAAATGAACTCATATATAAATAAACAGAAAGAAAGAAAAACACATTTTTTCTATATATAGAATTTGGATTTTACTGAAAAAAACTTGTAAAAATCTATTTTGTACTTATATCTCAAAATTTAATTCTAATTCGACCGTTAAACACACTTAATATCAACCTCTTTTTCTGATTTTCTATAGAGTATCTGGTTCGCGAATTTTTCGTATTGCCCTAAGCATAGGAAATATTATGATTTGCAATTGGCGTAAAGATTATTGCGTGATTACAATAAAATTTAAAATTTTATTCTAGCCCACAATTTCTTCACACAGCTTTTAATGCTAGAAATAAGAATTAATAAACCTTAATTTAAACGAATTTGAAAACGATATTTAATATATATATATATATATATATATATAGAGAGAGAGAGAGAGAGAGAGAGAGAGAGAGAAAGAGATGATCGATTTTATAATAGATATATATTTTAGATATATATTTTTCGTTTTCCTAAACTGTCTTAATTAAATTACCAATATAACAAAGGTAATTCTTGATTACTTGTGATGGTCATGAAAGATTATGAGACATTAGGCGGCATTTTTTTTATCTAGTACGCAGAATAATATTTTTCGTAATTTTATATACCTTAAAATATTTTTATATCTATACCTTTTAAGTAAATACCAGTACCTCAAATTACCTTTCACCTGCATCCAAAATTCAATTATTTATACTTTTTTTTTTTCGTTAAAAAGTAAATTGCGGAAAAACATCACTTATGCGTCTAGGTTTAATCTGCAGTTCTAAATAATATCAGAAAATAATTAAATGATCCAAAAAATATTGATTAAATGTCTTAGTAATTCTCATTTCAAAATCAATAAGCGATATTCCCTTGATTAATGAAGTTGATTACAAAATTATTGATTCATACTTTTTGTGCTAACTTTATCAGATTGAAACTAACTATCGAAAATTCAAACCCTTAGTCAAAACTGTTTAATGTTTTTATTTCTTACTTAGATTTGTAATTTATAGAATAATTTCTCGTTTTTCTTTGTCCAATAAAAAAATAAATATTGATATTTTAAAAGTCGGTTTTCTTTAATGTAGAAAATATTTGCTTATCCCTAACTCTGGAAAGTGCTTATAATAAGAACTGTTGAGGTAAAGACACCAGTGTTCGCCACTCCTGAAATTTGCACTAGTGTTTGCCGCCCTCACACTGTAAAAGAAAATTTCTAAAATAGGTAAAAAATTCTAAGATATTTAGGTAAAGCAATGTTCCAAATGGGAAAGTTTTGTTTTTAACCGAAAATGGGTCAGAAAATCTATCTACTTTGAGTTTACAAATTTTGTTATGTATGGTTCACTATATTATTTTATATTTTTGAGTATAGCAAATAAAGACGTTGTAGAAAATATTGTATCAATCACCTCTTATGTATATATATATATAATCTAACATGCGTAGATGATATAAACAAAATGTAAACATTTCGTATGTATACGTATGTACACTGCAAAAAATGAACCCCAAAACAATTCTATCCAAAATTGGTCTCGTATCCAATTTAGATTGAAATTTTGGGTTATAAACAAAACTTTCTCACTTGGAACATTGCTTTACCCAAATATCTTACAATGTTTTACCTAATTTAGAAATTTTCTTTTACAGTGCACAAAGGACATGTTTTGATTAGTTTCAAAAGCATAAATTTGTTCATAATCGTAACACAGCACAAAGTTAATAGTTATGTTTCATTGAAAATGCTGTTTTTGAGATATTTCAGAAACAAGCATTGATGCACAAATATTGAGGCTATATAAATAAGCAAAACATCCTGCCGTTATATCAATATAGCATAAACTATAGATAAGCTAGATTGATTATATAATACACTAAAGAAACTTTCGAAACTGATTCGACTAATACATTTTAATGAAGTCTTTTTTTGTATCAAGGATTTCTGCAATATTAGAGAAATGTGAACATACAAATTTTTTTTTTTTTTTTTAAATATGTATTTGCAAGCTTTAGAAAGTTTTCTGTAGGGTACATATAGACAACAGCGTTTGTTTCAGGTCTATATAGAGATGAAAAACAGCTGATTCAAGTTTCAATATATCAAAAGTCAATGTATGGTATTTATTGCTTCGTATAATAAGTATGTAATATATATTAAAAAAATGTATTCATTTAGAGTTCATATATAAGAATATATTATTTATAAGTAATTTTTAGTTTAAATTGTATAATGTAAAGATATTCAAGATGAAGTAGAAAAGTAGAATGGTTTCCCTTATTTAGACTTCCCTATAAGATTCGTGCCCACCAGCGGCCGAGCGGTTCTGCGCTCAAAGCTGGTAGATGGGAGGTGCCGGGTTCGATCCCAGGTCGCGCTCATCGACCTAGCCGTTCGGAGTTTTCCGTGGTTTCCTCCGAAACTCGCGTAAATACGGGCTAGGACCCCTTAGAAAGACCCCCACGGAGGGCATTCCCCCCTAGGCCTAGGACACATCAGGAGTCAATCGGCCTTAAGTCCTACAACCAACCAACCTATAAGATTCGTAATTTTCCCGTAGCCACCTCCATTTTCTTCTTTGTGAGAATTTGTTTTGAGAATTACTACTTACCTAAAACTTTTTTTTTTTTTAAATTCTGTTTTTACATCCAATTAATTTTTTGTCATTATGATAATGCATAATCTCGTCCACCCTAAAGAATTATAGATTTCGTATGGATATATAATAACCTATTTCTCTATGAAACAAAATCGCTACGTTGCAAAAAAAAAATTCTAATTTTTGTAGCTAATGTTCTTGTTAAAGTTTAGTAATCTTCAACATCCTTAATGAATGCCGAATGCATCACTTACAAAGATTTAGTTTTTATGAGATACATGCTGTGATATTACAAGAGAAGGTCCATATACAAAAATTTAAACATATATTACATGCGTTTAACTATCAGGATATCTGTGTAAATTCCTATCCCGAAACTGAGATGTATTTGTGCATTTTTTTTTTAATAATATTTATAAAACATGTAACTAAAAAAAGTAAAAATCTACCTGGCTATCCTCCAACGGAAATAAGGATTTGAAGATAACGTTTCGAAATAAATCCAAACATACAGACAAGAAGCACAAAATAAAGCCCTAGTTTTGTACAAATTTATCTAAATAATTTTGCAAATAACTTGTAAGAATTTACCAGCAATAAAAGTACAGCTGGAATCAAAACAAAACCTTTTAATCAAATCAACGTCAAAAACCTCGTCTGACAACAAAAGGTAGGTTGGTTGGTTGGGTTAAACATCGCACTAGTTTTGCGCAATGGATAAATGACGACGGTCTGAGACACACTTCTGAGGAGAGTGTCGGACCACTCGTAAGAGGTGATCCGGAGACATGCTATCACAATTTCGATCCTCCAAACAGGGGATAGCTCCCTTGCTTCGATGACCCCCAGAGGTATAGTTTGAAAGGGAACATGGAGGACATTGCAGCCACGACGGATTTTATATGCACTAGCCACAATTAATGTACACGGCCGTATTTGAACGGCTCGAGTATCGAACGCGCAATCTTCCAATTATGAGCTCGGTGCTCTACCAACTGGGCTATCGCAACCCATAAAACAACAAAAGAATATAATTGTCGAAATCTTTTATTTTTCAATTGTCTTTTTTTCTTGTACATTAAAAACTTCACTTTTTAATTATTTTAAAAGTTGTTTTTAAAATGACATAGTTTTATGTGATTAATTGATATCAGCGGTGTAATGATTTAGTCGGTGTGGTTTGAGGATTAACATATACGCTGGTATGAGCTTATATTTGGGTAGAGACACCTCACTGGAGGTTTATTTAAGAGGTCCTAGAACATATTTACAAACATTTCCGGAGATAAGTCTAGAAATTCCGCACGATTTGGAAAATTTTTCCAAGTGCTTTTAAAATATAAGGTATTTGCTTTAAATCTTTGTAATTACGCTTAATTATATGTGTACGTCCTCGTTTGTACTGTTTATTTTCTATGCCAAAGATTGCGCATGCCTGTCTCAATGACGTAAAATCGCAAAGATGCTAAAATCGTGAATTCGATAGCTACCTCTTAAATTGTTCAATTGTTCTTTGTTTGATTGACGTTTTTTTATGTTGTATATCATTTAAATACAAGTAATAAAAAAAATTGTAACAGCATATTTATTAACATACATGTAATAAAAATCAGATAACATACAAAAAATAATAATAACTAATACTACATGATGGTAATAAGATTTTGGTAATATTTCAATGTTTTAAGAGTTGTGCTCTTCGTATCCTATATTCGAAATATGATAATTATAAATAAATAAATATACCCTTATCTATGTATATATATATTTTTTTTCTATATCTATATTCTCTCTCTCTCACTCTCCCTCTCTCTCTCTCTCTCTCTCTCTCTCTCTCTATATATATATATATATATATATATATATATATATAAATATATATATATATATATATATATATATATATATATAAATATATATATATATATATATATATATATGTATGTATGTATGTATATATATTGAAAACATTTTCAAACATTGCACTATATGAAACCAAGTATCACGTGAGATTTATAAAAAAAATGAATGAAGTTGACGATAAGAATAAATAAGCAATCCTGTATTGAAACTTAGAAATTCTTCACTTTTTCAAGGACATTGAAATAATGTTCTATGGAAATTAGGTGATTTTTATGTCATGCTGTATGCAAAGTGCTAAATATTTACAGCATGCAGTGCCCGAGGTCCCCCAAAAGACCTGAAAATAATTTCAAACAATATGTGGGAAAAACCAAGTTAGAAACAAACTCATGAAATAGAAAAAACCAAGAAAGAAACACATTAAACCTCAGACACCAATTCTTTCACAATAAATTTATGAAGTGGAAAAATCCATGAGAGAAATAAACCCATTGAACATAAAGTACCAATCCCTTCGTAATAAATCAACCCCAAGAAAATTCAATAAAACCAAATTTCAACTTTCTTTACTTTTGAAAAGCACGCCGAAAAAGATAAAACACTCCACAAAAGCCATGAGACCGAAAACAGTTTAATTCACAGTTAATAAGGGAAAAGATTCATCTACTGAACGTTTAAGTAAAAATAATTTAGTGTAATTAGTTTCTTCTAATTTTTAACAAATAAACCTTAAGGGCCCGTTTCACTCACCGCCGCCGGAAGCCGAAGTATTGTTATTCTATGGGAAATTTTTCTTTACAAATAACTTATTAACTAATACATAGTTTTAAACTCTGTTTTCACATTTTGAAAATTCCCAGCTGTTAAATTGACGCACCTTTTTAAAAAATTATTTTTATATTTTTTTATATTTTATTTTGAATCTGTAAAATACGAATTTTCCATATGTAAATTTTTTTCATTTTGCAATTAAAAAAAAAAAAATTAAAAGGTCCGTCAATTTAACAGTTGGGAATTTTCTGAATGTGAAAACAAAATTCAAAAATATGTATTAGTTAATAAGTTATTTGTAAAGAAAATTTCCCCATAGAATAACATTGGATCGGGATTCCGGCGACGGTAAGTGAAGAGGTCCGTTAAAGTTTAAATTCAAAATTAAAATCAATTTATTTGATTAAATTTTAATTTATTACAGAGATTAATATGAGTTACGTAAATTCGCAATTCATAAATATCATGTAGAGGTAGAAGTATTTCATGGATTCAAAAGAACAAGCTATAGAGGAAGCCAGGCCTTAAGTTAGAGAGAAAAAAAGTAATGATTCTTTTTTCTTTTTTTTTATATTATATATTTCACAATACTTCCCAACCATCCAGCCAAACAACACCACTCATTATATATATATATATATATATATATATATATAACACAAGCTAATTAATAAAGTTTTCTCGATATATTAGTTTACTTATTTAATGTTCATTTAATTCCTGTTTTATATTAGCATGTTCTTGTGCATTTAATTCCAAAGATTTTGGAAAATTCAATAGAAATAAAATTCTATAAATCATTTTCGGTTCTTTTTTAAGCAGAGGAAACGTTCTGTACACATTATTATATGCTTGAAGTACAAAACTAAAGCTTTAACAAATGGGATCTACTACATAATACTTAGTGCGTACATTAATTATATTGAATTAACTGGACTATAAACTTTTAAGTTCTAGGCAAACACAATCTTTCTCTCTTTAAGAAAAAAAAAATATACGAGTGGAAATAGTTAAGGAGTGATTTGTACAACATGAAAAGGGTTGTTTGTTAAAGTAATAAAGTTTGCTTAGCCCTCTAGCATATGTTAAATCGGTTAAAAGTTTTAGAAACATACAGTGTTCAAACATTTGTTAAATATTCTTTTCATTAATAATATTTTACCAATATTATTGGTTAATACGTAAATTACTTTTTGTAGAAGATAAAGGTTGAAGGATTTGAAATAATATTTTTAACTGTTATGTAAAAGGCATTCGATAAAAAACGAATTATGAATCTCATCACATAATTACATTTATGATAAGTAAAAAATAAATATGATTTAATTGGTTAAAATTTGTCGAATCCATAAAATATTTACTTTATGCATTTTTTTTTTTTTTTTTTTATAGAAATGATGTACTGGAAATTTTTTATTAATGACATTGCTTAAAAATTTGCTAAAAGTGAAAAAAAAAATTCACTTATCCAAGGTTTCAAAAGCAAAAATGAAATATACAAGTTATAGAATTAAGATGCGTTAAACTTTCTACTAGCCAAAAAAATTAATTTGCCTGTGAATACCCCCAGTTATTATTTTGTGTTTTCATATTAAAACAAAAAAACTGTTTTTGCATTTTATTAAATAATAAAATTAGTGAAGAAAAAAGCAAATGTAATAGAAGAATATATAAAATTTTTAAATTTTTTCCAAAGAGAATGTAATTTCTGGCCATTAATTTCCAAGATGCATTTAAACTATATATCGTTCTATAAATCTCGAAAAAATCTAGTAATTTTTTTTTAAATTCAATTTTAAAATAATATATGTTTATTAAATCTAATATTTTTAAATTTAGATGCTTCAGTTCTTTTTACAGATTAAATACTGTCATATAAATAAATAATACTCTACAATTTCCAATAAGTCTTGAATTGAACTATATCACATATCGATCCGGATTTTGTATATTTTTGTTGGCAATTTTTTCCTTCAAGGGATGGATTTTTATCATATTTAATTTGAATTATTGGCTGTTAAATGTTTGCACAGTATCTATTCTGTAGTCAGTTAAAAAATAAACATTTTAATGCTAATTTATGAAATTTTTCACATAAAGGCGTTACATATACATATAAGTAAAATGTTCTTCTAATTCTGTTAATGCTAATGATTGATACAATGGTAATTTATAGAGTATTCATATAAATTTTCCTATTTCTATACAGTCTCCTAATTTTATCAAGGCCATAATATTTGAATGGTAATTTTAAATGAAATAATTTTCTCATTAGATACCAAATTTTTACATTAGACGCAACAAAGTTTTATAAAATTACAGAACAGTGCATACCTACTGGAAGGACAAACCATTTAGGTTTCGTGCCGTGAGACGGCCGAGACCACCACCCATCTCCCACCCCCTACGCCAAAGAGGAAGATACCACATCTCCTCCCAGCGGATCAGTGGCCATGGGCACGAAACTAGAGATAGCTGCGGAGGGAGAAGACTCCCAGAAACCGCCTGATCCAGTTACTCAGCGAGTTAGGCCCATGTCCGGGAAGCACACTTGAACCTTTTAGAGGAGAGAGGCTAGGGGTGAAGTGTTCGAGTAGCTATATCAAACGCCCCAACCGCGAAACGACGGCAGAGCATCGCTGGCATAACAAACACAATTAATATTTCAATGACTCATGAAATGGTCGACAATTTAAATTAGGCACCACTGGAACATGAGCCGAATTGAGCAGCATCCGTGCTATCTCGTTAGTTCAGAGTGTCGAGAGACACACCTACCCAGGGGCCACCACGGGAAGATGAAATCGGTCGATGCCTGTAGGGAATCCCTGAAGGGACCCTACGACTCCCTTCATAAAATTACGCTATGAATGTGTACGTAACACAAGCGTTTGCAATTATTTAAAGCAACTAACTTTCAAGTATGAACAATAATTTTCAATGTTTTAAAATGAAAGGAAATTTTTAAAATTAAGTATATAACTGTGATATCCTTAATTTTAATTATTTTACCCTATATATTGTTACCCCTATATTGAAAAAAGAATAGTATATTTCATCAGAAAAATAGTTCCGATTTAGCAGCCATCAATATTTTCATGTAATGTTTCACGAATTTAGTATCGCCATTATAAGTCTATGCACTATTAAAATAGTGAAATATAAAACGAAATTATTGCTTGGATGTAAATTTCAACTACTTTTATTATGAAATATATAATTTTATTTATAACAGATTACATTTGTCTCCTGGAACATAAAAATTTCCCCTGTTTCGTATTGTTTGTAAACCCTGCGTCTATTGGTATAATAATTGATTTAAATTGGTATGTAGCATATCCTGTATTCAGCAGTTAAAAAAAAAAAATGTGGCAAAAACAATACATTTTACTTCCATTACCCTACTACTACTGTAGGTAATGGAAGTATTGTATTCGGTCTGAAAATTCGATATCGGGTTTTCACCTGATTTACACGTTTTAAGGTCCCTTGAGTCCAAAAAAGTGGTTTTTGGCAATTGGTCAGTGTGTATGTATGTGTGTGCGTATGTATGTATGTATGTATGTATGTGGAGAATCTTCTGGCTATTATAGCTCAGAAACTAATAAAGATAGAGCTACGAAACTTTAGAATTGAAATACGTTTGGTGTACAGATAAAATTTCCAAATTTTGGTGAAAATTGAAAAACTGGAAGTGGGACATCGGAAACCGGAAGTGGGACTGTAAGTCCGTATCTCAAAAACGGCTCTAACGATTTTCTTCAAACTTGCTATATAAACACTCAATTAGATGTCCTTTCGAATGATATAGTTGGTTAATTCAGGAAAATTGATAGGCGTCCTGTATAAATAGCTCAATTTCAGCCCTCGCAAAGGCGTTCCTTTAAAAACGGTTGTACGGATTTTTTTCAAACTCGCCATTTTAACTCACTTTTAAATATGCTTTTGTATGTAATTATTGTTTTCCTGTCAATAATTGAGTTTAACCGGAAGTGGGACATCGGAAACCGGAAGTGGGACCGTAAGTCCGTATCTCAAAAACGGATCTAACGATTTTCTTCAAATTTGCTATATAAACACTCTATTAGATGTCCTTCCGAATGATATAGTTGGTTAGTTCAGGAAAATTGATAGGCGTCCTGTATAAATAGCTCAATTTCAGGTCTCCCAAGGGCGTTCCTTTAAAAACAGCTGTACGGATTTTTTTCAAACTCACCATTTTAACTCACGTTTAAATATGCTTTTGTATGTAATTATTGTTTTCCTGTCAATAATTGAGTTTAACCGGAAGTGGGACTGTAAGTCCGTATCTCAAAAACGGCTCTAACGATTTTCTTCAATCTTGCTATATAATTACTCTATTAGATGTCCTTTCGAATGATATAGTTGGTTAGTTCAGGAAAATTGATAGGCGTCCTGTATAAATAGCTCAATTTCAGGCAATCGATTACTTGGAAAAGTTTAATTCAGTGTGAATGCATGTTAAGAAAACGATATTATTTAAAGAAAACTGTACAGAAATTGCAAAATAAATTATATAATCTAAAATATCGTTCACCACATCTGATAACATATTTCGTATTCTCGAACAAAGAATTTCAAATATTTTACAAATCAGTCAAGCTAAGAAATTTACCAATTAAATTTATTAATTACTTCTTTAATTAATTCCGTCTAAGTAATTAATTAAAGATGATTGACCATAAATTATAATTTGATGAATGTATTACGGAACATCACGGATGAATTTAGAAAATTTTGCTTCAAAAGGCTTATAATACTATTTAATAATGACTGTGATTTTTAGTCAGTAAGTATACATAAATCTATTTTGTTACTTATTTAAATGAAAAATGTATACAAAATGTTTATAATGTGTGTAGTACTGGGTAATGGAAGTCGTGTGGCTGTTACACACCAGATTTTTTGTTTTATTTTTCTCTCAACATTTCTAATTATATATTATTTTCACTATTTGTATAATTTTGGAATGTAATCACGAATTTGCATTTAAAGTTATTTTTTTCATTAATATGAAAAAAATTCTCTTCCGTAGAAAATATTTTTTATTATTATTTTTTCTTTGTAAGTTGTTTGTTTTTAAGCTTTTTTAAACGATTGTGAATTAACAGCATCTGCAGATTGGGTTTAAGAGACGTTTATTTCACTTGTATGTTTGATATTTCTAAAAGTTGTCACGCATTAATCTTTAAGAAATATTTATGAATATACAAATAGTTTTCCGCAGATATTTTTTAGAATGGGATTCTATACAAATCAAATAGAATGGATAAAAAAAATCTCGAAATAGAATTAAATAGATTGCAGGAAATCAATTGATTGGAACATTTTGCAAGACATAGTTGCCTAATATTTCCAAATATAGAAAGAGATAAATTTTCATATTACTGAAAATGACCTGGTTTATCTTACATTATTACCAAATATCCGTATGTAGACGATACTAAAAAAAAAAAATAAAAAAAAATAAATAAAAAATAAAAATGGTTTCAAAGGACATAGTATAATATGTGGCAACTTCTTTTCCACATGTATACTTGTACGCAGGTTACAGTGCTAAAAATGAATATAATTACGTTTGGAACAATGAGAAGAAAGAAACCTTTCGTTCCTTTTGAATTGATCCAAACTAAAAACAAGGAAGTTTATCCAACTGTATTTGTGTTCACAAAACATCATACATACTCAAAGAATTAAATAAGTTTTTATATACTACGTGAGACGAATTAAACCCTCGACCCCCTTCACGGCCCTAAGCCCAATCCCTACACGAGCTTCGATGACTTTTTCTAGTCAATTTTGAACTTTTATTTCTTCCGGCGTCAGCTTTTTTTTCTTTCAATTTTTTTTCTCCCACACACTTGACATTGTGAGTTTCTTTCGTTTCCAAACCATGTTTTTTTCTATGGTTTTTTTACTCTTTTTCCCCGTTTTTCTATGAATTTTTACCTTTTTTTCCACGTTGCTCTTCAGAATAAGTTTAGACCTCAGAATTTTAAAACCTCATGGAGTCAATGACTATAATTCTACAAATGTGCTGTTGACAATCTTATATAAAATGATTTATCGCTATACTTGACGAAGGTGGTTGGTTGTATAGGTTTTACGTCGCACTAGTGCTGCACAATGGGCAATTGGCAACGGTCTGGGACTCACCTCTAGATGTAGTCCGGAGGCATACCATCACAGTTTTTATCCTCCGCGGATATACTTGTGGAAGAAAACTACAAGGCGGCCAGTCGTATTTTCAATTATTTATGATATTTCAACAGTAAATGCTTACATACTAAAACAGACAGCAAAACAAAACTGAAAACGAAAGACCCCAAGTAGACGACGAGGTTTTATTGAAGTTCTAAGTATGATATTAACACAAAAATATATTTGTGGACGAAATGTGCTGCAGCGTCAAAAAACTTACTCTAAATTAGTGAAAAGGAAGCAGAGAGACTGGAAATTTTCATAATGAAACACAGAGCTTGGCGAGCATAAGCAGAAAATAGTGTTTACTGTTTTTCTATATATCAGATAGAAATTTTGAAAATGTATGCATGAAGTGTGGTATATACTATATATAGATAGATAGATATATAGATATATATGTAAGTAGAATTTTAATCCTGTACGCTCAAAATGTACTACTACCACTGTTCAATCAGTAACCATTTACATTGGAACTAGTAAAAACAGGCAACATTGTCCATATATGTATATATGACATAAACAAAGAAAAATTAATAATTTTTATTGTATTTCAAGCATTATTCTTGTATCTTACTATTTAAGATATTTGACAAATGTAACAAAATTTATATCTAGTATAATTTTAATGTAGATTACTTTTGTGTAAATAATGGAAGTTTTTGATATACTATTTACATCTATTTTTTGTAGCTTTTTGAATTGAATGGGATTAAATATGCATAAAAGAATGTTGCGTTTTGTGTCGAATACACTGTTAAATATTTTGTCCTAGAGTGAACAAAAGCAGGGTACTACAGTAGCTGCAACCATGAGATGGAGAAATTTTTTGCCATGATTTGGTACGTGGTTCTACCAAAGCTTTGGCATTATAGCTGTTGTAACCATAAAGTGGGGTAATTTTTTTATCATATATATATATATATATATATTTCAACAAGAAGTAGCAAATTATGGTAAAATGTTTTACCATTGCATAGTTACAGATACTGTAGTACCAGGTTTTTGTTCAATCTAGCATATTGCAGTACCAAATCTAGCATATTGAAGTACAATCTAGCATATTGCAGTACTAGCTACCGTAGAACCAAATTTTTGTACAAACGTGAACAGAATTTTTTTACAGTGTACTTTCTTAAAGACAAAAATAAATTATTTCGTTATTTTTTTAATTGAAAATAAAAATATTGCCATTAATTGAAGTAGGAGACATTTTTTCCATTTAAGCATAAACTGTTCGTGTGTGTATTCGAAATGAACACAGCAGCTAAATATAAATATTTTACAACACATCATTGAATGAATAAAAATATATTTTAAAGTACTTACTTATTGATAATACCTTTTACTTTCATTTCTGCCCGTCAGATGGCGACACGATACTGTGAATGCTACATAATCCATTGTTGGTATAATGTTTAGTTTAATAAAATAATTTTTATTCCACTTTATTTTTTCTATTAATCTTCCACGTAAATTGAGTTAATCGTTATGTTCTTATCTTATATTATCAGTTTTTGCTTAGATTTAATGTGCATTTTAAATAACTGAACATTAAAATAATAAATAAAGAAATAAATAATAATTGCCTTTATTTTACTATATCTTCTATTAATTACCTTTATAATTACATAATCTGAATTTATTATTTCACTAATTATGATAATAAATAATATTAATCTGTTTTTTAGTAAAATCGTTTTTTAATTACTTACATAATTACATAACTTGATTTTATTTATTAAATATTCAATTTTAAATACGTCTTACTTTAATTTTAATTTTTATTATTTTATTTATATTGTTGTATACTTCTAATTTAATCTTTTACTGATGTCTCAATAACTTTAACCTTGGTATTTCCATTTCAGTAAAATTTTAGGTTTAATAATTTAATTTTCCGCGTAAAGTTTACATTTTTTTTTTTTTTTGTGTGTGTGTGTGTGTGCGTGTATTTTTACTATTACAGTAGCACTGTTAATTCAACCTAACAGTCATAAGTAATCCTAATAATGCAACGGAATTTTTTTTTCTTTTACTGTTATTTCATGATTTTTACTTTTATCTACTAAAAAGAAGGAAATATTAGATAATAAAAATTTTCGACTTCCTGTTTTCAATAGATTTACATGTTTTGAGATGCCCTGAGCCCGATCTCACATTCTTTAGAAAATATCTGTTCGTTTGCCTGTGTGTGTATTACAAATTCTGGGGTCGCTTTATCTCCCGAATCAAAGAACGAAATGTAACTAAATTTGTTACCTACTTGAATTTTAATCTAAACTGATGCTGATTACATTTTGGGATCAATCGCTTGAGAGGTGGTGCATTCAGTCCTTTTTTTTTTTTTAAATATATATATGGCAGTATAGGACAACATTTCCTATAAATGTACATAGTGAGATTTCTTTTTAATGCATGATTGTGAAAGTAACAATAATTATTGATAATAGTAATAATAAACTAGGAAAAAAATGTGTATATGTAGAGTAATTGCTCCCCCTGGGTGATGGAGTATCTCCCCGTAGGGTAAAAATCTTCAATATGGGTATCTTTTAAAAGAACTCGTCAACGCTTAGAAAACTAATGATTTAACCCTCCCTAACAGCACATCTTTTCCAAATGGTATCCTCAGGATATCCTATGGATGAAAAGACATCATTTGGATATCTTCAGATTGTATTATGGACAAGTGTGTTGTTAGGAATAGATCTGAGATAATTTGATATAAAGTTATTGATTTTTTTTTAACCCCCCCCCCCCCTCCAAAAAAAAAAAAGAGTTAAAGACTCATTAGACACCCACTTAAATATATATATATAAAGAATATAATAGTATATCTGTGTGTTTGTGTGTTTGTATGTTACCATTAGTATCAAAAGTGTTTGAAGTATTAATTCTTTATATTAGGTTGTTGTAACAAACGATGATTTCGAAATATCTGACTTAATTTTGTACGCCATTCACATTATGTCAATCAGATTGGTATATTCTATTTAAATAGTTCCTAAACATATTTTAAATATAAAAAGTCATTTTACTATGTATCAATGATCAGTTAAAAAACACTAAAACACCTCACTCTGGCAGTTTTTATTTATTATAAGATTAACCATTTGTTTCCATTTATTTGTGAAAATTATTTTCTGAAATGAATATTAACTGGGTACTTTGGATTTATTCCAACTTTCTAAACTAAAAACCTACGCTTGGGTGAAATGTACTTCCTTTGGGCCTTTCTGAGGGCTCTAACCCCTTACACATGCTAGTTTTAAAGAAAAATACACAAAACTCTAAAAGGTAAGGACGACGACTTCGATCTGATATCTACCAGCCTCAAAAGCAGAACTTTTCGGTTATAATAATAATAATAATAAAAAAAACCTCAGAATCAGAAAGATAGTCTATTGTTATAAGATTATAAAGGTTTGTAATGTTTTCATACATGTTTGTACTACCGCTACAAAACGTAAGTAACCATATACCGGTATTATTTTTATTATTATTATTATTTAATAATTATTATTCTTATTATTTAATTATATATATACTTATTTTCGTTTCTTACATATTTGTATTAAACAAAACATTTTATAGATCGCAATTAATACTACATTTTTAATGATATTATATGTTATTATATGAAAGCTTATATACATAATTCAGAAATTCACACAAAAATCTACATATATATCCATACATGTATGCATATAAAGAGAAAGATTTTTTTTTAAATTACATCCTAGTTTCATAAATAAAGCTCTTGAACTCTCATTAATATTCACGACAAAACAATTATAAAAGGAGTTTACAGAATTTATTTACATTTATTCTACTTTTCCCAGTATAATTGAGTCTTTTTATAGAAAATTCTAGTGAATTGATAGTCATAAGATCATTTTCGTGGTATTCATATGAAATATTTCGTTGAAATAGCAATTGTAATAGCTTATGACGTTTTTATTATGTAACAGACTATACATTCATTGGTGAATTCGAAATAATGTATAATAATATATATATATTTTTTTCAAGTCGCCGTAATATCATTTTATGAATAATTAAACTCTTTTAGGAGTTACATAATTTGCATTTTATTTGTTTTCTTTTTAATGCGATACATCATTACTCTATAGAATTACACATTATGAAAAATATACCAGTTTTCATGTAATTTCTTCTAAATGGCAAGAATGATGCGCTTCTAATATTTTATTTCCATATAAAATTTCTAATATTCAGGAAAAGCTTAAGGTAACTCTCAGTGTTATAAAGGTTGAACTAAAGATAATAATAATAATAATAATAATATGTTAAAGAAAAAAATAGAACGAGTATGGTATAAAAAAATATGTAACAGAAATGTGACGATGATCCAATTTAAAGAGTACTGCTAATGGAGTGCAGAAGTAAAAATTAAACTGAAAGAAATTATTAACGCGTTAAATTTTAATACAATTTGCATCAAAGTAACTCATGTTTTTACATTTATATAAATATTTTTTAAAAATGTATCAACATATTCTTTTTAAATTTACAAAATACTAATTACATGATATCAACAAAACTGAAAATAGACAAGTACAATACAAGTAACTCAGGTGCAAAACTA
Organism: Salticus scenicus; assembly: GCA_963930645.1. Taxonomy (NCBI): domain Eukaryota; kingdom Metazoa; phylum Arthropoda; class Arachnida; order Araneae; family Salticidae; genus Salticus; species Salticus scenicus. Next base: position 214,952,151 of record OZ005656.1, on the reverse strand, counting down.
ATTCTCAAACGAACTTAATGATAGAGTTACACGATGGAAAAATTTACGAGTGTTTTCCACCATGAGTGTTGAAGCGCAAATAATAATAACAGTAAACAAAATTAAAGACCGTTTATTTATATAAATCCCCCCCCCCTCGCACACAAAATAATGGTATAGCATGTTTTTATTTTCCTTAATTATTTTATTTATTTTAAAATAGGTTTTCATTAATATAACGTAACTAGACAAGAAAAAAAATAATAATTATGTAGGGGGAAACGGCCAGTAATTGATCATTTAGAGGAAAATTCTTAAAATTTTAATTATTTAAACAGTTAAAACTATTTTTCGAAAATTTTCCTGATACTTATCAATGTACAAGAATTGATAACCGGGATTAAATATTTTGTTATAGTTTCTACAATTTTTATTCTTCATAACTATATTGTCCAGATAAGGTTTTGCTAATGATTGACCATAGTCATAGTAAGTAGAACTTTTCAATTTTATACTTTTAAAATTTATTAAATAAAAAGCTATTTGTAAAAAATAAATAAATGGTAAATTAAATTACTTTTAATCGATTTCCTTGTCGATTCCTAATTGATTTCCTAAACAACATCATCACTGCAGCAAATTCCTCTTTCGACAATGTTGTAGGAAATTGACTCCACCTTTCTCCAAAACCACTGAAACTGTTAAATACAAACACACTAGTGTGACACGTAAGCAATTGGTATCTGCCTGAAACTCACCCCTAAGTGTAGTCTGGAAACCAGTCATTACAATGTTGATCGTTCAAGGAGGGAATATAAACTTATAGCACCAAATTCAGCTTAATGCTTTAAGATGAAGATTCATGAATATGAGGAATTAGACGATATCGATAAATTTCAATATATTTTACAATCGGTAGAGCCAGAAATTCGAGCAAGAGAATTACTCGAAAATTACCCCGTAACATCAGAAAATTATTTAAAGGCAGTAAAAGCCTTCAAAGAAAGATATGGGGATAAAGATATCTTAGTAGTAGTATACGTTCGAGAATTTTTGCAATTAATTACAGCCAATGTTCAGACTAGGGGAAATAACAAAAATGTATGTAATTTAGTCATCAAGATTGAAGCAAACTTGAGGTCCTTGGAGAGTATGGTTTTAAACATTGATCAGAATTCAGCGTGTCTGTACCCAATGCAGTGGCAGCTCGTGCACCGAAAATAGATGAAGAGGCACGCTGTATTTTATACTGTATTCTTTTATAGAATATAAATTTACATTTAAATAAGTATTTTTAGTTAATTTTAGTTAAGACCATGCTTGATAAAAATTATGCATTAAAAACACTTAAATATTATTTTTGAGCTCTTCCCCTATTTTTGGTTCACGAGCCGCCACTGATCTAATGTTGGAAACCTGTTTACCCGTTGAATTTATTAGAAAATTTCAAAGACTTAACATTGGGGCCTGGGAAGATTCTACTGAGTTAGATGATAAGGAAACCACAAAAAAATCCAACTTAACACTATTGCTGAACTTTTTGAAAAGGGAGGTGTTAGGTGAAGAAAGGTTACAGTTAGCCAGGTCAGGTTTTGAAATTAGTTCACCAAGGGAAAAGGTTAAAAATAAATTCCACAAGAGAGATATCAGGATCCTGCTGCAGGCTTATTTGCTGCAAAAGAATTAAGCTGTATATTTTGCGAAAAACCGCATGAGAGTAAAGACTGCATAACAGCCAGATCGCTCTCCATTGATGAAAAGAAAAATAAAGGAACGGGGAAAAAATCGCTTTTTAATGCGTTCACGTTTTGGTCTCCGGGTCACACGTTTTATAGAACCTGGTTAATATTAAACGCTATTTATTTTTAGCATCTTGGGCAATTTTGCGATTGTTCCATATTAATACAGATTCAAAGCATTTGTTTTTATCGGAAATTGTAAAATTGACCGATAATGGAAATTTTGGCGCTGATTACACATTTGCACTGTTTAATTGTAAAATCTAGGTAGAATATGAAACCTTCGCAGAGCATATACGATTTTAGAATTGTTGAGAAGCTCCGTAAGTAAGTCCGTTGAAATAAGTCCGTATTTTAAGTGAGATACATTAATTATTGTATGCCATTTATTTCTGCATGTGCATTGTGTTTTGATCATTAATAAAATTTTACGTAAAACATCTTTCGTGCATTTATTTAAAATATTGACTTATTTTCTTTTTAACAAATGTAAAATCTTATGTGAATGTAAAATCATATATGAATGTAAAATCATATATCACTAGGAATGTGATATAATCAACCTCCATTGCACAAATTAAATTGTGCGTTCAACGAGAAAATCATTAAAATCTCTTCAGTTGGAGACTTTTGGTGTTGTTATTATTATTATTTTTTTTTCGTGGAACTCTTCTTCCCATGTCTTCCACAGTCTGTAAATGATAACTGGTTTCATTAGTTCTTCTGTAAATGCCAACAATCAGTGAAAGCTATTTTATATCTACCCTGTAGAATTTTATGAAATAGTGAGAAAGTTTTTAGTAATAAAAGCTGAGCTTTGTAAGTGGATTTTGAATATAACTTCAGATTAGTTCTATTTTTTTAGGTGTTGGGCATGATAACCACGTTTACACAAATAACAGAAATTTTACGCTTAAGTTAAGTGTAACTATCCTTGTTACATTTCCCTCAAGCACCTTGTAAGTAATGCAATTCCCGTCCTACTTACTTTCGTAAGAATAGTGCTAAAATCACCCCTATTGACGATTTCTGGTATAAATTATTTTTTCTTTTCGTGAAAATTATCTTCTCATGTCTCCCACAGTCTGTAAATGAAATTTCGTTTCATTTGGTAGCTATTGTTTTTTTTTTTTTTTTTTTTTTTTTTTTTTAGATGCTTCGAAATAGCGAAAATGATTTTATGTTTTTGGTAAAAAATATTTGTGCTTTGCATTTAGGTTTCGTATATAACTTCAGATTAGTTCTAATTTTTAAGCATTCGCCTCAGTATTCTTGGTTACACTTACATAGAAATTTCACACGTAGTTCAAGTGTAACTTTTTTAATGGGATAAGTGTAACCACCCTGCTTACATTTCCCTCAAGAACATTGTAAGTAGCGCAATTCCCGCCTTACTTACTTTTGTAACCTAAATCAAGAAATATGATAGAAATGTTGTTAAAAGACAATTTCACAATTCTTCAAGAAATTAAATTAGGATATAAGAGAAAATTTAAATTTTAGTTTTCTTTTAACCCCTTAATGATCTCATAATACAAAAAAAAAAAAAAAAAAAAAAAAAAAAAAAAAAAGGACCTTTTATTATTATTATTATTATTCAAGAAAATTATATAATGTAAAGTGTATGAACAATATATGTATCCATTTTAGTTTTTGGATTTTTTTTTTTTTTTTTTTTTTTTTTTAAATCAAGAAAATTATTTTTGCTTTAAAAACAACAATCAGGGATATTAAGACTGAATGTTGTCTTTCCAGTAAGTACAAGAAATAAAAGATACGTGTTTTAAAAATTAAAATTGAATTTTATGAAAAGAATTTTGTATATAATACAACACTATACATTTATTACACTGTTCTCAAATTCACTATCCGAACTTTCATAAATATCACTTATTTCCGAATCACTCTCAGATGCATTTATACGAAAATTAGAATTCGAGTCACTTTGTTATTCTGACTACATAATATACACAATGTAAAATAATAATAATAATAATAATAATACCGCAAAGCCCGAAGCTACATGCATTCAAAAGCCTAACTGAGCTAAGATTGAAAAACAAATATTACAAATATTTTAAACTGGATAGTGCTGACAGATTGAAAAATACCTACTATCTCCACTTACATTTTATATGGTCTACTACACTGTAAAAAATAGGTTTTTAAAAATAAGTATATACTGTCTCAAAATAGCCCCGAAACAATATATACTTAAATTTGAAAACCCATGTACTCATTTTTGAGTACATTGACATGCCAAACATGGGGATAATGGGATTCTTATTGGTCAACCCCATTTTTGAGCATGTCAATATACTCAAAAATGAGTACATGGGTTTTCAAATTTAGGTATATATTGTTTCGGGGCTATTTTGAGACAATATGTACTTATTTTTAAGTACCTATTTTTACAGTGTACTTTCATCTAAAGTGTAAATTAAGAAATAAAAAATTTTGCAGTTATCAGATATGGTTTCTTTTTAGTGCATTACTTTTTGACACTCCAGCCCAGAAATATCACGGGCACGTGATACAGAAAGCGAGAACCTAGCCCGTTACTTTCGCAGGAGCAAGAAGGAAGGGATTAAATCCCACAGAATTCAATAGCGCCAAAGTAATATGCCCATTTTTGATTTACTTTGGTCAAATCAGCATTACGCATTTTTGATTTTCTTATATTTCACCCCCTACTTTACCTATTTATTTTAAATAAACGTTTCAAAATAATCATTTACTCAACTCAACGCAACTATAAATCTCTTTCAATAAATAATTAAACATGATTTCCTTCCCCAACAAGCATTAAAGACGGTAAAAATAAATAAATAAATAAATAAATAAATAAATAAAAAGCATATAATACCATCTATTGGTTTTAGAAACTATCTCAATAAATTTACTCGTGGAATACATCCCGAGGTGACGCGGGATAATTATTCGAATAAAAAATGTCCAACCCCAGTGATAGTAAGGTTGGTGGTTAAAGAATTTCATATTTTACTTTTGAAAAATGTCAGAATTCTCCTTGAATCTAACATAATTTATATATATATTTTTTTTTTATTTATTTATTTGCCTACTTTTAATTTACTTACGTTTATTCCAAGTTTATATTTTTCATTTAAAATCATACCGTAGTAATAATAACAATAATTTTTATTTAGTTTTTATTATTATTATTATTATTATTATTATTTATTCATTTATTTATTTTTTTTTATTTAAATAAAAGAATCCGTGGATGTCTTCCAATCGAAAGCAAAGTAGAATTACTTAGGTTTCTTATATTGTTTTCAATTTTAGCTACTTATCGTTGTTATGATTTTTTTTTTTTTTTTTCCTGAAGTGTTTGCGAATGTTTACGTAAAAGTTCGAAACCGAACAAAAAATACGAAAAGGTCATAAATTTCCAGATTTATGATGGTTTTCACTGTCTGGAAACTTGATTTACATATAATTTAATGTTCTGTATAGGAGTGTGCACTTGTTCCGTACTTACACGAAACCGTAGACCAAGTTCAAACACGAAACACTAAGTTTTTTTATTTCTTTTCCTTTAGCTGGCACATTGCCAAATTATAAAAAAACTCATATTTTTTTAAGACTCATTACTTTTATTTTGTGCCTAAATATTATTTATCCGAAGTTTTAGTATAATAGCAACTGGGCGAACTGAGGTCAAATTTAGACTCTCCAAAAATGTCATTACACCAATCACAATTTATACTATTTGTATATGTGTGTGAGAACCCAAACCCGATTTTGCTAAATATTTATAACCTAATTTTACTTATTATGTAAATGGTTTCAGAATTTTTTTAGAAAGGAAAGTATTGTTCTTTTTAATGTTTTATGCATGTCAAGCATTTTTTTTCTGCTTGTAAATGAATATGTATAAAATTTCCTATTATTGTAATATTATATAAATCTTATTTTATATTTAGAAAAAAAAAGGCAGAATGAAAGTTAAATTATAATCATTAAATTTATTTAGAACCTTATCCAGTGTCAGTATTTTATGCAAATAATCTCAGTTGCTCTTCTAGAAGTTGTATTTTTACTTTTTTTTTTTTTTTTTTTTTTTTTTTTTGGTATGTTCGTTTAAATTGTAGTTTTTCAAACGTTATTTAAGGTTACATTTAAATAACAGATGTGAGGAACTAATTTTGTAAAAAGATTCGGTATAACTTTTTTGCTTTTCAAAAGTATGCAATCACAATGCAAATTAGCCTGCAAAATCCTCTTTAATGTCAAAGTATATGCTTAAAAAGAAAAAAGAGATCTCGTTATTCTCCAGAAATTACCGAAGATTTTTTCAGATCTCATCATGACATTTAGAGGTTTATTTTATTTTTATTTTTTCTACTAGTTACTTTAACAGAAAAAGAAAAAAAAGAGTTTTATATATTTTTTGAATCTTGAAAAATGTACAAAAGGGAAAAAAATAAACTGGTAGAGAATAAAAATAATTTTTAAAGTTTAAACATTTTAAAAAAAAATCTAAAAGTATGTTTATTTTACTTTAGAATGTGTCAGATAAAGTAACCAATCATTCTAAGTTTTAAATTTTAAGAGTTAATGAATAATAATAATAGATAAATAAATAATAACAATTAATTATCTCTAATAATTAAACGCGTTTTCTATAATGCATATAACAATGATTTTTTTTTCCTAGACTTTAAAAATTTATTTTGTTCATTTCATAGACGTACTTCGATAATCATATTGTAAACTCACATTTCATATTAACGCTGCAAAGATTAATTGGTAGTCCAAAAAGTACATATTAAATCTCAATCTTTCTTTTAAGAAAGAGTATCATCAGTAAAATCCAACGATAATTTTTCTCAGAGGCACAATTGAGGTTACTTATCTTTCCTTTGACTCTAATTTTCTTGTTTTCTATTCCATGTACTCGTATAAATCTAGAACTTTTATACACATAACATATTTTAAAGGATATGTAGTAATTTAAGTTCAAAAAGTTTTTTTTTAATGAATAAAAAGTTATAATTTCAAGTCTCATTTCAAATATCTGTATCCGTGATAAGAATAAAACTTTGAATAAACACCATAAAATTCAAGAACTCGTTCAGTGTTTATTCAAAGTTTTGTACTTATTACTTTCAAACGCCAGTTCTGTGGTGTTTATATATATAATTTTGTTGCTTCTTTGGGTTTCTTGCACAAAGGAATTAATTTTGCGAGCGTTTGATTTGTTAAATACCCCTCCCTTTTATTTTTATTTTTTTTGTGCCTTTCATTTCAAAATTTGCGAGTTATTTCATTGTATGGTGTTTATTCGAAGGTTAGTACTTATTATTTTCAAACGCTAGTTCTGTGGAGCTTTATATATATATATATATAATATCTGTATACTTTATCTATGGAAAAAAATGCATATATATATATATATATATATATATATATATATATATTAAATAATTTAAGTTTATTGTTAGAGCTTTGTGCAAGAATTCTTATAGCAATTTCTCGTATGTTACTTAATACATATGTGTACTTTATTTTACACATTGTAGAAACTCTGTTTTTTTTTCCTTTCTCGCAACCCTGCTAGCTAATATAAAAAAGACAACGGACTTCTGTTCTTAATCTCTGGATAGAAGAACAGATTTCTGCTCTCCAGGGAATAAAACAACTTTACCCTGAAGCACTAACAATTGAAAATGTAACTTTAGACTGAGTACACATATTGTTGTGCCGATTGAAAATTGAAAAGAGTTAAAGTCTCTTATTTTCCTCTAAAGTTTCTGTTAAAGTCTCACAGAAGAGGAATTAATTGTTATGTTTATCTCAAATCTTTTGTAAATAGTATGTATATAATTTCACATTAAATAATGTATAAATCATATGTACTCATTTAAATAAGGGGTTTTTTTATTACTTTGAACTCTGGTATTAATCATAAATTGGTATCAGATTCTTAGATATTAATGGTATCATAAATATGATTCGAATTCCTGACCACAGACATGGACTCGGCCGGGATTCGAAACCGGGACCTTTGAAAAGCCAAAGCGAGAATCATAGCTTTAGACCACTTATCACCTCCTGTAAAATTACATCTTCAATTGGTTGCGCTTTAAGGGAAAAAAAAAATCTTTGCTCAAAATGCAAAGAGAGCAAAAACTCGTGTCAGTTCTGTGTCAGTCCTACCATGAGGGAAATACGTGCAAAATTTCTTTATTCAGCTAACGGAGTTGCGAGAAAGGGAAAAAATACTGCATCTAAAAAATATATTATTTGCAACTTATTCAAAAATAAAAGAAAAGAGTAAAAGTTGATTATTTTCATAGTTTCTTTTTTTTTTTTTTTTTTTTTTCATATGACTGAATTTGATAGTTCAGACATAGTTCATATATATATATATATATATATATAAATGAAGGAGAGATAATTGGCTGATAAGTTAATTAAAGTTTATGTAAAATTTTAAAAGGAATAGTTAAACAACATTATATTTAATTAATTGTTAAAGAAATTTTGAATTGAAAATAAGTAAGAAAATTTAAAAGTTCTGTATATTTAGTAGATACCGTTTTAAGAGCCTTAAAATATTGAAATTTAAAACTCGCGTACACATGTGTACCTTCACACGTTTTATTATAACTATAGATGTATTTCTTTTAATTTTATTAATTCTGATAATATGCATATAAAAGACACATGTGTTTTGCTATAAACTTACTTTTAAATATTTGTTATTGATTAACAATGCATATGCTAAATCTTCCAATTAAACAGATTTTATATTTTTCATAATTAGAATTATTAAGTTTTTCATCGCCCAGTTTTGACTTTTGACGGTAATGAATGTGCTGTATTTGGCAAAAAAATTTGATATCCAGTTTTCATCTGGTTTACAAATTTTAATATCTCATTTGCCCCCCCCCCCCTCCTTCCGAAAATAAATAAATAAATAAATAAATAAAAATATTTTTTTAGCAATTGTTCAAAGAGTATGTGTCGGGAAAGTTCTGATTATCATATATTCGAAACGGATAAAGATTGAAAGACAAAACCACGTAATTAAAAAAATATCCAGTTTACAAATGATTTTGAAAACTTTCGCGGAAAAGTGGAAAACCAGAATGTGACTTGAAAAAAGGGAAAATGTACCGTAATTTTATATATCAAAAATTGTGCTAACAATTTTCTTCAAAGTTGCTACATAAGTACCATTTTAGATGTAATTTAGTATTTATTACTCGATTCCTCCAGAAAAATTGATAAGTACCCTGTATAAGTAGGCAAATCAGTTCCTTCAAAAATAGCTCTACGGATTTTCTTTAAACTCGGCCTGTTAATTTCCTATTAGATAGCATTTCATATGTAATTATTGGTTTCAGGTAAATGAGTTCAAAAATATAGTTTTAAACAATTAGTCAGTGTGATATGAGCATTTCTCTGGGATATGAGCATTTGTAGTAAATACTTTTTTTACTGCGCATGCGCGTATGATGGAATTTTTTTTTATTACATAGGTTGAAAACTAGATTTATTGAGAAACTTATAAATCATGTTCATCTGAGTAGATTAAAAATTAAGCAAATTATAGGCAAAAAAAAAAAAGGAGCAATATTTCTGAAATTTTCTAGAATTGAAGTTTCAAAAAGTTTTTTTGACATGCTATGTTTATAATTTGAAGATCCAATTATTTTACCCACGTTGCAATAAAACTTTTTTAGGAAAAATCGCTCATGAAGTCACAAATTTCAGTAAAAAAATAAAATCATGTTAAAGTTACAAGCTCTTAAGGGGTTTTTCACTAAAGAGAAGTTTCGCAACTTAGTTGATTTAATTTTATCTCCAAATTAAATGTCTCATGTAAAAAAAAAAAAAAAAAAACCTATGATATTCGAACTCGGATAATTTCAAAAGTCGAGCTGATACTTTTGAAAACTTGGTTTATTTTTACTCTATTCAAATATATATATATATATATATATATTTTTTACATAACTTGTCTGATATATCTAGCTTTCAACATACGTAATAAAAATTTATTGTCCTTTGCGCATGCGCAATAAAATATTATTTACTCTATTTATTCGTATCTCAGCGAAAATCACACATGTGCATTTTGTGTTACAGAATAATGCTTCTCTAATGTTTTTGTGCGAGTTTTGTAGATTTCTTTTCAAATCCATTCTTGTTGTAAGCAAGAAACTTGTTAAAAAACATTTGATAAATAACATTAAATAACATAATATATATATGCATGTTTACATTATCGTTTAAATCAAACAAACAAACAAAAAAAAAACATGCAGATATTGTAAATAGTAAGTTAATCATGTGTTAAAGTTAAAATGACATTTGTTGCCTTTTATGTAAAGAGTAATCCACTATTGTTGTGTCCTTCTGCAATTTTTTGTTTAATTACACGCGTGATTAAACCGATAATGGAAAATGGAAATTTAGATTTTTTTTTATTTTATTTATTTATTTATTTATTTTTTTTTTTTCATGGTAATTTTCCACAGGAGAATGGGTTGGCACCCATTTTTGCAGGCACATTCTGATGTTAAATAAAATAATTTACAACAAAAGTATCTGTAATTACACATTTTTTTACAGGTATCCATTCTGTGAACTATTCTATTTAACAGCAGATTATGCTGTCACCATATTCTGCTGTAAAAGTTTGCCTAATTTTTAGGTTGATTTCTTTAGAAATCGACCTATTGCAATCACTTCGTTTATCTATATATATATATATCTATCTATCTATCTATCTATCTATCTATCTATAATGAAAATTTTGTCATCACGATAACTCCCGAAATAATACTCGAAATCGAACCAAATTTGGACAGTGAACTAATCTTATAAATATCTTGGATGAGTTCGTTAACCAAGGTGCTCCGACTTTTTGTTTTCAAGTGGCAGCCACTTGAATATTTTAAACCGACATTCTAAAAAGCATATTTAAAGCAAGATTTGCTTGAATTTTGTTGTAAATACAGGACACATGAGGGTCTCAATGATGTTTATTAATGAAGTTTATCCACCATTTTCAATAAAGTGGCAGATATTTTAAGTTAAGCGGGACCACTTGAAATCAGGCTACCACTTGAAAAATTAAAATCCCTATAACTTCCGAAATAATACTCCAAATCGAACCAAATTTGAACAGGGTCTTAACTTATCTTATAAATATCTTAGATGAGTTTGTTAACCAAGTTGCTCCGCCATTTTGTTTTCAAGTGGAGACCACTTGAAATTTTCAAATTCAAATTGTAAAAAGCGTGTTCCGAATTTTTTTTTAATTTTGATGTATACATAGATTACACAAGTTTCTCAAAAAACTTTATTAATGAACTTTATCCGCCATTTTTAATAAAGTGGCGGATATCTTAAGTTAACCGGGACCACTTGAAATTAGGCCACCACTTGAAAATTTAAAACCATGATAACTTCCGAAATAATACTGCAAATGGAACCAAATTTGAACAGTGTCTTGACTTATGTTATAAATATCTTAGATGAGTTTGTTAACCAAGTTGCTCCGCCATTTTGTTTTCAAGTGGAGACCACTTGAAAATTTCAAATTTAAATTGTAAAAAGCGTATTCCGAAATTGTTTGAATTTTGATGTAAATACAGACCACATAAGGATCTCAATGAAGTTTATTAATAAACTATATCCGCCATTTTTAATAAAGTGGCAGATATCTTAAGTTAAGCGGGACCACTTGAAATCAGGCTACCACTTGAAAATTTTAAATCCCTATAACTTCCGAAAGAATACTCCAAATCTAACCAAATTTGAATAGTGTCTTAACTTATCTTATAAATATCTTGGATGAGTTTGTTAACCAAGTTGCTCCGCCATTTTTTTTTCAAGTGGAGACCACTTGAAAATTTCAAATTCAAATTGTAAAAAGCGTATTCCGAATTTTTTTTAATTTTGATGTATACATAGATTACACAAGTGTCTCAAATAACTTTATTAATGAACTTTATCCGCCATTTTTAATAAAGTGGTGGATATCTTAAGTTAAGCTGGACCACTTGAAATCAGGACACCACTTGAAAATTTAAAACCATGATAACTTCCGAAATAATACTCCAAGTGGAACCAAATTTGAACAGTGTCTTAACTTATCTTATAAATATCTTACATGAGTTCGTTAACCAAGTTGCTCCGCCATTTTGTTTTCAAGTGGAGACAACTTGAAAATTTCAAATTTAAATTGTAAAAAGCGTATTCCGAAATTGTTTGAATTTTGATGTAAATACAGACCACATAAGGATCTCAATGAAGTTTATTAATAAACTATATCCGCCATTTTTAATAAAGTGGCAGATATCTTAAGTTAAGCGCGGTCACTTGAAATCAGGCTCCCACTTGAAAATTTAAAATCACGATAACTTTTGAAATAATACTTCAAATCGAACCAAATTTTGACAGTGATATTATCATATAATTATCTTGAATGTTTTCCTTAGGCACCTTGTCCCGACATCTTGTTTCTAAGTTCCAGCCACTTGAAATCACACTGCCACTTGAAAATATGCCATCACGATAACTTTTAAAATACTAAACTGATTCAAATAAAAGCTGGTTAGTGAACTTGGTTCAAATATCTAGGATAAGTTCACTTGATGACTTGATCCGCAATTTTATTTTCAAGTGGCGGCCACTTGAAAAATTGTCATTATGGTAACTTTAGTAAGACAGAATCAATTCGCTTCTGATTTGGGTAGTGGATTTATCATTCAAATATCTCAGATAAGTTCGCTAGGCATCTGACTCCACTTTTTTTTACAAGTGGTGCCACCTGAAAATTTCTTATGATTATAATTTTTGAAATTCTGATTTAATTTAAACTAGAACTGGACAATGAACTTATCGTACAAATATACTGAATGATTTCGATGGGCAAATTGTTTTGCTTTTTTGTTTTACAATTCGCAGCCACTTACACTGCCACATGAAAATTTGCCATAATAATAACTTTTGAAACACGGCACTGATTTAAACCACAGTTGGACAGTAACCTATGCTTGAAATATCTTCGATGTGTTTGCTGGAACTTTAGAAATACTTAATCAATTCAAATCAAAGTTGAAAAATGGATTTATCATTCAAACAACAAAAATTTAGAAAATTCACGTAACTCATGAACCAATCACGTTATTGCGTCCATCTTTGGTATATCGATAATAAGTATTTTCTCGCCAAAAGTCGCCAAAAAAGTTGCCATAGGGGAAAAGTCGCCAAATTTGCGCCAAATCCATTACATGCGTTACTGGATCTTTTTCATGCGTTTTTAAGGTAAAATTAGACTATTTTAGTGCTAAAACAAACTAGAAAAGCAGTAAACTAACATTTTATGAACTTACTAAGCCTCTTTGAAAGAATTTCTACAAAAAAAAAAAAAAAAATATTTTCAAATTTGCAACGATATCTTAGATGAGAAACTTTCTCTGCCATTTTTATCGAAGTGGCAGCCACTTAATTTTTCAACACAATGACTTTTGAGATTTTGAATTAATTCGAACTTAGTGTGTACAGTAGACTTATCTCACAAATGCATTTCATATATTTGTCAACTTAACCCACCATTTTTTTTCCTAGCGCCGGCCACTTGAAAATTTTAAATTCACATAAAAGTGTATTTATGAACCGATTTGCTTAAAACTCCATATGTGCACCGCCTACATCAATATTTCTACCAAGTGCATTAATAATTTGTAGCCGCCATTTTTAAACAAAATGACGGCTACTTGATAAGGAAAAAGAAATCAACCTACCCTTCCGAAAAAGCCGGAAGGTCTTGTTTATAGTGCATTTTCTCCAGTATAATTTTAGTAGAAAAATAAAATAAAATAAAACATCTTAAATTTAATTACTCACTGTATATGATTTTTTTTTTATTCCGTATCATTAAAAAAAATAAATAAATAAATAAATAAATAAATAAATAAATATATAAAAAGAGAGAAAGAGAGAGAACAAACTGAGCCGTATGTAAATTTTCCCTCATGACCTATCAACAAAACGAATCTTTCTTAAATTAAGTCATAATTTGTGATGAAATATGGGCTTTTATTTAAGAGATAAAAAGAACAGAAAAGAAAGGGAAACATAAAGAAAGAAAAAGCTCGTTGAACAAATTTATGACAAAAGTTGAGTTCTATCCAGCCAAAATGTGTCTAGTTGGGTTGAAGAAATCAGATATCTATGTATTGTGTATCCTATTTTTTAACACTTTCCAACAAGGTTGAAAAGTGTTTATGACTTCGGTTTGTCTGTCTGTCTGTCCGACCGTCTGTCTGTCTGTCTGTCTGTCAGTCCGCGCTCTAACTCCCGTAAATATTTATGGAATTTCTTGAAACTGATATATGTTTTTCAAGTTCACAATCGGACGTTCCCTATTGAAAATGGAGTTTATACCTCTATTAGTTTGTGTACAGGGACACCCGAAAGTATTTCAAAGCATTATGTTCTATGGGAGGTATTTCTATAAACCATATTTTCATACCTTTACCTTAGACATATCTTAATGAAATTGAAATATGTTATTCAAGTTCACTATTGGACGTTCCCTATTGAAAATGGAGTTTATACCTGTACTGGTTTGTGTACAGGGACACCCGAATGTATTTCAAAGCATTGTGTTCTATGAGAGTTATTTCTATAAACCATATTTTCATACATTTAGTGTAGACGTATCTTAATGAAATTTAAATATGTTATTCAAGTTCACTATCGAACGTTCCCTATTGAAAATGGAGTTTATACCTCTACTGATTTGTGTACAGGGACACTCGAAAGTATTTCAAAGCATTGTGTTCTATGAGACGTATTTCTATAAACTATATTTCCATACCTTTACTGTAGACATAAATTGAAATATGGTTTTCAAGGTCACTATCGGACGTTCCCTATTGAAAATGGAGTTTATACCTCTACTGATTTGTGTACAGGGATACTCGAAAGTATTTCAAAGCATTGTGTTCTATGAGAGGTATTTCTATAAACCATATTTTCATACATTTAGTGTAGACGTATGTTAATGAAATTTAAATATGTTTTTCAAGGTCACTATCGGACGTTCCCTATTGAAAATGGAGTTTATACCTCTACTGATTTGTGTACAGGGACACCCGAAAGTATTTCAAAGCATTGTGTTCTATGAGAGGTATTTCTATAAATCATATTTTAATACCTTTTCTGTAGACATATCTTAATGAAATTGAAATATGTTGTTCAAATTCACTATTGGATGTTTCCTGCATAAAATTGAGGAAATACCACCATCGGGTTATACACAGGAACACTCAAAAGTATTCCAAAGCATTGCGTTCTATGAGAGATATTTCTATAAAACAAATTTTAATAACTTTACTTTCCACGAAGTATAAAAAAAAAAAAAAAAAAAAAAAAAAGCTTAGAAGAAAATCGTATTTTTTTTTTTAATTGTTGTTATTGATTGAATATGTATATAGGAAAATATAGAAGAAAGTCTTGTGGTGGTCACAACATACTAGTTAAGTGTGAATATGATTTCAGTTTGTGTATCTATCGATCTGTCTTTCTAATTGTCTGCCCGCGATCTAACTCCTGTAAATAATTATGGAATTTCTCGAAACTGATATATTTTATTGAAGTTCACTATCGGATGTTCCATATTGAAAATGGAGTAAATATCTCTTCTGGTTTGTGTACAGGGACTCACAAAAGCATTCGAAAGCATTGTGTTCTATGAGTGTTACTTTTATAAATATTTTCTGTATAGAATGTTCCTCATTTAAAATGACATTAATAGATCATGTACAACTAGCTTGTTTACAGGGACAACAACAACAACAAAAAATACCAAGGCATTACGTTTTAGGACAGAATTTTTTGAAAGTTATATTTAAAAGTCTTTCTACTGAAAAAATCATAATAATATTGAAATGCATTATTTATACTCTAAAATAATTTTTTGTATAGAATATAATATGATTAACTTTCTGATTTACAGGGCTACACTAAAATATTCAGAGACATCAAAATCTGTAATTATAATCTAATGTCTGCATTTTCTTTTGCGTTAAGCCTTTTTAACACTTTCCAAAATGATTAAGAGTAATTTTAAAATCAATTAGTGTATCTGTATATTTTTGAGTCCTTCTGTCTGTTGTGTGATAACGTAGGGAAAGAATATTAAAAGTTATTCGATACAACAATTACGTACAGTTGGAAAGTGTTACTAATCAATGCGTACTGCATGATTTTTCTTTCTTGTTTAAAAGATGAAAAACAGTAGAAATGTTTTTTTTTTTTTTTCAGTCTCTCATAAATGTTGTCAGTGTAGACAGTGGAGTATAAACCTTTTAATCTAGGATAAATTTATTTATAATATCGTTCGCGGACAATTGCAATCCCTCTATTTATTTTTCTAACAGCATTTTTATCTACAATTCAACCTGATAATATAATAAGCCCCCTGTATTTCCTTTAATCCATAGAAAATCCTGACAATGTCATGAGGAGGAGATGGGCAGTTGGGATTGGGAGGAGTCTATCAAAGTATTGCTCATTAATAAAGGTTTTCTAGTAGCAATAATATGAATCATACAATTGCGAAATCAGCTAAAAAAAAATTAAATCTACTTTAAATACATAAGCATAGTCCCATAAGTACAAATCAAAGACAAATATAGAAACATTGTATATAAAAGTATAATCAGGATAGATTCCGTGAATCCTAATCCGATAAAGAGAATTAAATGACTGTTTTTCTACAACTTTCCGCAATTACTTCCACTACTAAGATTATACTTAAACTAAGTATTCAGTATTATTAAGGAAAAATATAAAGATTTACAAAGGACACAGTTTTCGTAAAATAACACTTAGTAAATTCTCGGCTATCAGATATTTTTATCAAGGAAAAAAAAAAATCATTATTTAATATGTAACATGAATAATACGGTATTTATAATGATGAAAATAAATAAATTAATATATATTATAAATGTTGAATCACTTCTGCAATCATTTAGATGAAAATATTTATAGATTTACTTTTTTCTATTTTTACAGGTCAGTAACATGTTCATCATGAGCTTGGCCATAGCTGATATAACAGTAGGACTTGTTGTAATGCCAATAAGTTCAGCATACGTTTTGACTGGAAAATGGAAGTTTGGACTGGCTGTGTGTCAATTTTGGCTATCTGCGGATTATTCAGCAAGCACAGCGTCTATTTTAAATCTTTTAGTATTAAGTTTGGATCGTTACTGGTCTATATCAAGGCCTTTGGAATACCTTCGTAGAAGGAGTAAAAGACGAGCTCTTATTGTGATAACAATTGTTTGGTTAGGATCATTTTTGTGGATTGTCCCTATCATTGGATGGCATTCATTTTTCAATGAAGGTGTTCGCAAGCAACCATCTGATGTGTGTGAGGTATGCATGTTTCATATAAAATAATCTTTCATTCTATTCTTTATTGCTTTACATGTGAACTTTAAGAACAGTATGTATAATCAATGCAAAATTTATTTTTTACCCTAACAACACACTTGTCCTTAATAAATCTTAAAGATGTCCAATGGATGTATTCTTATCCATAGGACATCCTGAGGATGTCATTTGGAGAATATGTGCTGTTAGAGAAAATAAATATTTTTTTTTCATTTCCTTGACCTAGACATAATATTAACAGTGTTAAAATTTATAGCTATACCATAAAAACCGAAATTAGTTTATTTATGTTTAAAAACATCTAAAGTCCTTAATTATCTTTACTAACTACTTTTACCAGTTGTGATTTTGGAATAATATCGGCTTTCAAAACAATTTAAAAAAATATAAAATAAATTATTACAAAATAGTTTTTAAAGTTTTTTTTTTTTTTTTTTTATTTTTTATTATTATTATTATTATTATTATTATTATTATTTTAAATAGCCGAAATCAAATTACATTTTTCTTCGCACATATATTTTTTAAACCGGGTCAATTTAATTTACAGAAATCTAGAAATAAACAAGATTTAATCGATAAAGACCATGTGAATTTAGTATTTGGAGCATTTGAAGGATTTCTATGCTGGTGTAGAACATTTACTATATGGTTATTATAATTTGTTCAAGCACCATTTTTTCGACCATAACCAAATTAATAATATATTTTAAACTAGCAGGCTTTGCCCGCTTTGCTGGTCACTATATTAAAATGATTTCTTTTTAATTGAATAATTGAAACGTTTAAGTAAATCTATTTCGATTGGCGACAATTTTCGCCACAGCTTTGGTATGGGATCTCCTGAGTGATATTAAATATTGTTTTTAAATTCTCGAATGTATACAACAAAACTATTATTAAAACGAATATTCTCGAAAACAGTCCAATAGTAAAGCTTATTCTTCGACTATTCTGGAAACAGTTGAAGCTGTTACTCATATAGCAAAATTCACTATTCGATGAATATTCTGGTGTACTCTGAAAAACAGTCACTTGTTCCACAGGAGTAAAGCAAATAACATCAAATACTCGGGAACATAAATCTTCGCAATCTCAAGAAAAATGTTCATTCGCTTAAAGCTCAATCCTTAAAGTGCAATCAATCAGAATAGGTCCCTGAATAACTCTGATTCGCAGTGAGTACATACTCTCTCGCATAAATCAAGTCACTCCTATTTATAACTTTTTGCGATGATTCCATCGAGAATCCCATGCCCGATGATTCCATCGAGTCGGAAAGCTCGAGATCTGTGCTCCCGTGTGTCGGAGATCTTCGAAACTTGAGGAATTCTTAAGTACCTATTTTCATCAAACTTGGTTGCCCTCCCACCAAATTTTGTCATCCACTCACCAAGTTTGTCGCCAAGGCTGACACAACTGAAAGTGAATGAATGAACTGCCTTTTCATTTTCACTTCGCCTGTAAAACTGCTTTCTATGCTATGAGCACTATTTCTGCCGCATTTTAGACAACTAATATTTTTACGGCTGTATATATTTCCCATTAAACGTATTCTTATTCTTATGTTTTAAATGTTATGATTTTTTATTGCAACATAATCATGAATATTATTTTATGTATATATAAGAAAACAATATGCATTTAATATGCTTCAAAATTATTTTATTACCTATGTTAATTTGACCTAGTGAATATATGTGGAACAATTTTATGTGTTTGTGTTACTTTAATCAACAGTTGTTCTGGTACCTAACAGTTTTGACCTATTACTGGCAACATTTGGGTCAGTGATTCCGAAAATATTTTCAGTTTTGCCGCATCAGTTCTCGTTTTTTAACTTATGCACATTATACGCCAATGAAACCATACTTTAAAAATGTGAAAATCGGTCAAAATTGCTGTGAAGGTAGTGTAATTTTATGCTCTTGTTATAACGAAATACACAAAAAGTATTGAATATGTTCTCCTCTACCTCTTCATAATAAGAAGCCTTATAGTTTCCAAATAAATTATTTACTTGAACTCTTTGCACCTTCAGCATAATTCTTTAGGTTTAATTACATTTTAACAATAATAATAATCACAATTATAGTAATATTTTTGATAGAATGGAGTAGAAGGCTGATTTTTACCAACTATGTGAAAAATACCAGAGCCGGGAATCGAACCCCGGCCCTTCCGCTTAACGTGCGGATGCTCTAACCACTGAGCTGCCCTGGCTGATAACCATCTCGGCACTTCTCACATAATTTACGTTGGTTAAGTTAATTTAAGTTACGAATTAAATTTCTGAATAATAGTAATAGTCAGAATATTAGTAATAATCATAAAAATATTAATAGTAATAACAACAATAGTAATAATAATAGTGTTTATTATAATTATATGTCATAAACTACAGCTGCTAGAGTAAAATAGATTACATTTTCGGAATCCGCAGCACCAACATATACAGGATAAAACCAGAAGTCCTTTTTTTGTTTAAACCTTTGCTATTATGTCATCATTTAATCATATACCATTTACACAAATCTATACTATTTATTCATACATAAATTTATTCATATAGTAAAATGTTTGTGCACTGGTTTTATCTGCTAAATAATCGGTTTTACGACGTAAATCATTATACTTTAACTTCAAAAAATATATATTTATGTGTACCTACACTGGAAAAAAGTATACGACATTTATCTCGAACGAATGAGTAGTTATTTTCTGAATCCCTAAACTAGAAATATAGATATCTGAGATATGCATATAGGGTAAACAAATAACCTGAATACACGAAATGATTGCAAATTTATAGTCTATACATTTCAAGATGGTGAAACTATATTATGAATATTATGAATCCTTTGTATTGCGAGAATGTTTAGTTTACTTTTCTAGAATTGGGTCATAAATCAAGATTATAGTTAATAAAACTCTCCTCTTGTGTTGGCATTTATTAAAAGAGATTTTTTATTAAGTCTGATATCGATAATATAGGAAAATGTTCTAGAAATCTAATAAAGGTTCTTAGAACTCACTAGCAAAATAAACTAGAATTTATAAGGACGACATGAACTATATTTACTACAGACACAATTTAGTTTCTAGATCTCAGTCACAGAATTTTTTTCTCAGTGTAGCGTTAATATTCAATATATATATATATATATATATAAGGTAAACGCACCAGTAGTGGACCCTGTAACAGTAGTGGACACTTTTAATTTTAAACTCAGAAAAAAAAGCTACCTAAAAGCTCTGAAGATTCGAGCAATGTTCAGGAAGGGAATAGTCCTGTATTGTTAAACCGTTTAAAAAAAATAATTCCGGCCATTAGATTTAAAATAATGTTAGTTTAACTAAAAAAAAATTGCACTTTTTGTAATTTTGCCGTTTTCTTCTTATCACTTTGAATAAGGAAATGAAATTTCATTTGCTCGCTGTCTACTTATTTTTAACTGATTTCTTCTAACTTTGGCTTTCATATGACTAAAATAAGAATGCACAATTCATTTATTGCGCTATTTTTTAGATCTTGTATTAACACATAGTATTTTTATGGGTGTCCACTACTGGTGCCAAAAAATGTCATCATGACAAATAATGGACAGTCCACTACTGGCTCATGTGACTTTTAATGCCAGATCCAGTAGTGGAGACAAATCTGTAATCTAGCAATTTTAGAGTTGAATTTTAAAGCAAAAATTCCAAGGATTCCACTACTGGAACAAAAAAAAGTCCACTACTAGGTTTTTAGTGTGTCCTCTACTGGCTCAATTTAAGCTCTTCAGATTTTTGATTTTTTACGTATATAAATGCTACAATTAGCAATTTTCATAACACAGTCGTGTTAAGAAAGAGTTGGTAAAGGTCTGAAATATTAATTATTTTTTTAAACTCTAAAATTTAGGAAATTACACTAAAAGTAGTCGGTTTTTTGTTATGTTATGTTTTAATTCATATAAGTGCATCTGGTGTTGCTATAACTTTCGTATAAAACTGGAATTTTGACTTAACAAGGCATGTCATAATCGTATTCTTATATTAAGTTCATTATATCTAAAAAAAATCTATTGGGCTTTTTTTTTTTAAATCTATAGATAAATATTTTTATAATATCATATAGAACACCATAGACTTGACAAAAATTTTTAAACAAGACATATCTTATGGACATATATTTGAAAATAGAAGTTATAAAGCATGTTTATTGAATTAAAATTTAATTCTTTAATCATTAGAGATAATAGGAGAATGAAAATTAGACTATTAGTCAAATTAAGGTATGACATATGGCCTCGTTAACATAAACTTCTTTAAAATTTCCTTCATTCAACTTTCAAAAACATAAAAGATTTATTAAAGTTTCTAAAAATAATTTCTCAATCAGAATTTCCTTTTTTTTTTTTTTTTTTTAATGAATCAACATCATTACAAAAATTTCATAAGTGTATTTTTAAATGTAATTAAGTGTTGCATTGAGATCATATGACAAACAATAATTAAAATAAAGTAAAACCAGTGCATCTGCAGATAATGAACTACAACGTAATATTTGCATCACGCATTATTCAACAGATCATTTTTATTTATTCTTTATTATATAATATAACATTGATATATGACATTGATTCGATTGACTTCCAGAAACGTTTCTAAAAAGGGCTACCGCCCCCCTAAACCCCTCGCTGTATCTCTCTTTCTATAACTAACTATCTCCATTTCTCTCTCTCTCTCTCTCTCTCTCTTTATATATATATATATATGTATGTATTTCTAATAACTGATAGTCTTTTATTAACTCTCTGTAATTGATAAATACTTGTACCAAATTCCATGCAAAACGACTGTATAACACATCGGAATTATTTTGTGTAACCCTGCAAATTTATTAACAATTCTATGTCCATAGTTTTCCACAAAAAAAAAAAAAAAATATGGTTTTAAAATTCTAATAAAATTCCATTATATTTAATCGGGTGTAACCATGTTAAAATACACTTTTAAGAACTACCAAATACAGATTGTAATAGTACGATTTTTTTATATATATATATCCCGGAAAAAGAGCCACAGTAATTATATACACTAAAAAAGAATACAACTATGTAATTAATTGTAACTCATTAAAATTTCAACCAAATGTGACATCCTTAGGATCATTACAGTACGTCATCGGAATTCGTTTGTGAGGTCCAGAAAATAGATTATTGCCGAAACGTCAGTGGAGGCCCTCTGTTGAGACTCAAAACGGTTTTGAACTCCGTCTGTGTGTTTGTTTGTTGCTTTGTCTGTCTGTCGCGCGATAGCGGCCGCAAAAATCCCGCTATTGACGTGAAATTTGGTACATATATTCAAGAGCTTCAAGGAATCAGCTGTATAGATTTAGGTGTGTATTACATTTGTAGTTCGCGTACAGGGACACGCCAAAGTTTTTCTTATCATTACGTCCTATGTGAAGAATATTTATGTCGCGTGAAAGCGGCCGCAAAAATCACGCTGACTTGCAATTTGATACTCATGTTCATGAGCTCAACGAAATTAGCTGTATAGTTTTAGGTGTGTGTTACATTTGCAGTTCGTGAACAGGGACACATCAAAGTTTTTCTTATCATTACTGCCTATGAGAAGAACTTGTATGTACCGCGATTGGCACAATGAAAATCAAGCTATTGACTTGCACTTTTTTCCGAAACGTCAGATTAAGCCCTCTGTTTAGACTCAAAAAGATTTTGGGTTCTGTCTGTCCGTCCGTCTATCACGCGATAGCGGCCGAAAAAAATCACGCTATTGACTTAAAATTTGGCACATATTTTCATGCGCCCCACGGAATCAGCTGTATAGTTCTGGGTGTGTATTCCATTTATAATTCGTGTACATGGACATGGCAAAATTTTTCTTATTATTACGGCCTATGAGAAGAATTTGAATGTACCGCGATAGCGGCTACAAAAATCACGCTATTGACTTGAAATTTGGAACATGTGTTTATGAGCCCAACGACATTTGCTGTACAGTTTTACGTGTGTATTTCATTTATAGTTGGTGCACAGAGAAACACCAAAGTTTTTCTTATCATTACGGCCTATGGGAAGAATTTGTATGTATCGCGATAGCGACAGCAAAAATCATCACTTGTAATTTGGTACACATGTTTATGAGCCGAGCAGAATTAGCTGTAGAGTTATGGGCGTGTATCCCATTTGTAGTTCGTTTGCAGGGAAACACCAAATTTTTTCTTATTATTACGGCCTATCGTCATAATTTGTATGTACCACAATAGCAGCTGCAAAAAGGCTCCGATTGACTTGCAAATTGGCAAACACATTCAGGCTTTGCATAGAAGTAGATGTATAATTTTTTATGTCTATATTGTTTCTGAATCGTGTACAAGGGCACGCTGAAATTCTTATTATTACGGTATAAGGGGGAATTTAGTTTAGATGCATTTTAACATCATATTACTTTGCAATTAAAAAAATAACGAAATGAGCTTTCATTAGGGACATGCTTGAACTTATGTTTTCTGCATAAAATATGTGCTTTTAGGCTTCCTAAATAATATACAGGACCTTTCAAAAAAGTTCTGTTTATGCCACGTATTCATCCAAATTATGTCAAATTTTGAATAATTATTCATGAAAAACGTAAAAATGCGGAATAGTTTTTACTGATGTACTTGATGTTTATGGTTCGTTTACAGAGACACACAAAAGAATTTCGTGAAATTAAAGCCTAATGGACAATTTTTTTTTTAATTTAATCGCACTTTAATACGTTTATGCAGCATTGAACATAGTGGAATTAACATATATTGTAAAAATGCTTAAAAGCATGTTTACTTTTAAAACGGGGTATCTATAGAATACATTATTTATGAGACCACACAAATGAATTCCGATGACGTACTGCAATTATCCAAAGGATGTCAAATTCGTTTGAAAAATTAATGAGTTATAATTAATTAAGTTTATTCTTATAATTAGCGAATATAATAACTGTAACTTCTTTTCCAGGATACATAAAAGAATCACGGTCTATAGTCGGTATTTCTTAAAAGTTTATTTTAATATGGTTACAACCAATTAAAAATAAGGGAATTTTATTAGAATTTTAAAACCATGTTTTCTGTTGAAAAGCGTGGGCATAGAATTGGTAATTAGTTTACAGCATTACAGAAAATAATTCCGATATGTTATGTAAACTTTTTTCATAAAATTTGGTACAAATATTTAGGAATTTCAGGGAAATAATATAAGAATGTCAATTATTAAGAATACATATATATGGTATACAGATAGGTATAGAAAGAGAGATACAGCGAAGGGTTGAGTGGGGCGGTAGCCCCCATCAGGAATGTATCAGTTTATGTAGCAAGTCAATCGAATAAATATGTATCTGTATATATATATAAATGACGTAGAGATATCCTTGGACTGTGTTTGTCAGTGTATGGACGCACCGAGTATTCCTCTAAAGCTTCCTTCTCTTCTTCTTCTTTTTCTTCTTTCTCTTCTTACTTTTTCTTCTTGTTTTATCTTCTTCTTTTTCTTCTTTCTTCTTACCTCTTCTTTTCTCTTTTTCTCCTTCTTATTTCTTTTTCCTCTTTCTCCTTCTTGTTCTTTACTCTTTCTTGTTCTTTATTTTTCTTCTTTCTTCTTCTTTTTTCTTCTTCTTCCTTCTTCTTTCTTCCTTCTTCTTTCTTCTTCTTTTTCTTCCTTCTTCTTTTTTCTTTCTTCTTCTTTCTTCTTCCTCTTCTTTCTACGTATTCTTTTCTTTATCTTTCTTCTCCTTCTTCTTCTTTCTTCTTCTTTTTCTTCTATTCTCTTTTTCTTCCTTCTCTTCTTGTTCTTGTTCTTGTTCGTGTTCTTCTTTTTTGTTTTCCTCTTCCTCTTCTTCTTCTTTTTTCTCTAACACTTCTTTATTTTCTTCCTTCTTTCTGATTTTTTTTTTCTCTAAAGCTTCCTCTATTGCTGGAAGAAGTGTAGCTTCTAAAAATGATTTCACTAACAAATTTTGATCTATTGGCACGCAGACAGCATCCGGCCGAGTTTTGTACATTTCGAGTTTGATTTTGAAATTTTTCCCGCTTTCGGAATTCGGTTCGTTCCCGAACTGGGATTTTTCTAGTATATTATAATAAAGAATAAATAAAAATGAACTTTTGAATAATGTGTGATGCAAATAGGACGTTGACGCTCCTGATCTGCACATCCACTAGTTTAGTCTATACGTATCCTTTCTTTAGTTTAAACATGCTTTTAAGCATCTTTATAATGTACGTTAATTTCATTATGTTCAATACAGCATAAATGAATTTAAGTGCGCTTATTTTTTTTCATATTCTCTAATGTCACGAAATTCCTTTGTGTGTCTCTGTAAACGAACCATAAACATTGTATGCACCAGAAAAAACTGTTCAGCTTATTCTACATTTTTCATGAATAATTGTTCGAAATTCGACATAATTTGGATGATTATATGAACATTGTCCGAACACTTTTGTAAGGCCCTGTACATTAATTAGGAAGCCTAAGTGCCTATAGATCTAATTATGCAAAAACATAAGTATAAGCATCTCGGTAATGTACGCTAATTTCATTTTGTTCATTGCAAAGACATGATGTTAAAATGCGTTGAAACGAAATTAACTACATATGCCGTAATGGAAAGAATTTTTGCGTGTTCCTGTACACAATCCCTAAATAATATAGACATAAAATAAAATTATACAGCTGTTTGTATGCAGAGCCTGAACGCGTTTGCCAATTTGCAAGTGAGATGGATGATATTTACGGTTGCGATTACGGTACACACAAGTTCTTCCCATAGGCCGTAATGACAAGAAAAAATTCACCATGTCCCTGTACACGAACTACAAATGGAATACACACTCAAAACTATAGACGTGATTCCGTGGGCTCATGACCATGTATTAAAAAAAATAGATTAAGACAATAGATTAATTTTTGCGGTCGCTATTACGGTACATACAAGTTCCTCCCGTAGGCCGTAATGATAGGAAAAATTTGGCGTGTCACTGTACTACAAATGGAAAAACTACAAATGGAATACACACCCAAAATTATACAACTAATTCCGTTAAGCGCATGAACATATGTACCAAATTTGTAGTCAATAGCGGGAATTTTGCGGCCGTTAACGCGGTATATACAAATTTTTCCCATAGACCGTAATGATAAGAAAAAAAATTGACATGTCACTGTACACGAACTACAAATGGAATACACACCCAAAACTATACAGAGGATTCCGGTGGGCTCATGAATATGTGTACTAAGTTACAAGTCTGTGGCGTGATTTTTGCGGAAGCTATCGCTCTACAGATAGACAAACAAACAAACAAACACACAGGCGGAACACAAAATCATTTTGAGTCTGAACAGGGAGTTCTCTACTAACGTTTCGGCAATAAAATACTTTATAATATTTATGTTAAATTATTTTTGAAATGATTGAAGTAGAATGGCGATCTAGCCATGTAATATTATTTTTATTATTTTAATTGCAGGAGATTTTTTTTATTTGTTGCATTTAAAAAATGTAAATATGTAATTTTTTTTTTTTTTAATTTAAGGCATATTTTCTATACGACGTCTGTTAAATATATTCACATGCCATTTTTTTTTTTTAATAAACAGTAATGTTGCCGTTTTATAACTAGAATAGTACATGACTAGATTAACGATCTAGCCGTGTATGTATTACCTTTTTGTTTTTATTTTTTAAGAATGCTTTTTTTTTTTTTTGTAGCAGTTAAAAAAGTCTGGAGTGGCTCCACTCGACTTTCCTAACATAAGGATTGACGGTTATATAAATAAATTAAAGTAAAGGAAGTCATTAAATAAGCAAAAATGAAAATTAATATAGGGTGTTTGATTATTTTTCTCCGTGTTGTTTATAGCCTATTTTTTTCTATTGCACTAGAGGTAATTTGAGCTAATAGATCATAATGTTTATGGAATTTTCGTTATTACCCTGTAAATTCTATAAGAGTTAGATTCACCAAAATGTATATAGTTCAGGCGAAGGTGACCTTTAAGGTTTGTGTAATTTTAATCTCAATCGAATAAGACGTTTACACGCTATCGCACTTTAACCTTTTAACACGCGTTGTCCTCGCTGCGAGGACGCAAAATTTAAGATACAGCTGCATAAACTCATCCCGGAAATTTTTTAGCAAAAATTTACGTTTATAACATACCGGATTTTTTAACCTTAAAATTTAAAATTTCTTTTAGTTTAATTTAGTTCGTGAATTCCGGTGGCAATATAATTTAAACGATCCTAATTGTCTTGCGCCGCAAATGGTTAAAGCCATAATGATAAAGAATTTTATTTGTGTCACTGTAAAAAAAGTATAAATGCTAGGTTCACCAGCATCAATATTGTGCGTGCTATGGAGGCCTAGATTATATGTACCAACTTTCAGCTCATTCGAGAAGACCATTTAGACGCTATCGTGTTCACTCACACACATACACACACTCAAATATATTCACAAACACGCATACACATACACGCATATAATCGACGAAATAGCAAAATGAACATAAGTTACCTTAAAACGTACAGAAGCATCAAAAACTAAAAGTCGTATTTTTGACATAATTACAATACTTTCCTTACATATGTATGTTCAAAAAGTAAAAACGTAAATATAGGTAATTTAATTGTAGCATTTGTAACACATTTTGTAAACGACTTCTATTAAATTGATTCATAGACGATGTTTTTCTTTAAATAAATAGTAATTTTGACGTTTCAAATATTTATGGTAAAGCATTTTATTAAATATATCAAATATTTTTGGTAAAGTATTTTATTAATTTATAAAAAATTATAACGTAAAAACTTTGAGAATATACGTCGACTTTCTCTGAACGTAGTCTTCTTTAATTTTTTTTTTCTTGAATATGTTTTTCAATTTACATTGCCCACTTATCAGTAGTGGAAGAAGAAGCACGTTTCAAACACTTTTAGTTCCCCCAAATAAAAAATCTAAAACGTCTAGAACGCCAAACAAAATAAAAAGAAAAAAAATTGTGAAAGAGGCAGCTGTTTCGATAACATTTAACATACTGTCTTCAGTGCATAAAGAAATAAGTGAGAAGTGCTGTTATGTATAGGAAAGGGATTCGAATATTGATCAACCAATAAAATTAAGCACAATATGCGGGATTTGCCAATATGAATTTAAAAAACACTAGATGTGAAAAATGTAGAAGAAATTAAGAATTGTAGACTGGATGTAAAATTTCTAACATCAAGCAAATGGGGTACAGCGAAATCACAATTAACAATATTTTTAAGATTTTTATAGATATAAAAAGCTTCAAAGAAATCGGGTACATGAGTGGCCTGCAGATTATTTCAGCTGATCAAATTTTAAAATTTGGTTTTCCGCCCAGCAATGTTTAGAAATAGCCGATTTATTAGTTTCTTGCATACGAACGTAATTAATATTTTCTTTAAGGCGGAATATAAGAATGCGTTTAGTTTGGCCAATGTATGATAAACCACACTGGCAGGAAATGCTATAGATATCCCAAGAATTATACATGTGTAAAGGACCTTTTAACTGAGTAAAGGAGAGTTTATTGGGAGGTGAAAAAATATTTTAAAAGAATATTATTTGAGAATTTTAGCTATGGCATGACTGAATTTATGAAAATAGGGTAAAACAATCCTGATATTAGAAGAGATTGATTGAATAGACGAAGTAGTATGAATAGATGAAGTAGATTAAATAGACGAAGGAGTTTGTAATTTTTGAAAAACTGTATCTATATAGAAAGACTAGCAGGCTTTGCCTTCTTCGCTGGACACAATACTGAAAGGAGTTGTCAAAATCCCATGCCATTATTAATTTACCTGAGTTAAAGTTCCCGCTGTGATCGGTAAAATTTTTCCCGCTCGCAAGATGACTAGTCCGTGTTCCCGCTGCCCGATTCTTACTCTACCTTTCCCAGCGGCTGTTCCAAGTTTTGCGAAATCTCGACAAAGTACATAATGCGTACATATAATCAACATCCACACACCAAAGTTCGCCAATCTAAGATAATTTAAGGCGAATTCAAACGAGAAAACGTGTTTTTACGCGTGTTTATAGCCCTCTCTACACCAAGGGGGTAAGGAGGGGATTTCGTAAAATCCCGTTACAATGAGGGTCGGATACATATAAACAATTTACGCACCGAATTTCGTGACCGCAGATCCCATATATTTCTCATGGCAAATTTAGCGCTAAAAGGGGTGTCTCGAGTTTGCCCCCTCGTCACTCCCCCCCCCCCCGCCTCGAAAAAAAAAAAGCAAACCCCAAAAATAGAAAAAATTGTTTTTGGAAATATCCTAAGGAAGTCGCATAGCTTTTTTTCAACATCTTTGTTCCATTTTTGTTAGAGTTCTACTAAAAAATCAAGAATTTTCGATATTTCCCGTTAAAAATTGATCTTCTCCCTCCCTTCCCTTAAAATTCGAAAATTCCTAAATTGCAGATAGTGTGATATTTGTAATCATGCCTAGTCTCCCCATGTGCAATTTCTTTTCTGTGAAGTAATTAGGAACCGAGTTATGCTTACAAACGTGTTTTTGTGTTTTGCCCCATAAAGGGGGGAGGGGGAGTAATTTAGGAAAAGTTCATCGATATAATTTTAAGTTGGGTAAAGACCTAAATTCTTACCAAGCGCTGTTGAATTCCGTCCAGCCGTTCTCAAGTAATACCCTGACAAACGTATTTTTGTCTTTTGCATCCCACATGGGAACGTGGAGGAATTTCTGAAAAGTTGATAGATATAATTTTAAGTTGAGTAAAGACCTAAATTCCTGCAAAGCGCCGTTGAATTCCGCCAACTGTTCTCAAGTAATACCCGGACAAATGTGTTTTTGTCTTTTGCCCCCAGGGGGGGGACGTGGAGGAATTTCTGAAACGTTGATAGATATAATTTTAAGTTGGGTAAAGAACTAAATTCCTGCAAAGCGCCGTTGAATTCCGTCTAGGAGTTCTCAAGTGATACCCGGACAAACGTCTTTTTGTCTTTTGTCCCTCCATGGGGAAACGTGGGGGAATTTCTGAAACATTGATAGATATAATTTTAAATTTAGTAAAGATCTAAGTTTTTGCCAAGAGCTGTTGAATTCCGTTCAGCCTTTCTCAAGTGATGCTCAGACAAAAAAAAGTGACATACCGACACGATGACACAGACACACACAGGCAAAATTTTCTGAAGTCATTTTCGGCTTTCATTGTGTGCGAAATGTGAAGACATCGCAAAATTTTTCGATTCTGACAAATTTACAGACAAAAGTCTGATTTTATTAATATAGATTTAATTTTTCCAAAAGTAAAATTCATCTGTCAGAGTTGAAGGTAGAGCTAACTTACAAAAATACTTTTCGAGCAATATTTAGGACAAGCAGGCTTTGCCCGCTTCGCTGGACACATTACTGAAATGAGTTGTGAAAATTCCATATCATTATTAATTAACCTGAGTTAAAGTTTTCGCTGTGCTCGGTTGAGATTTTTCTCGCTCTCAACGTGAGGAGTCCGTGTTCCCACTGCCTTTGGCATCAACTTACCCGATTCTTATTCCCCCTTCCCCAGTGGCTAGGTTCGAAGTTTTGCGAAGTCTCAACAGAGTACATAATGCAAACATTTAATCAACATCCACACCCCAAAGTTCGCCAATCTAAGATAATTTAAAGCGAATTCAAATGGGAAAACGTGTTTTTACACGCGCTTATAGCCCTCTCGACACCAAGGTGGTAAGGGAGTTGGATTTCCTAAAATCACGTTACAATAAGGGTCGGATACATATAAACAATTTACGCAATGAATTTCGTGACCGGAGATTCCATAGATTTCTCAGGTCTAATTTAAAGTTAAAAGGTGTGTCTCGAGTTTGCCCCCTCGTACCCCTCCCCCCCCAAAAAAAAAAAAAAAAAAAAAAAAAAAACGCAAACCCCAAAAAAACAAAAATGTGTTTTCTGAAATATCCTGAGGAAGTCGCATAGGCTTTTCTCAATATATTTGTTCCATTTTTCGTAAAGGTCTACTCAAAAATCAGGAATTTTCAATATTTCCCCCTCCCTTCCCTTAAAAATCGAAAATTCCTAAATGCAGATAAAGTATTATTTGTACTCATATCTAGTCTCCCCATGTGCAATTTCTTTACTGTGTAGTAATTAGAAGCCGAGTTATGCTTACAAACGTGTTTTTTTCCTTTTGCCTCGCTAGGGGATAAAGGGGAGTAATTTCGGAAAAGTTGATAGATATCATTTTAAGTCGGGTAAAGACCTAAATTCCTGCGAAGCGCTGTTGAATTCTGTCCAGCCGTTCCCAAGTGATATCCGGACAAACGTATTTTTGTCTTTTCTGAAAAATTGATAGATATAATTTTAAGTTTGGTAAAGATCTAAGTTTCTGCCAAGCACCGTTGAATTCCGTCTAGCCGTTCTCAAGTGGTACCTGGACAAATGTGTTTTTGTCTTCCCCCCACCAGGGGGGAACATGGGGGGGATTTCTGAAAAATTGATAGATATAATTTTAAGTTAGGTAAAAATCTAAGTTTCTGCCAAGCGCCGTTGAATTCCGTTCAGCTGTTCATAAGTGATGCCCGGACAAAAAAGCGACTTACAGATACGATCACACACACACACACAGGCAAAATTTTCTGAAGTCATTTTCGGCTTTCATTGTGTGTGAAACGTGAAGATATCGCAAAATTATTCAATTTTGACAAATTTACAGGCAAAAGTCTGATTTTAATAATATAGATTATAACCTCTGTCAATTGCTATGATTTTCAGATATTTGATTTCAGAGCTTAATAAAACAGAATCGTAACAAATATTAAGGGCATGGTTAACAAAAGTTTAGAAAGCTGCTATTTTTTGAATAGGTGGGTGACATGAACGCACATGGGGAGGTAGATAGATAGCAAGAGTTTTGCGATAGACGGTCGTGAAAAAGGCATATACAGTGCGAGAGACAAGGGTATCAAGGAGTCTTTAACGTGATTTTTGCGGCTGCTATTGCGCGACAAACAGGCACACATCCGGAACACAAAGTCTTTTTGAGTCTCAACCGGGACGCCTCGACTGACATTTCGGCAATTAATTTCTCATGCCCATACTCTAAGCAAAATATTTTTTTAATTCGATTTCCTACTTTTTTTTTTCTTTTACTTTATTGATTTTACGATTTAATCTGCAATCTATATTCATAGCATTGAAATGCAGGTAAGTGAAAGTCATGTGAGTGATACATCAGATTATTTTAAATTACAATAACTTCGATTTCGCCAGATGCATACACAAACTAAATTTTTGATAGAGGCTTATACAAAATTTGTTGCTTACACGTAATATATATATATATATATATATAATTATCTTTATGTCTAAAAATAAATAAATAAGTAAATAAATAATAATTCTAAAAATTATTCGGCATTATCGTTATTCTTTTTTTTTTTTTTTTTTTAATTATGAAGTTTTTATTTAGTATAATTTTAATTAACTATCCTATTAAACTAAAACAGAATACGACTTTAGATATATTTTATCATGAATAATGAGTGCACCAATTTTCGTTGAGATAGATTGAATTGTGTAGCTTTGCATAGCGCACTAAAGAATCGAGACAGTTTGTCTGATTGACATAATTTACATATATATTTTATAATTATTGAAACCAACACTTTATTCGCAGCAATAAAAAATGTCAAAATTTAAACAAATTACGTTGAACTCATGAAATATTTTTACACTGAAATATGTTACGTTGTCCGTGTAAAATGATATTTAGTGATTATCTACTAAAATAATTATTTTAATTCACTAAATATTAAATTGGTTCGAAGTTAAATATTTTTAAGTTCATCGTTAGTACATGGTTTTGAATCCAGCATCTCATAAATAACTTATATTGAGGATTTTTGGTATTTTATTAATCACATTTATCTCCACTTGTATAGTTTGTATATAAAATGTCTGTTATCCAAATTATCAGCATATTGGGTGTGTTAATAAGACTCCGTCATTTTTTTTTTAAACACAATTATTAGGAAATAAAATGAAAAGTTTATCTATTCAAAGTAGTTCCCATTTGTAGCTAGAACTTTCATTCAACTTTCAGGTAATTTACTGATTCCTTCTCGGAAGAAATATTTGTCTTTTAAGGCGATCCAATAAATCAGCCATTTTTTTTATTTTTGCGCGAGAACTGTACCGCTGTTCAAAAAGAGGTGACTGCATCGATCTGAAAAGTTAAAAAATCTAAAAGAGCTATGTCTGGTGAATACCACGGGTGGAGTAAAACTTCCCAGTCCTGCCCTTTTAAGTAATATTTTACAATGTTTGCAACATGTGGTTTTGCATTGTCATGCTCAAAAAATAATTTATTGTGGCTATTTTTCCATCTGGTCATTTTTGCTGTATAGCTCATTTCGAACGTATAAGGTGCCGTCGATAAACATCGCCATTGATTGTTTTACCAGTTTCTAGCAGTTCATAATGTTATACCCTTCTGATCGCACCAGGTACAAAACATTACATACTGCAGTGAATATCTCGTTTTGGTTGTGAAGGGCTAAGTTCACGAAGCTTCACGCAAGCTTTTTTGCGCCTGGGATTTTCATAATAAATCTGTCATCTCCAGTAACAATTTGATTCAAAATATTTTTTCTTTGGTACATTTGAAGTAGCATTTCACAAATTGTGTTTAGACAGTCAATGTCTAATTCATGTGGGACCCAGTTATTAGCTTTCTGAATCATTCATAGTCCTTTAAAATGTTTTGCAATAGTTGATCGATCAACATTTAATGTTGCAGCTAATTATGACTGTGTTTGACAACAATCTTCGCCAATAATGTTTCCAATTCATCATCTTCAAATTAAATTTTTTAGGTGGTTTTCCGTGATCTTTATCGTCAGTACTAAAATCACCATTTTTAAACAAGCGAAAAAATTCTTTGCAAGTAGAATTCTATGGAGAATGCTCACTGTAAATATCAACAAGCAAATGATAAGTTTCCTGGCAATAAAATAATGTAAAATAACTTCCCGCAAATAATGTTTATTTGGAATAAAATTCGAGATTTTTAAAGAGTTAAAAATACTAGATGTTTATACTCAGACTAAATATCACATACTGCATTTAACAGCTGATACGAAGTACTGTCGAATACAACTATTAAAATTTTAAAAGACACGTGATCAGTATAAAAACGACATTTTTTAATTAAGGATGGAGTCATATTCACACACCTAATACGTGCAGGTGAATCAGAATAGCGGAATTTACTTTTATATTCATTTAATACATAAGCACACAAACAAACACGTAATCGTGAACGCATTTGGGTGGCTGCATTTGTCTGGATGACAAAGTGTCGAGCTCGTAGTCGGAGGATGGAAATAATGGCGAGAAGCCATCTTGTACATTAATAGAGACTGGTTAACGTCATGGCTGCAATATCTTCCATATTCAATAACATTTACACTTCTGAGGTATCAGTGACATTTCTTTTGCGAAGGATAAAAATTCTAATAGCCTGTCTTTAAACTCTGCACCTTGTTTAGAGTTAATCCCAGACTATTACGAATTACTTTTTGTGTATCTCTTGTGTGACGTAAAACTCAATAATACATCCATTCACTCCTATAAATATATTCACAGAAAGACAAAGGTGCAAGACAAAAGAAAAAAAAAAAAAAAATCAGAACACATTTCTTCCAAAATTTAATATTTTGAAAGTTTTTTTTTTTTTTTTTTCCAAAGCAAAAATTTTTGATATAACTAATTTTAATATAAATTTGACAATATTTATTAATAAAAATTAGCAGCAGCTAGAACTTTTTCACTTTTTTTAATTATTATTATTAAAGAAGACATATTAAATTTCTTGATACATAATACTGTGTTCCTTAGACTATTTCGCTCTTGTATTAAAATATGCACGATTTTGTATGAGCATCCATTCAATGATATGTATGACATAAATTATATGAACATTATATGAAATTATATGAAATTATGTATACATATAGGGGGGGGGGGGATCTTAATTATTTATACAAAATAAGGCGTTTGATGGTACCCTTCGAGGATCGCATTCCACTCTGAAAGGCAGAAAAGAGGAAAGTAGAAACTCAGTGAGCATGGACAAGTCCTCTTCCTTGTGGTTACTTTGTACATGCCTACGTAGTATATATCATAAACAAGGTCATTTCTGCACAGTTAAGAGGTTCCAAGTTTAAGTTCCAGTGTAGGCATTAATGTTCGTAAAGGTCTGTAATCGACATTGACCGGTCTGTACCGACCTAATACATCTCATGTGCTGAAATGACAGAAATACGATAAATCAAACCAAACTGTATGCAAATTTCTAATGTGAAGAAGCAGCAAACGAGGTTTATCGTAACGTTAGGCTCAGTAGTGATCCAATTATATGAAAGGTTGTTCTTAAAAAAAAATCAACGCTTTAAAACATTACCTTCGTTGCATCATCCGTACGTTTCGCAAAGGCAATGACGGAGTACTAATACGAGGATACGGCAAATAAACACTTCACATGCGGTGAAGCAAAAAGGAATTACCACGAAGCAAGAAGATTGTACTAACAGCGGTTTTCAACACGTCGTATTCCAAGTCATCGTGGATTTGCTAGTGTGGATTGGCGACAGCAAAATCCGGTTCGTTTGCCATGTAAAGCCATAGTGCAAGATTTTCGGGAAATGTAACAAAGCGAAATTTAAGAGTTCGTTTCCCATAAATGGAGGAGCGAGTATTGGAGAGAATTGCAGAAGCTCCTACGGCAGGTATGTGATCGGTGGCACACGAAATGAGTAGTTTTCAGAAGTTAAGTAGCGTAATTTACACGAAGAACGCGTACACTCCTACAATGTACGAAAGGTGCAATATTTATACCAATATGAATATCCCTGCCAAACAGACATTCAGCAGTGAATGCTCAGGATGAGGAATAACGACCCACGATATCTTGCATTATTGTTACTTAGTGATGAGACAACATTTCACAGAGAAGGAACGTTAAACTTGTTTTCAACTTGAGCAATAAAACCGTTGTTCTGACAGCAATCCCCACAGCACTACCCCTCGTAAACACCAACAAAAATTTTCCGTAATCATCTGGATAGGAACCATTGGTGATTACGTGGTTGGTCCTTACATCTTCTCATAATGTTTGATCGGCATAACATATATCGTATCTACTTCGAACAAGAGCGTTTTACTTTCTTGCAGGCATTTTCTCTTCCATTCAAAGAGACACGTGGTTTACGTGTGATGACGATGGAGCCCCAAAACACTTTTCGAATACGATCTGGTATTTTTTGATTGCGATATATCCCGCACGATTGATAGGACGGTGGACATTGGTCTCTCACGGTGGGTCCCAAACTGTGTGTTATAGGGATTTTAGTTCTCACAAGACAGAAAGCCTATCTGCGATCCTACAGAACCATGCCCGAGACAGGCCTAGAACACATCGAGGGCAGAAGACGTAGTTTAATTTAAAAAACAAAAGCTACAAAGGGATTTTTACCTAAGATTGTTTTGAGGAAAGACAGAGCTTAATATATACATAATTTAGACAAATTAAGCTTTATTAACAGAGAAACGTAAGTCAACAATATAACGTATTAGAATTTATATTTAATAAGAGTGTAATTTTCGTTTAAAATGCTATAAATATGTTTTAGTTTATTGTACCAGTTTGTTCGGTACGAAAAGCACGATTTTATGGTTTGAAATACATATTAGTATTTCATATAGCATCCGTAAATTTCAGTACACTTGTTCCAATAAATTTCTAATTTTTTATGGATTTCATCCCTGAAGTGAGAATTCGGAACATTGTCGAAATACGCATCCACGGCTGCTATTACCTCTTCGCTTTATAATCGTTTTCCACGTAGAGAAGTCAGAGGGAGCCAAGTGTGGCGAATACGTTAGATATTTCAACAGTTCGTACTTTAATTCCCTGATTTTCGCGATGGTTTTTTGAACTGTGTTAAAGAATGTGTTAGCATGATTATATATATATTGTAAACTAGGTCTTTTTTTTTTTTTTTTTACAAATTCTTATATCCAACTGGGTAAAAAGGTTACAATAATAATCTACGTTTATTGTTTCACCAGTTTCAAGGTAATCCACAAACAAATTTTCTTTATCATCTTAAAAAAAATGATGTTAACGCCTTCTTGGACGATTTCTG
The DNA here is from genome assembly GCA_963930645.1 of Salticus scenicus. Lineage (NCBI taxonomy): Eukaryota > Metazoa > Arthropoda > Arachnida > Araneae > Salticidae > Salticus > Salticus scenicus. Next base: position 214,914,716 of record OZ005656.1, on the reverse strand, counting down.
GACCCTAACATGCTTTGAAGCCGAAGTACCATGTTTACACCTCACCTTATCCTCTTGTTTTGATTCAAGATCATGTTGGTAGATCCATGTCTCATCTACAGGGATAAAATGACGCACAATTTTTAAAAATATTTTGCACAATGCTCCAAATGTTGTTGAGAAAGTCACATTTGTTCTTCCATTGTTAACGAACGCGGCATCTACTTTGCATACATCTTTCTATAACCCCAAACTTAAGCCAAAATATTGCTCACACTACCAAATGATATACCTATAGCTTCTACTAAGTCTCTTGCGTTTAATCGACAAGCGTTCATAATCATATCCTGTACTTTTACTATGTTTTCTGATTTTAATGAACTTTTTGGACGTCCTTCACGTGGACCGTCTTCAAGACATGTATGACCACTTTTAAATGCAGCAACCTATCTTTCTACTGTTAAAATTGAAGGTAAAAAGTCCTTATGCACTTTTAACAATTGTTCAGGACTTTGTTTTGGCACTACACCTTTCAAATATATGTATATGTATATATATATATATATATATATATATATATAATTGCACGATATTCATATTTTTCCATTGTTCAAAAATACAGTGACACGTCAACTTTAAACAGCTGCAAGCAAATATACGAATGAGTTAAGAGATCTACATGAAACTTCACACGTGTTCCTAAAAAAATAGTACCAATTTTAGAAAAATAAAACTACGAACCTACTAGGTCCATCTCTTATTGAACGACAAAACTTATTGAACAACCTGGTAATTAACTGGATTAAATAATATTTCTGTTAAGTTCAGCCTTATTATTTTTTTTATATTATATGAACATTAATTAAAATAGTAAAAAAAAATTTTCGTATATATAAGGCAGAGGGCTACCTAATTTTTTACATAATAAAATGCGTTTGGTAGTTAATTGATTTTAAAGAGATGAGTGGTGAAACTATCATGCTCTAAGATGAAGCATAAAGCTAAATAAAATTGGGATTAGGATTAGCCGTTTTAAGGACTGCATATGTACCCTTTATCCGAATATTGCCCCTCTAGTTGCTAATCACTCAGACTTTCAGCTTTTATTGCTTATTTGGTAAGCGATGTTGAAAAAGGAAGATCTATCTCATGATTATTTGATTTATTTAGTTAAGCTTCTTTTCCAAACTCATCTGCTGTTTCATTGGCAAGGTTACCTACATGTGCCTTTCTCCATGAAAGTTGTATGAATGAGAAATATTTGTTACGCTTTAAATTAAATACTCTAAAAGGATATTGTAATTAGGAAAGGATTTTCAGCAGTTCTAATGTTGATTTATTATCAGTTGTTATTGTTTTTGGGATATTTATATGTTTTTAATTTAAGTGCCATTTTTTGCCTTTATAATAGCTAAGAGTTCTGCTTAAAAAATTGAATTATATGCATGTAATGAAATTTGTGATATATGTATCATTCTATTATTTTCAAAGACAACAAAAATACATTAGATTCCCTTCAGCATTTTTGTAAATTAATAGTGGTATAATTTGGATTACCAGTGGATTTTGGCCTTCTTGCTTACCAGACCTGTACCAACTGGACATTTTTTTTCTGGGGGCACACGAAATCTTTTGTGTACGAGACGCCTGTGAATTCGTCTGAAGATCTCATATTGAGAATCGTTGCCCTCGCAGACAAAAACAACAAAACGCCGGATCCTACGGTATGGTACGACTGTCGTTCCTTCCACTGTGTGAAATGTGTAACGGTACGCTTGGCCGCTACTTTGAGCGTTTTTTGTGAGTTTTTCTCGGATCAAATAACCAGATTGTGAAAGTTTCAGTGTCATACCTTCCTTTTCCAAATTTACTGTTGAAATTCTAATATTACTCCTTTTCTACCAATCTGAGCTGAGTGCGACACTATATTTCGTAATAATTATTGTTCGTAGACTTGCATACTATCTCCCCTCTCATTTTGTATATTCATTTTAGATTTACCCTGTTTATATTATATATATATATTACTAAAGAGGCACCCTGTTGAGACTCAAAACGGTTTTGGGTACCGTCTGTTTGTCGGTCTGTGTGTTTGTCGCGCGATAGCTGCCGCAAAAAACCCGCTATTGACTTGAAATTTGGTACACATGTTCATGATCCCCCCGAAATTATCTGTATAGTTTTGGGTGGGCAATCGATTTGTAGTTCGTGTACAGGGACACGCCAAAGTTTTTTTATCATTACGGCCGATGGGAAGAATTTGTATGTCGCGCGATAGCGGCCTCAAAATTCACGCTATTGACTTGCAATTTTGTACACATGTTCATGAGCCCAACGGAATTAGCTGAATAGTTTTAGTTGTGTATTACATTTGTAGTTCGTGTACAGGGACATGCCAAAATTTTTCTTATCATTAAGGTCTATGGGAAGAATATGTATGTACCACCATAGACGCCGCAAAAATTGAGCTATTGAACTTCCAATTTTTGCCGACACGTCACACAGTGGATCGAATTATAGGCAGTAGCGAACATAGAAAGGTTGTGGTGTTATTATTATCTATGTGTGATGTTTTTTTGTCACATTTTGATTTAAATATGTATATATGTATGATACTAAAAGCGATTCTATGTTTTTTAAACCATTATAAGGCCACAGGAATATTTTCCCCACCAAATTCGTTATCATTTTGTTCAACTAACACCATTGTTTTTTTGTTTTTTTTTTTTTAATAATGATTCCTGTGTATCATTTTTCTAGAAAAATAGCAGTAAAAATTTTATTTTTATAATATTGGTGCGAAAAAAAAAAAAAAAAAAAAAAAAAAAAGTTATTTGTGGCAATACTGCTTATGCTAATACAATGGGTTGTGAGAAGTTTGGGAATAACTAAGAGAATAATGTGTCAAAATTACAATTAATTATTTCTAATAAGCTAAATGAATTTTTTTCTTTACATAAATTTTTATTCGTGAAATTAGTTTAATGTGCCAGTTAAGGAAAAATTGGCATTATAAAGGGGTTAAACGGTATCATATTTTTCTGCTGCAAACAGGTATTTAGAAACATACATGAAAAAGAAACAAATGTTGCAAAAACGAGGAGAATAAAAGGAAATAAATAAACTTTTCGTGAAGAAAATCTATATTTATAACGCACTTAATTTAGCACACAATGTTAAATGTATCATCACATTACTGTTTCTTTTTTCTTTCATTTTTTATGTAGTATTTCAATCGAAAACTCATGCAAGCATTTACTGACAAACTCTGTGAAAAATTCACATTCGTCTTTATTTTCATTGCACAGAAACTTTTACTTTAAATCGTAATATGGGATTATAATATTTAATTTTAACATTTAGTAATTTAACATTAAACGTTTATTTAATTTTAACATTTTATGACATATCACAGCAACCAATTACATTTCCCCCCTTTTTTGCGTCCAACGGTACTTTTTAGTACCTTTAAAGTAAAATTAATTATTTTATTAATTATTTAAAAAAATAAGAAATAATTTCTGATTTATTACATCTATTTTAATCATCTAATTTATATAATATTTTCACTATAAAAGTTTTAATATATTTTCCGTCATTAGTGAATCAGTTATTCAGATAAATTTCTCGGTTGATAATTTGGGGATAAACAGAATAAAAATTTATTTTCCTCTAAAAGTGGCGATTTGTGGTGAAAATCCTTTTCATAGATTAAAATGTATACTTTTGGGAGTAGTAAAATGTGTTTGAAATTTTGGACAATTTTGGATAAAAAAGTTACAGAACTTATAAATCTAACTTTGTTGTTAATTTTATATTCACATTTGATGCGTGAATCACAACATAAAAAACCAACAAAATGTTGGCAGAAGTACCTTAAACTTTTATTAGGACATTATTAAGAGTATTTTTATTTCGCATTTTTTGATAGTTATCTTAAGTGCCACTTGATGGCTATTGAAATAAAGCCACTGAAATTCATTGAAAAATCTTATTTCTGAAAGTTTTCGTTTTGAACTTATTTATATATAATAAAACTTCGTGTAATTGAAGAAATAACCATATATTTGTATTTTTCAGGCACTCTTTTAAATTATTTCACTGCAAAATATCAGTTATTTAGAGATTGATTTTTGGGCCTTTGTTCGTATTTTAACATTGTTCGCTCCTTTGTGCGTCAGAGGAAGCCCTCTGTTGAGATTCAAAAATATTTTAGGTTCCGTCTACCTGTCTGTCGTGCGATAGCGGCCGCAAAACACATGTTCATGATTCCCACAAAATTAGCTGTATAATTTTGAGTGTGCATTCCATTTGTAGTTCGTGTACTTGGACACCCCAAAGTTTTTCTTATCATTACGGCCTATGGGAAGAATTTGTATGTATCGCGATAGTGGCCGCAAAAGTCACGCTATTGACTTGCAATTTGGTACACATATTTATGAACCACACAGAATATTTGCTGTATAGTTTTGGGTGTGTATTCCATTTGTAGTTCGTGTGCATGTCACACAGATTTTTTCTTATCATTACGGCCTATGGGCAGATTTTCTATGTACTGCAATAGCGACTGCAAAAATTCTCCGATTTACTTGCAAATTGACACACACATTCAGGCTCGGTATAGAAATAGCTATATTTTTTTATGTCTGTACTTTTTATGAATTGTGTACAGGGACACGTCAAAATACTTAACATTACGGCGTAATGGGGTGAATTTCGTTTAAACGCATTTTAACATCATCAATTTGCAATCAAGAAAATTAAACAAGCGTACGTAAGTAAGATGCTTAAACTTATGTTGTTTGAAGAAAATATGTGCTCTTAAGCTTTTGTAATTAATGTATAGGACCTTGCAAAAGGGTTCTGATAAAGTCACGTAGTCATCCAAACGATGTTAAATTTCGAACAATTATTAATTTTAAACGCAAAATAAGCTGGTTAGTTTTTACAGGTGTATACAATGTTTTTGGTTCGTTTACAGAGACACACAAAAGATTTTCGTAACATTAGAGCCTATGGACAAATTTTTAGTTAAGTGCGCACTTTAATGCGTTTATGCTGCATTGAACTTAATAGAACTAACATACTAAAAAGATGCTTAAAATCATGTTTCCTTTTAAAAAAGGGTATGCATAGGCTAAATGATTTATGGAACCACACAAAATAATTCCGATGAAGTACTGTAATCATCCAAATGATGGCAAATTAGTTTGATAAATTAATGATTTATAATTAATTAGGTGTATTCTTATTATTGGCGTTTATAATAAATGTGGCTACTTTTCCGGGATTCACAAAAGAATTTCGTACTATTACGACTTATAGTCGATATTTCTTAACTTTTTAAAGACGGATACGGCCCATAACGGCTTTAGTTGCAAAGGACTGAGTGGGCCGTTTTCGGCAGGAAGGAAAGAATTTAGAGGTGACAGGTATATAAGGAAATGTTTGTGCTTGGGTAAAATACTCATTGTATCCACCATAGAAAAGAGCTCTTTTAATCCTTTTGTATGCACATTGTTGAGACAGGAGGGCGGATTAGAGATGTCAGGTGATGACAAGTGATGGATGCAGGGGGCAAGGGGGGTTAGGAGACATTCAGGATTCCACAGCTCATTTTTCTTTCTTTTTTTCTGTAACAATGATTCATTTATGAAAAACAATTATTTACACACACATGCATATCTGTATATATATATATATATATATATATATATCGTAAGAGGTTATTTGGTAAAATAAATCTATTTAAATTTAGATTACTATATATTAATAATTAATTCTGCATTTTATTGTAAAAGACCATATTGAAGTAATTTATCGAAATGTCAAAATTTTTACGGGAATATTATATGTAATAGTGGCAATTATCTTTTACTGAATTGAAGGGCTCGTTGAATTATTTCATTATATCCAATAACATGATATACACTTAAAAATTCCCATGCTTCTTCTTCTTCTTCTTCTTTTTTTTTTTTTTTTTTTATTTTACTAAATTAGATATGTAATATGTTAGTCTCTGGAAGTTTGTTATTAAAACATTGAATAGTATTGTAACCATTTTTATTTTTACAGTTAATCAGCTAGAATTAATACAATTTCGCCTGTAAGTTAAAGACAACAGGGAAGAATGAAATTTTATTTTAAAGAAAGATAATAATCTGTTTGTTTGTTTGTTTTTTCCCTAAAAATTATAAAATAGTTTCTAATAATGCTATTTTTTGTTTTAATTTATCAACCAATTCTTTTAATATGTGAGAAAAAATATTTCATATATTTAATTCAAAGTATAATATGTGCTAATTCAAATAATATGTTAATTTTTCTGTAAACTACTACTACTTCCTTTTTTTTTTTTTTTTTTTTTTTTTTTTTTCGAGAGAGAGGAGGGGGGGATGTTTGGAATATTTATTTTTTACCACTTGATTAATTTCATGAGAAAAGAGTGTGAATAAAAAAGTTGTTGTCTTGAAAGGTGTTTGAAGTAAGCTACATTGATTGCTGCTGCTACAAGATACAACCTGCTCTGATTTGCATATTATTGTCATTATATTACGGCAATAGAATCTTTATTCGAATTAGAAGTTGTTCGGAACATATGTTATATATATATATATGTGTGTGTGTGTGTGTGTTTTCCCTTAATTCTATATGCAAAAGATCGCTTATAAAGGCGCAGATGTAATATTTTTTAAGAAGTGGGATATTATATTATATACAGTATATAATATTGTATATAGGATTAATGTAGCACTCCATGGAAGGTTAGTGTTTATAAATTTTTTGGATAAGAATATCATATTTTAAGAAAGGAATATATATACATATATATATATATTAATATGCAATGTACTTGCACTTTTAAGAAGAAATATTATTATTAAATTAGACATTTGAGGTACTTAAATTTATAATTAAGACGAGGATTTGTTTTTCGAAATTTTATTTTACTTTATTTATTTCTTTTATTTCTTTTTCTTTTTTTTTTTATAACATATGCATTTTAATATTTTTTTACAAAATTGATAAATTTCTGGAAATAAGTACAGAAATATCCGCTTGCCATATGGCGACTAAATATAAAGAAAAAAATAATAGACTTAAAAAAATTAAATAACTTGAATTACATTTTCGCAATTATTGGTGAACGTAAAATGGACCCTTTATGAAACGTACCGAACATAAAATGAAAAATTTTTTAATTGATTTTTTGATATATATAAAGGTTTTTTACAGAATCTTTTACGAAAATTATTTTATTTAAAACATCTCAAAAATCGGTCGAGAAAATTCAGTAATTGAAATAATCAACTGAAAAAATTGTGAATTTGAGAGTATGTTCAAAGCATCTACCGGTCGCTGGCGAATAACTAAATTTTTTAATATTCATGTCTTCTCGAAATGGTTCTATAGAACTGCATATTTACTTAATATCACAAAAAAAGCTAATGGGAGCTGTATAAAGACAGATTTTTTCGTTATAATTTTATTTGAGTATATGGAAAAGAAAGTATCTAGACTCTCTTCCACATAATTTTTTTATTGTTATTCTTCTAATTATTTCAAGAGTTATTCTAGTGATTTTTGATGAAACAATTTAAGAGGTTCCTAGAGGGAGAATAACATATTTGTTCACTTTTTGGAAGCTATATTCATGTGTACACTGCTTTCGAAATACCACTTAAATATTTAAGCAGTGAAATGTAGAATTCAAGGAAAGTCTATTAATGTTTTTCATTTTACATTTGAGCTATAAAAAATGTTTGAAGAGAAGATTGTCAAAAGAAAATTTATTTTAATTTTGATGATGCGACTAACGAAGAAAGTTTTTAGTAGCAATTACACGTAAAAGGTAGCTCATTGGATAACAATATATATATATATATATATATATATAAATTAGAAAAAAAAAACCTACTAATTTACAAATTTTTCATTCAATAATAGTTGTCAAAAACTTTCAATCACTTGTGTCCAAAGTATCAAAATATTTTACAAAATGATCTGTAAAAATTATAAATGTTTCAGTAAAATTTTGACTACATAATTCATTTACATGTTTCAGTTCTTTCACAATGTATAATATTTTATCTTCTTTGAAATTCTTTCGTCCAATTTTCTAAAACCCATTTTTATAAAGATTGAATCTATGTAACATTTTTTTTTTTATTTATTATTTTCTACCGATTTTATCTCTTAAATAGTAATTATTTATTTACTTTTTAAAATGAAACATTTAAAAAATATTTCTCGATAACTTGTAAAAAGCACTCTTATTTTTGATATTCTGAAAAATATTTGCTCTTTCAAAAAACTGAAAAATAATTTTATATTCAAATTTCCAAATTAGTTTCATTACTTTTAAATTCCATGTATCAACGTTTTAATATTCTCTAAAATTTTCTTAAAAAAAAAAAAAAAAAATCACACTTTAATTAACCAATAATAATAATAATAATAATAACTTTCTAATTATTTATCTAAAGATTATTTAGAAATTTCTGAATCTAAAGATTTATTTATTTATTTTATTATTATTTTTTTTTTTTTTAACTGTGAATTCGTAATCACAACCTAAAATGCAATACAATATTTCTGTTACCTACAGTAGATGAGTAATGGAAGTAAAAATTATAAAAAGATCATTTTTTTATGAAATGAAAATTTATGAAAGAGTAGCTTTGATGAATTTTACTGTTATAAAATAATTCATGAAATTTATTGGTATTACGTTTATAAATTTGAATTATGTGAAAGGATCCATTTTATTAACTTGAGTAATGCATTTCAATACCATAAAGACAGATAGCAGTTTAAAGCGTAAGATTAATAAAGTAAAATAATAAAGTTCAAGCTAGTTTGGAAATAATCTAAAATAGGTTTAGGAACAATTTTAGGTACTACTGTATACACCATTAACGTATACCATCATATAATTTTTTATTACTTATACAATGTTTATAGCGTAAAAACATAAAATTTTAAATCGAATAACGTTTCTCATTGCGTAAGGAAGTCCTTGTTTCAATAAACTACCCTAAAATTAATATTTAAAATTTGGTTCTAAATAAAATTAAATTTTGGATAAGATCCGCCTACCCCGTGTATTGCGGATTTCCTATTATATCCAAAATGGTCAACTGCAAAACAGCGATGGCCTTTTTTTGCTATTTGAAAGAAATAATTCTCTCGCTCCAGTAAAACGGCTTTTTTTTTTTTTTTTTTTTTTACAAAATTTAATTTTGTGCTAAAGCCATCCTATAATCATAAAAATGATTTGTAGTCTTTTGAAAAGCTTGACAAAAATTTCAGATAATCATGATAGATGATATGTAAATTTATTCCTTATGTTTACGAAATTGGTATCTAATTAATAATTAAAACTGAGTATTTTTCATTTACTTTCATTTAATATAATTGTTCTATATAATTAAAAATAATTCTTATATTATTAGTTACATACACATAAAGCGTTAAAAAAATAAATTAATTAAATTAAAAAATATGTTTAAGTTATGAAGTTTTGCTCCTCAGCAACGATTATTATATTAAATTCTTAAATTTTTCATGGCAAATATTATTATTATTTTTATGTTGCTGCCAAAAGAAAACAAAAAGTAAAACTGTTTTTATTGTCTAACTTATCAAAATTAAACAGCTCTCATTTCTTGAAAGAGTTTTATGATTAAACTAATTTTAATAATCTATATAAATAAGTGTACCGTAATAATACATCGTAATGATCAAAGTTTCTCAAAAATGTATTTAAATAACATAGCATAGAAGTTTCATTCGAAAATTTAGAGCACGAATAGAAGGAAAAACCAAATACTTAATTTTGGAATGCTAACCAAATTTAAAGCGAAATAACGAAAAGAATAAACCATTGGAAAAAAAAAAAAAAACATATATATATATATATAATCGTTATAAACGAGTGTTCATGAAGATTTATATATATACAAACGCGTTTAACTTTTTTATTTTATTTATTTTATTTTTCTTTCTGTGCCTTTCAAATATTTTCAATGTGCAAATAACAAATTAGGATAATTTGAAGAGATTGTCCGGTAAAGCTTGTGATTACGCAATTGTCATATTTTTTATTTATTATATTTTTTATTTTCTATTTATCTATTATTATTTTCTATTTTGATGTGAAATAAACAAATGAATAAATAACAGTTATACTAGACAATTATAAAAAGATTATTATTAATATATGTTAGAAAATCGATGTTTCTCTTGCATAACGTCTCATTGTTTTACAGGCAAGAATAGGAATAATAATAATAATAAATTCTTGCTTGACAAACGCAAATTTTAAATTAGATATCTTATTTAAAATTTGTGTGTTTCATTTATAAAAAAGGATCATTGAATAAAAATTATTATCTCAAAAAGTTTCAATCAACAAGACTTAATTTAATAAGTACTTTCTTTCAGAATAAAAATTTCATCTAGTATGTTATTATCTATCTCTTCCAAGTTGGAATTCGCTACGCTTTCCAGTTACATAGAAAATCCCCCATTCCCCATGTCTGTTGTAATCCGGCTCCATTGTCTAGTAAAAATGTTGGAGAACGTTTTGACAGGTGCTACCCCACCTTCTTTTAGAAACTTCGTGGTGACAGAGATAACGAAAACTGTTCCATTCAACTGTCCAAGTTCATTTTCACGATGCAAAATTCTCCCGTCTTTAAAGGTTAGAAAATCGAGCTTGGTCACGTCTCTAAATGGGATCTAAATGGATCCATTCAACTGTCCAAGTTCATTTTCACGATGCAAAATTCTCCCGTCTTTAAAGGTTAGAAAATCGAGCTTGGTCACGTCTCTAAACGGGGTCTAAATGGATCCATTCAACTGTCCAAGTTCATTTTCACGATGCAAAATTCTCCCGTCTTTAAAGGTTAGAAAATCGAGCTTGGTCACGTCTCTAAAGGGTTAAAAGTGTATTTTAACATGGTTACACCGCATCAAATATAATGGAATTTTACTAGATTCTAAAAGCGTGTTTTACTGTTGAAAATTGTGGGCATAGAATTGGTAATTAGTTTAAAGGTTACACAAAATATTTCCGATACATTATATAATGTTTTTTTTGCATGAAATTCGGTACTTATGAAATTTGGTATTTATGAATTTCAGGGGGAAAGGGCGGGAGCCCTTTCTCAGGAATGCATCTGATTATGGTAAAAAGTCGATCGAATCAATATATACTATTATATAATAAGGGATAAATAAAAATGACCTATTAAATAATGTCTGATGCAAATAGGACGTTGAGGCTCCTGATCGGCAGATCCACTAATTACCTAAATGTCCGTGGAGGCCCTCTGTTGAAACTCAAAACGGTTTTGGGTTCCGTCTGTTTGTCTGTGTGTGTGTTTGTCGCGCGATAGCGGCCGCAAAAAAAACAGCTATTGACTTGAAATTTGGTACACATGTTCATGATCCCCACGAAATTAGCTGTATAGTGTTGGGTGTGCATTCCATTTGTAGTTCGTGTACAGGGGCACGCCAATTTTTTTTTTTAATCATTACGGCCTATGGGAAGAATTTGTATGTCGCGCGATAGCGGCAGCAAAAATCAGGCTATTGACTTGCAATTTGGTATACATATTCATGGCCCAACGGAATTAGCTGTATAGTTTTAGGTGTGTAATACATTTGTAGTTCGTGTACAGGGACACGCCAAAGTTTTTCTCTGATGAGAAAAACTTTGGCGTGTCCAAAGTTTTTTGGCGTGTCCACTTACGGCCAATCGGAAGAACCTGTATGTACACTCGGTAACAAAAGTGTCCACTAGCAAAAATTCCTATGTAAAAAAGTACAATTCATACGGTTTTGTTAAATAAATCCTTGTCTTATCCTGTTCTTAATCAGTGTAAGAATATGATTCGATAAAGATTTATTTAACAAAACACTATTTAGAGTATTTTTTTTTTTTTTTTTTTTTTTTTTTTTAGATAGGAATTTCAGCTATGTTCGGAAACTTTTGTAACCGACTGTACCGCGACAGCCAGCGTGAAAATCAAACTATTGACTTCCAATTTTAGCGGAAACGTCAGTATAGGTCCTCTGTTGAGACTCAAAAATATTTTGGGTTCCGTCTGTCTGTCTGTCGCGCGATAGCGGCCACAAAAATCACGCTATTGACTTTCAATTTGGTACGCATATTTATGAACCACACATATTTTTTGCTGTATAGTTTTGGGTGTGTATTTCATTTGTAGTTTGTGTATGGACACATAAAATTTTTCTTATCATTACGGCCTATGGGCAGAATTTATATTTACTGCAATAGCGGCCGCAAAAATCACTCTGTTGACTGGCAAATTGGAATGTATCTGATTATGGTAACAAGTCGATCGAATCAATGTATACTATTATATGATAAGGAATAAATAAAAATGATCTATTGAATAATGTCTGATGCAAATAGGACGTTAAGGCTCCTGGTCTACAGATCCACTAGTTGATAGTAAAATACTAGTCATTTACCGCAAAACATATGCATGATAGTACCTATATAAGTGATATGTCGTTCAGAAAATGTCTCACAAATAAAATCACTTGAGTTTTTTTTTTTTTTTTTCTTTTTTAAATAAGATGTTTAAATCTTTGTTATTTGCATTATAATTTCAATTTTAAGAAAAAAAAAATTCTGCTGCTCAGTTAAAAATACTTAGAATAAATTAAAGTTAAACTATTTTTATGAATTTTCAGATAAATTTGTAGTAAATTTTATTATCTGACTAGTAAGCTTTGTCCACTTCGTTGGTCACTATATTTAAATGAAATAACTAAAAAAAAAAAAAAAAAAAAAAAAAAAAACTACTACTTTCACTGCAGAAATAAAAACTAAAAAAAATAAATATAAAAATAAACCATTCAATTCGCTTAAAAAATTGCTTCGGATCCCCGCTGCTTTCGACAGCGTCTTCATCGCCTGCAATACCTGATGTTCTTGTCACTATTAACTGAGATATCCAACACGTTGCCATTGGACTTGAATTTAAGTTTTTATCGGGAGACATTTTCGAAACGGAGAATATCGAAAAGTTGAAACTCTATTTCATATTTAATTCTCGATTACACTGAAATTTCCAGTATAAAGCACAATAGTTTTATTCCGTTTTCTGATAATTCTACTTTTCAAGCAGACATAGAGACAATTAAATGGTATTTAAGTTCAAAATATGCAAAATTATTCCGCACTGTAAAAAATAGGTTCTTAAAAATAGGTATATATTGTCTCAAAATAGCCCCGAAACAATATATACTTAATTCGAAAACCCATGTACTCATTTTTGAGTACACTGACGTGCCAAACATGGGGATATTGGAACTCTTATTGGTCAACCCCATTTTTGAGTATGTCAGTATACTCAAAAATGAGTACATGGGTTTTCAAATTTAACTATATATTGTTTCGGAGCTATTTTGAGACAATTTAGCTAATTTTTAAGAAACCATTTTTAACAGTGTGTGTACTATAACAATACTTTTCAAGCAAACACTATTACGAAATAATCTTATTAATGTATCCGTTTTATTTTTTTAATTATATTTCTCATATACATTCGGCAGTAAAATTCTTGAAGCGGTAGCAATAATTCGTATTTAAAAGATGCGCACCTAGCACTGTTTTGTTAAGTAAATATTTGTCGAGTCATGATCTTAGTCTTTTTGCAATTTATAAAAACGTTGATGATAAAAATTAGCGATCAATTAAAAAAAATATATAGGGAATAACCGTGTATTATGGACCCCCTAAGCAAGAATGCTCATAAAACTTAAATTATTGAAGTAAAAAGATTAAATTTGGTGGCTGCGCATTACAATTGCCTAGTTAAATAGTTTAAACTTGGTAAAGTACCCTTGGAACTATTAATAATTGCAGAAAATAATTATTTTATTTACGTATCGGTGGTCCATTTTACACGAACGTATGTGTGATATGGACCAGTAGTCCATAGTTGTCCTTCCAGTTCCCCAACAGTTGACACACTTGGAATTGTGAAACGAATTGCATGTTCCCTCGCACACTTGTACATCTCTTGGGAATAGTAGACATGGACGGAAAAAAAATAGTTAATGGACGAAAAAAAAAGGGGAGGTCTAAAGGTTATATCCAATGGGTAGTGTGCGAAAGAAAAGATAATTTGATTACCTCTGCTTCCCTGGCCTATTCTATAGCCTCAAGGTTTTCAGTATGCGACATATGTAAGCCGAGCATTAACAAAACCTCTCTGTTTTTATTATGGACCACTGGTCCATATTACACAACACAGCATGGTTCATATTACACGCGTAAACAGAGCAACAATCAAAAATCGCTATGCAAATTGAGGCCCATGAAACGCATGTCTAAATTGTTCATAAAATAAGTACATTTGCTACTATTAACGCGAAAATTATATTACAATTACCTAACAGTCGAAAGTAATACTTTCATTTTAACATACTTGTTACATCAATGATCCTATAAACCGAAAACTCAATTTCATAATCGTCCAAATACAGGTACGCACGTACAAGTCACTTCCTGCTTTAGATAATAATAATATTCACTAAACGCAGTGAGATGGTTTCACCATATAACGTTGAACATATAAATTTCCTCATGGTCCGTTTTGCACGATGGTCCATAATACACGGTTCTCACCTATATATTAAAAATGTGAATGTGTGCTTCAATAATTTTGCTGCCAACTGCATCTTTAAGCAAACGATTATTTTATGTACAAAATGTATTATTATTGTTATTATTATTATTATTATTATTATATATTTAATTTCCATTTTGTGTAACATATTATCTCTTTTCAGACAGAATTCGCTGACAATGTAGTCTTCAAATTAACAACTTCAACAATAAATTTTTACTGCCCGATGTTATCCTTGATTGTCATTTACACCCGCATTTATATTCAAATAAGGAAACGAGCGCGGTCTGAAGTTATAAACCGGTGCAGCGATGTCAGGCCTGACTCGTTTTCGGGAAATTCCGAACCCTCACCTGTTCGCTACGCCCTAGCAACTCACAACCCTAAGAAAGCAAAGAAGAAGCAAAAGAAAAAGAAAGAGGAAAATTTAGACGATGACATTCAAGAGCCAGAACTTATTAGTCCTATAGAAATGCAAGTTGCAGGTGCATCATCTTGTAATGCATCCTGCGACGGGTAAGTTAATGATCAATCACTTTTCTGCAGTGATGCCAGATTGGTGATTTTGTCCCCATTTCGGGGATTTTTGAGGCTTCTGGGGACAATTTCTGGGACCAAATGTTTGTGAGGGCTTTAAGGGGGAATTCTAAAATTTTTTAGGACAAATCTGGGAAGTTCAATTTTTTGTCAATGTTGGCAACGTAATGATTTATCTCTACGACTAGAGACTTTCAATAGCTTTATTGCTATTTGGGGATTTTTTTTCAAAAATTGACTTGATTTGGGGAAAAATCTTAGCTTAAATTTGCTTGATATATATATATATATATATATACATTTTTTTTTTTTTTTAATTTTTTTTAATTTTCTCTTTTTAATAGAAATCAAGTTGGGGATTTAAAAAAAAAAAAACCTGATTTGGGGAGATTTGATTTTTTGGGGGGGGGAAATAATTTTCGACCGTCTGGCATCACTGCTCTTGTGGTACATTTTAGTATGAAAATTGGATGGTCCTCTCCTGACGAGATTTATGCTACGGGCGTAATTAGTATTTGCAAAAATATGATTTTTTTTTTTTTTTTTTTTTTTTTTTACATACATTTTATTTATACCTATAACGTTCATTAAATGATTTACTTTAAAAATTGTATAAGCTAATTTCCTAATTAATCATTAGACATATAATTCATCACAAATATGTAGAGTTAACGTTTTTAATTCTCTAGCAACTTTTGGTTTGAGACGTGTATATGTTAACCTGATTAAAATCAGATAATATTAAATTTAATAAATGACTAGCTTTGTAATTAAACATTATGAAATGCAAAAATTCAAACAGTCATTTCAGGACAAAAGAATCATGAAAGAACCATGACAAAGCAGTCTTTTCATGACGAAAAAACACTTTACCAGGTTAAAAGAAAAAAAAAAGTTATGATGGCATTGTCAAAGCAATAAGGTGCTTTCGCGATTACTAAGATTTTCAAGGGACTTCTGCATTTTTCTTCTTCTTAAACTTCATTTGTAAAATTTCGCAGTAGTATATCTGGTGATTATTCCGAAACCTAAAATATATATTGCCCGAGCAATGTATTAAAAAAAGTTCTGAATTAGAAAGTTTTAATTATTATCACAATTTTAAATTATATTCCCATGCATATAAAAAAGGATTACTCATTACCATTTCAAGTGTTTTTTTTTTTTTTTTTAAGTAACAGAAAAAACAGTTTCCTGGTCTGTCCAAATCTCTTTATCAAACTTTATTTATTAAAGACTCTCTCTCTATCAATATTTCACAAATAAATAAGTAATAGTACGCTATATATACTTTGCGGCGCAAGACAATTAGTATCATTTAAATTTTACTGCCACCGGAATTCATGAACTAAATTAAACTAAAAGAAATTTTAAATTTTAAGGTTAAAAAAAACGGCCTTTTCTGTTATGTTATAAACGTAAATTTTAGCTGAAATATTTCCGGGATGAATATTTGCAGCTGGATCTTAAATTTTGCGTCCTCGCAGCAAGGACAGCGCGCGTTAAGGGGTTAAACGTGTAAAATAATATTATTTGATTTCTTTTAATAAGTAGACTTATCAAGGTATATCATTTTAAATTTTGTCTCAAGGTTTCAATATCCATCTCTTAACTTGGAGAATTTTTTAATAATTTTAGAGATAAAAAGGGAATATTCAGTCTGATGTTTAACAACACTATTTATTCCCGTCATATTGTTGGATTCATAGCTTGAATTCAAGCCCTAATTCACCGAGTATTCATAACATAATTTTAAACTTTTAAACTGTGGTATGTGACATTCCACACTGTCATTTTTTCTGTGTGAAATTTCTATTATATAAAAAATATTTTTTTTTAAATAATACTATAAAGGGGTTTTATTGCAATAATAATTAATAATGTCCGCAACAGAACTCCGGGTAAGATAAATAACAACTGCCGTGATAAAGAATGGACTGCACTACCATAACTAAAATATTTTTATTTGAAGAGTTTTTCATTCATCATGGAAACAAAACATCTTCTTTAGCTGATATCAATATTCTTAAAAAGTCTTATAGCCACACAGTGGGTTTTATTTAGGTGCAACAGGTGAGGGAGAGAGCTTTGAATACCATTTAACTACACCAGTGGTTAGGAGCGAAGAGAAGAGTGTTCTCAAACTCGCAGACACGATCCAACAGCTGAATAACGCCAAGTTTTTTTTTTTTTTTTAATAGCGCCAAATTCATAGCCAAACACATTCCTTTGTCTTTTGAATAAAATATTATAAATATTTTGGATTTAGAGAGTTCGTTATAAAAAATTATGCCAATCACTTAAGCCAACTTTTCACCTCAAAAAATCGTCTGCACATAGGATACAAAAAGACTAGGAGTTATTATGACGTCCACACACACACACACACACACACACATATATATATATATATAAATCACCCTTTAATGATATTTCAACGGACAATTATTGCTCAATTTAGCTATAATAAAATAACTGGCGCAATTAAGAATGAATTGTAATTTATGGATAAATAACGGTTAATACATGAAAATAATATTTTTATATTTTATTTCATAAAACGATTTAGCATTGAAAGATTAGAATTCTGAAAAATCGTTATTTAATATAAATGCATGAACTAGGCATGAATTTTTAATTTTAAAGAATACATTTTTATTCTCAACTGATTTATTTAATAGATTAACAGATAAAATACCAATTAGAATTAAGATATTTATTTATAGAGAGACAAATGTTCCTAAATATAAAAGATAATTTACGATTTCGTTATATATTTTATAGAAATTTTATTTATTGAAAAATTTTTATTTAATTATTAAATTTATTTGAAAATGAAAATAAAACTAATATATGTAAAGATATTCATTCTCAAATACCTTAATTCATATGTTATTAAGTCATGCTAATGATTGATAAGTCGTCTTAACCTAAATTCAAATCATGGTCCGAGTAGCAGACTTAAAATAAGAAAAATATTATTCTCCTGTCTGGTAAAAATGTCATTCTCATAGCATAGTTGACATTCCTAAGCATAGAGAAATACTTAGCATAAAACGAGTTCCCTTTCTTTTCCTTTATTAAGAAACTTATAAAAAGTAAGTATAAATGTTTATAGATATTTTAAAGCACTTTTGTTTTTAAAGAATGGACATTTTGCACACATGGAGGATTTGAACAAAATCTTATTTTTCAGGTAGATTTAGGCTAATAAATTTCAAAAAGTTTATTAAAAAGGCAAAAACAAAGTTCTCATTAATTTCAAAAATAACTTTAAAATTAACCGAAAATCATGTGACTTCAAAACGTTGTCTGACGTCACACTTTATGATGCTTCAATGTTTACATTTTGTTAGCCTAGTTAGTAATCAGCAATTCATTTTAACTATCGTAATTATCAATCGTTTATGTGATTTTTGAGCATTTCATCTTCAGTTTATAATCATTTAATACCATTATCATAATTTTTCCTTATCATTATTTTCAATTGTTTTCTTTTCATGGCGGTTGTTCAATGTTTTTGTGTAATAGGATCCTGTGGAATGCTAAAGAATAGCTTTTGAGAAGCATTTAGCCGTTGTATTAGTGCAGAGTGGTACAATACAAAATTTATGCTATGATTTTTTAATATCCGTCATTATTATAATGTACAAAACCTATTTCACTGATTCAAGAAGCAAAGCAAAGCACAAACTCGAATGTAAACAATGATTACTCCCGTTTGTTGTCATAAAGAGTGACGTCTCGATATTTTATACTGTGTTTTCTCCATAGAGTAAATAGTGCGATCTTAATATTGTTATAAATAAGTAATTAAAATTTCAAATAAAGAAAATGTTTGTATTTATTTTCTTACCTTTTCATATTCTGTTATATAAGAATAAAATCATAAAACGTGCAAATTCTCTATTCTTGATTTGAAGATTACTTTTATTTATTTTTATTTATTTTTTTCTGCAGAGTTACCATATGTTTGTGGAACATGGTAGGATAAATAAAAATAATAAAAAAATATATAAATAAAATAAATAAATAAATAAAGTAAGAATAAAAATAAATGTTGCATAATTTTATTTAAAAGTTTGACTTCATTGCAAATCGAATAAACGTTAAAGGGTCAATAGATATGATAGTTGAAAAACAACCACTTTTAACCTTTCTATTAATAAAAGACAGTTTTTGAATTACATAGTCTATCTGTAAAGAAATGCCAGTATTAGAGACGTAGTACGTGAAACATTTATTTGCATAATGATAAGAATGTTAAAACTGTACATTGCTTTACTAGTACACACTGGTGTTCTTAATTTGATTTTCTGTATATATATATATATTTGGCAGTGGATTTCGTAGCTGCTATGGCGTTCAACACAGGCTTCGTCTTATTCATAGAGCTCTTTATCGACTTCCAAAAATGCTTTCCGTGATCTGTAGATTTGGTTTTCTGCTAAACACTCATCTTTAAAATACTATTGAGAATTTAAAAAATAAATAAATAAAGTCCAATGCGGACTTTCCCATTTTAACACAAAACATAAGCCCTCAGCTAAGCAATAAAATATTACCGTTAACCAAATCAAAATATTTCGATTAAAAAAAAAGAAAAAAAAAAAAAAAAAAAAAAAAAGAAAGAAAGAAAACAAGAGTGATATTTACTGGATAATCTGACGCTATTTCTTCAATCTTTCTGAAAGTAGCTTATTAAAGAATGATTCGCTACTATTGATACCTATACCACAATTCTTATTGAGGCTCCGTACATCGTAAAATATCAACCAAGCGTTCTCTCAATCTTCAAGAAAAATCTGGAAATGGAAATGTTTGGGGAGAGGGCGGATAAGTGGTAAAAATCAGTAAAGGTACAAAAATTGACATTTATTTTCATGCTAAATATAAGTGGCATAAAAAATTATTCTAAAACGAAACATATACATTTTTTTATGTTTCAGTAATAAAATTAAAATAAAATAGATAAAATTAACTCTTGGTTATTCAGTTAACGGAAAAAAAAATCATAAAAACCTATTTTCCCACTTCTAGAAAATAGTTTTAAACAATTTTTCTGCTACTTTAGGAAGCTTATGTTTATCATTTTCAAATAATCACGGTGTCCGATTTAATATAAAGCGAACCAACATTCATATTTCTAAACACGATAAAAAAGAAACAAAAAATTGTTTTCTATTCGAATAGCGTCCATAGAAATAGGATAGAAAAAGTATACCTGATATATATATATATATATATATATATATATATATATATATATATATATTCTATCATTACTTTTATTTCAAACCTATTGACGTTGAAAATATGAAAGAAAAATTATATCGATTATTACTTTTAAGATGAAAATTTATTTGTTCATGACTCTTAAGACTGAAAGGTTTTTCAATCACATTTTAATATATTTGGTAAAATAATTGTCATATTTTTAGTTCTGGTGACTTCTACTATGATAACAGTGAATAGATAACAGAATAGCAGTTATTGCTTAAAATAGTTTAAATAACAGTTAATATATATTCCATATCCAGATTTAAGGAAAAAGTCCATGTATATTTATTATAGTAATTTCAAATATTCATAGCACGATGGATATAATTTTTCCAGTTACACTGAAATTTAAGTAATAATAATACGTGCAACTTGAAGTCTTTCTATATCTACAGTAGAATATTTTGCTTAACAGTAAAATAAACACTTTAAAAATAAAAAGAAATGAGTTTATTATTATTATTATTCACACTTAATCTGATATTATTTTCTTCTTTACTAAAAACTGCCTTTAGCCTATTAAGTACCATACCTCCCATTTTGGGAACCTTTGATTAGGATTTTTTTTTTTTTTTACTCTACATGTAATTAAGGTAAATATATATTTTTATTTTTTACATTAAATATTGAAGTTAGGCATCCTATATCTCCAGCAGAATATTCTGCTTAAGATTAAAAAAAAAAAAAATACTTTAGATATAAACAGGAATGAGTATATTATTATTACTAAATAGATTAAAGACACTTTAAAACGCGTAAAATTAAACTTTATTTAAAACATTTTAAAACATCATCCGAAGCTTTTCGCTTTGAAATACCAAAGCATCATCAGGGATTTTTATTAATTAATAAAAATCCCTGATGATGCTTTGGTATTTCAAAGCGAAAAGCTTCGAATAATATTTTAAAATCTTTTAAATAAAGTTTAATTTTACGTGTTTTGAAGTGTTTTTATTCTAAATAACAAATGATACGTGTTTTAACTTAACTCTTTTTTAGAGATAATTTAATTTTATTACCATTATTATTATTATTATTGATACTTAATCTGATATTATTTTCTTGTTTACTAAAAATTCACTTTAACTTATTAAGCGCCATGTCACCCATTTTGGAAACCTTTCATTAGATTATTTTTTCTCTACAATTAATTAAGGTAAATATATATATATATATATATATATATATATATACATTAAATATTGAAGTTAGACTTCCTATATCTACAGCAGAATATTTTGCTTAAAATTAAAGTAAATACTTTAGATATAAACAGGAATGAGTATATTATTATTACTATTTAGATTAAAAACAATTAAAAACACTATTAAATTAAACTTTATTTAAAATATTTTAAAACATTATTCGAAGCTTTTTGCTTTGAAATACCAAAGCATCATCAGGGATTTTATTAAATAATAAAAATCCCCGATGATGCGTTGGTATGTCAAAGCTAAAAGCTTCGAATAATGTTTTAAAATGTTTTAAATAAAGTTTACTTTTACGTGTTTTAAAGCGTTTTTATTCTAAATAACGTATGACACGTGTTTTAACTTAACTCTTTTTTAGAGATAATTTATTATTATTATTATTATTATTATTATTATTATTATTATTGTTGTACTTAATATGATATTATTTTCTTGTTTACTAAAAATTGCCTTTAACAGGTCAATAACTCCTGCAACAGACGCTAGATGGAGATGCAATGTATGCGGTGCAACACAAAGCCAGACCGATGATTGGTCATGGCGTCAACAACAAGCAGAAACAAAAGTAATTATATGCATTCCTATTTACATTGACTTATTCGGAAAATGGTTATACTCTTAAATTCATAATATCTAAATTTTACTTAATACATAAATATAACTAAATTTAACCTAAATACATAATAACATCTTTTTAGCTCCATTACCCATCTACTGTAGATAATATTGCACTCTGCTTAAAAATTATAAAAAAAAGCACTACAGAACTAGCATTTGAAAGTAATAAATATATAAAACTTTGAATAAACTTTCAATAATAACGTTGCACCAAGTAAATAGTTTTGAGAGTATTTGATTTGTTAAATCATCCTTTATTTCTCATCTTTTGTGCCATTCATTTAAAAAAAAAATCTTTATTTTTTTAATTGTTTAGCCCGACATTTTTTGTGTTTTCTCCACCCTATTTTTTCTTTTTTAACTCCGCCCACTTTTTTGTTTTGATCTTTCATTTTCAGTTATCTTTGTATGTTTATTTTTCAGTCAGTCTGAGATTAATCGTTTCAAATATGTTCATTTGAAACAGCCTCGCTTTCTTAATAATTTAAATTTTCTTCTTAGATGCAAACGTGCTCGGATTATTTCTAAGTTTACTGACATTAAGCATATTTTTGTGAGTTCTTACATTTTATGTTGTTTATTCAAAGTTTTGCACTTATTACTCTGCTCAACAATTTAGGAAGATTTACAGAAACTTCTTCTTTTTTTTTAACTTAAAAATTGTGCACTTGTTTAAAAGTTCTAAAACTCCGAGTACGAAATGAGCAGGATCATTCTCAACCTTTTCAGGGAACATTGGCTTAAGACCGTATATACGTAGTCGACAACAAATTATGTAAAGAAAGAGGTTTTTGAACGTATCCTGCGTTGTTATGATAGTTACAAGTTAACATAGCTTTTTTTTTTAATACATATTGACTCTTTTTTTTGGAGATGTTAGTCAGGAGTTGATGTTGAAAGTATTTTTCATTTCCTATTGCAATAGATACCGCGGTTCTCAAAATTATTTCTGCTACACAAATAAAGCTGAGATGTTTAAGAGTTATTTATTACTGCATAAGCAGCAGCTGATAAATAAGGTAGAGCTTCAATAACACATCCGATAAAAAACAAGTTGACAAAATTTGATTTGGTGATTTCAGCTGATCTTTATGTTTTTGATATGCTGAAACCCAAAATGCAGCCATTTTTTCTCTATCACGTATAGATTTTTGTCAATTCAGGATGTTTACTGACAAGATTTCTTACATATACCATCATAACAATTGGTTGGTTGGTTGGTATGGTTTTAAGCCGCACTAGTGCTTCACAATTACAACAGTAGGCATCTATTATTAATTAATCATGGAAAAATACTATAAAACTTACTATATAATTATATTGGTGGAAAAGTAATGGAAGAAATTGTATAGACAGGCACCCTATATTGACGAAAATCTATACGTGATAGAGAAAAACTGGCTTCGTTTTCGGTTTCGGCACACCAAAAAACATAAAGATCAGCCAAAATTATAAAATCAAAATTTTACATGTCTACCTGTGTAATGTAATTCATTTAAGAATAATTCAGCTTAATAATGAACTGTTATTAAGCTGAAGATATGATTATAGCATATAAAAGACTTACATTATTAAGCTAATAATATTCAGCTTAATAATGTAATTCATTTTACAGTTGTTCATTTATATTTTGTTAATTTCGTCTAATCAGAAAAAAAAGCAGAAAAAATAAATAAAAATTATACTTGAAAACAATTGCACTTGAGTAAAGCAATGCATTTACAACAACGCACAATACTGCATGAAAAACACTTCCAGTGTGTGGTAGTAAAATATGTAAACATTAATAAGCATAAATTAAAATTTACAAAAATCTTATAAGTAAAGGATTTTTATTGAGTTTAGCCCAGATGTTCTGCTCTCAAAACTGGTAGACTGCACTCTCAGAAATAGATACTCAAATTTCACGAAATTTTCTTTAACTTTGACGAAACCGTTTCCAGGGAAATACTCTGAGCGAATATTTCGTCAAATTGAGAAAATTTTTCATACTATTTTCGTGATACAGAATAAAATACAAATTATAGAATTATAAAATTATCTGCAAGTTCGTTGCTTTAGACATTAAATCCTAATTATATTTAATGAAAATATAAATAAATCAGAGCAAACAAATAAAAATCATTTGGACATTTATTTTAAAGCTTTAAGACCTATAGTTACAGTGATTTTTGTCTCAATTGATATTTTTTTACAGAAATTCACTGAAACAAGCGCACACAATATTTTGTAGGCATAGGACATCCAAAACATCCATACACGCACCGGAATTCGAACCCGGGACGTAAGGAATCCAGAATGCAGCACCCTACCTACCAAACCACCCTGCCGGCAAATAAAAGTCATTGTAACGTAAAGTCGAAACAACACAGGAAAAAACCTAATATGGCGGTAATGAAAGCTAGCGCATGCTATTGTGAGTAAACAGTTTCGTCAAATATTTGAGAGTTCACGTTTTCTCAAAAATCACGTGATCGCTTGACAAAATGGTTGTCAAAAACAACGAAATTATCCCCGAGGATGTCTGAATCGTCAAAATTGAGTATATTATTTCTATGAGTGTGGGAAGATCAAGTTCGTAAGAATAGCTGTTCATATTTTTCCGTTGTTTTTTCAGAAACGTTTGTGAACATGTGCTAGGACATATTAGAAAGACTCCCACGGAAGGCAGTCCACCCAAGCCCCTATCCCTAGTACAGACAATTGGCCTTAAACCTATCAACAACTTCATCTATTGAATTTATAAAAATAAACATATAAACTATCTATTTGTTAGCTTTTAATTAACCCATCACTTACTCTTGCTTTCAAAATACTCATTGAAACTGCAGTCTAATGAAAATTCCACATAGCTGAAAGATTTTGAAAAAAAAATTTTCCGTCGAAAATATATATAGCGAGCTGATGTCACCACAGCACTGATTAACTATTAGAAAATATACACTCATGTAGTTTAATAAAGAAGCATCAATAAACTGGCGTTGTAAAAATATTACTTACAAACTTTGAATGAACACCATAAAATGCAAGAAACTCGCAACAATTTTTCGGGTCGAAAAAACACACGACCCTTCATCAGGCGAATAAAGTAAGCACGAGTGCTGCAGTCAAAGCGGCAACGCACCTTGCCCCGAAACAATTGTTGCGAGTTTATTGCTTTTTATGGTGTTCATTCAAAGTTTGTAAGTAATACTCATGTAGTTTACTTATATGATAATAATGTAGAATTAGGCGCTTGTGCTGTAATAGGCACTTTCCCTTTATAGATTATTTACTACAGTGCTAAAAAAATTAGGGGAGCACATTGTTTTAACGAAATGATGCTACTACTTATACCGACAACTAATGTCAAATAGTATAATCATAATTTTGTTATCTCATGTGGTATTTTTTAAATTGTTTTATTTGAAATTAATTATCGGTAAAAGTGCTTGCGTAATTTCGTTAAAACCATGCTCTTTCTTTTCTTTTTCTTCTCTCTTTTTTTTTTTTTTTTTTTTGTGCAGCGTATAACTTTTTTAATTTGATTTCTGTTTGATCATTTAAGAAGCTATTATATATATATTTACTTTAGAAAATATTGCACAACATCACAGATATTTTACTTTATAAAAAGGGATAACAATACGTATCCTATTTTAAAATAGTTTAGTGTAATAGGGCATTTAAGATTTTCACTTTTTTACTAACTTTGTAGAATCCTGGTTAAAACAACTTCTCTTTAATTACACTGGTCAGCGATGAAAATTTTTTTTGAAGGTGATGTATTTTTCACGTCTAGTTTTGGAAGCTGATTAAGGAAAAGCAATTAAAAAATTTCTATCATGTACAGATTTTACAAAAAAAAAAAAAAAAAAAAAAAGGGGGGGGGGAGTTATAGCTGAAAGTTTCATATTTTCAACTTCAATATAAGTTATTTCTCGGAAAATCTGTGCTTGAATTCTTCTGATTTCCATCCTTACTTTGTGAAAACCCCTAACGTGATGAAAAGATAAGAATTTCTGAATCCAGCGTATCAAATCACAATAGAAACACCTAAAGCAGTGAAAAAAAAAGTGTGAAATATATGATTTTACAGACCTGTGTTATTTACATATTTAAAAAAAGTTCAATATCGCTAAAGCTTTTAAAAAAAAGTTATTCAAAAAGTACTCTAATAAACCTAATTTTACTTTTTTTTCTTTCAAATATCAAACGACATCATATTTCTTAAATTTTTTGTGTTATCTCAAAAAATCCTACGCCTCTGAAACTCCGCGTTCATAAAATACGTAAATTTATTTGCTCATTCCAATGAAAAAAGTTTTAAAAATATATAAAGGAATGACGAAAAAAAAAAAAAAATCGTAATCCAAACGACAAACTCATTTTACAGTGCATACAATGAAAAGATAAATACAGTGCAGTTTTTCGTTTATTTTAAGTAAAATTTTCTCTTTACAGATGGAGTTTCGAAGCAATTTAAATGATGACTTTCCAACTGGAAACAAACAGCGTCGAAATTGTCGGAAGAATAACTTTCAAATATCTAGAGGAGAAAAGGGTATAGAGTAAGTAAAGAGAAAAAAAATCATATTTCTTTTTTTTAATTTTTTCTTATTAAATGAGGGGAAGATTTGCTGAGTAAACATAGCAAGAATTTTATATATAAAATTCTAGCGATGTTAATGCTATTTTAATGAAACGTTAAAAAAAAAAAATTAAGTTTTTCAAAAGGTGTATTTTGTTACAAGGGACGAATTTTTAGACGTTTCATTATTATTATAAATATTTGTCAAAATATTCAGCACAAAAAAATGGAATGGTTCTGTAATTTTTAAATTTAATATTAACTTATGTTTTAAAAAATGTGTACACTAGCAAATTATAAATTTTTTCTTTTTCTTTTTCTTTTCTTTTCTTCTTCTTCTTATTTTTCTTTAGGTTTTCATTTTTTTGTGAGAATATCATAAATAATATTTATTATATATGTTTTTTAAATATTCGACGATATGTTTTAAATGTGTTACATGGTAAAACAATTATTTAATCTGATTTAGTATGTAAGTAAATGCTGTACTATAGTGTTTGAAAATTCAAGTTTCGGGGTTGGCATTACGAATAAATTTCAGACTAACTATTCAATTTAAAGATGTTAATTTTCTTTTCAACTGAAATAATCATTATTTTTGTCTCTCTTTTTCTTAATATTGGTAAATGCAGCTAAAATGGAAATACAACAAAAAAAAAAAAAAAAAAAAAAAAAAAAAAAAAAAAAACGGAACAATCCATATAAATATATTTTAAAAATATGTATTTCCTCTCTCCAAAAGAGATAATATTTCATTCCACTATAATGTTCATAGGAACTTCAATTCTATGAAAAAATAATTTGGTATGTCACTCACACGGCTTTCTCATATACTGTATTTCAACACTATAAGAGTATAGATTGCAGGTTAGCTCGTAAAATCAATAAGGTAAGATAAAGTTCAATCTAATTTTAAAATAATCTAAAATAGGTTTAGGAACAGTTTTATTCCCCGTATAATTCTATGTGAATGTGGACGTTACCGTCCCCTTACCCTCCTCCCCCCCTGTTCATATATAGCGCTTATATTTTTATTTATTTATTTATTTATTTATTTATTTAAGTCTGTTATTAATTTGCCTTCAGACTTGCCAATCATGATCAAATGTTTCATGTGGCAATCTTATGCGAACTTCAAAATTACAAATTTTAATTTTTTGAAGCTGTTTGTATTTAAGTTATGCTGTTTAAAACCACGGATTGATTAACCCAGCATCATCACATTTTACACTCTAAAAAATTTCTGTAAAATTCGGAGAGCTGACCACGGTAAATTATATACGTCAAACGAACTTATTCGAGAAAAAAGTCCAGTACCCGTATTTATAAAAAAAATTCTCTAAAATTCAGAGTACTAACCATTTTGTAAAACGTCACTTACTTTCTTTGAGGGAAAAAAAAAATGACAGATTTACGCACGGGACTTTATTTTTTACTGTCCGTATCTGGAAAACGTTTTACCAGTCACTAACAGTCTTGTTTTTTTTTTTTTTTTTTTTGTATGTAACAGAATTATGAAATATAATTGTTAAAAAAACAAAAAAAAAAAAAAAAAAAACTGTAGTTAATAAAATTATTATGATTTAATAGAAGCATAGAGATGAAAACATTGTAAAACCACCAAAAACCCATGTATATAACATAATAATTTTCTCTTACTATCCCCGGTTGTATAATCGATTTCTTGTTTCAACAATACATAATAAATCACTCTTAAAAACTTTGTGCTAGGTTGAATCAACACTTTTTTTTACTACATTGACTGCAACCATAAGCTAGTGTAACATTGTGTCATGTTTTTGTGATTGT
This sequence comes from Salticus scenicus, assembly GCA_963930645.1. Lineage (NCBI taxonomy): Eukaryota > Metazoa > Arthropoda > Arachnida > Araneae > Salticidae > Salticus > Salticus scenicus. The sequence continues at coordinate 214,886,040 of OZ005656.1, read as the reverse complement.
ATGAACCAAAGAAAAAAAAATCTACAGTATTTTTAATTATAAAATAATGAAATGTTTTACCAAGATTTTGTGATTTATTTTCTTTTTTCCAACAAAAAGTAAAACTAGAAAAATAATTGTAGAAGGTTTCACACTATTGTTTTTGTAACTATAGAAGCTCCAAGTTTAGATTCAACATTATTGTAACTACTGTAATTCAAAGTTTTGGTTCAATGTGGCACCAAATAATTTAACAATGTGTAATATACTGAAATAATTTGTACATAATTTTTCACACTATTTCTAATTCATTTTATACTATATTATTTATTTATTTATTTTAGCACAGAGATGGCTTCTCGAGTTGGAAATGATATAAAACTTCAAACCCCACCACCTGAAACTCACCCTCCTAGCAGAAGTTCAAGTTTTCGAATCCTGTGTGGTACTTCCCGCGGGGTGCCAACGTCGCGTCGGACAGTTGCCAGTCTAAGGCAAGAGACTAAAGCAGCCAGGCAATTAGGTGTAATCATAGGTGCTTTTGTATTGTGCTGGCTTCCTTATATGGTACTTTTTGTGGTGACTGCGGCTTGCGAAAGTTGCCTATCTGCGGGGGTGCACACAGCAGCGATATGGCTAGGTTATTTTAATTCCACAATCAATCCTGTGATTTACGCACTTTGTAATGCTAGCTTCAAAAGAGCGTTTACGAAAATTGGAGCTGGTTTATCAGCTGGCTGGAATCGAAGGTGTAGACGGCGCACCAACGAGCCAGCTGTTGAAAATAATCCATTTGCATAACTTTTGATAATTATAGTTTCAGTCATAAAATTATTATATATTTTAATATCATTACATGTCTATATTACCTCTATGAATCATATCTTATATGCAATGGTCGCACCGTTCCTATATGTCTTTAGTGCGTTTTATTACATTTGTACCACTATTTGAGAACAGTAATTTGTAAATACAATTATATTAACCGTAAAAAAACATGAAGAAAATTTAATTTTTAAAAATAGATTCATTTAAAAAAAAATAGTTCTTTTAAAATTACCTAAAATTTTTTTGGAACGGTGAGACCTTTGTATATACCACGCATTATCGAAAAGTTTATATTTTTCATGAAATTGTGAGGAGTCGAAACCACAGAGAAAGATAGAATATATTCGAATATGAACAAATACATATGTATATAATTGGTTAGAATATTTTTGAATAAGTGAAAACTTACGATATATATATTTTAAAAAATATATATCTTTTTATATTTCTTTAAAAGTATTTAAAATTTTGCGATACTTTTAAATAAAATGTCATGTGTTAACTTTCTTTGAAAAGGTATGAAATAAGTTTGTTTTTTCTTATGATTATTTAGGATGGTATATAATCGATAAATATTTTGCGATATCGTCGTATTTAAATGCATTAACTTTCTTTTAGGCAACATTCATTTAAGAGAATGTACTAATAAAACAGAATTTTGTTTCAAAGACGCATTTAATGTTTTTAATTATGTGTTGAAAAATGTATTTTCCTACATTCATCAAGTCTTTAATAAAAAAAAGAGAAAAGAATTAGAGTAACCATTTTAATAAAATAGGTATTATATGTTTATACAATTACGGAAAATAATTTTACAAAAGAAATTCTTAATATTAATTAGACATTTAACAATAATCTTCTCCTAATTAAATTATGATTACTATTTCTGTAATTAGATTATTTAAATGATTTTTTTTTCCTTTTAATAAGAAAAAAAATATATTGAATAAAGCTTTGTTTAATTTAAAACCAGAAGTTATGTTTCATTTTATTATGCTCTTTATGTATTTTATTATTTCTATTAATTAAATGATGCTGTGAATACTAATATTATGAAAAAGATATTATTTTATTAAATTTAAGAACTTTTTTTTCTTTTTTTAATTGTTTGATATGGAGTGACGAACAGCTTGTTAAATAACGTTCATCATAACTAAAAAAAATAATTTTTTTTCACTTTTTAAAATCGCTATTTGCTCAATAATTACTTGTAAAAACAATGAGCAACAACTTTACAGTTTGACTGAAAATCATATCTTTGACTAAAAGAGAAAATATCTATATTCATATGAAAAATCGTGTTTCAAAATCTATAAAATGTGTGACGTTTACATAAAAATGATTTTATAAAAATCAAATAAAGGGTATTATTTTAAAAGAAGAAATGTACTGTAAAGAGATAGATTCAAAGAACTATATAAAATAACTAATTAGAATAAATAAATGTACCTTGGAAAAATAACAATAACAATAATAATAATAATGAAAATATATAAAGAAATGTTTTTTTTAGTTAGTAAAGAGATGTATGAAAATATGATTTTCTTAGAGTTTACAGTATCTTGTGGTACAATTAGAAATTTTACATACAAGGATTACAATACAAATTTTTTGTATGCAAACACAATGTTTATTATTGATATTTAAAAAAAAATATTTTTTTTAAATATTTGTCTATATTGTTCTGTTTATCATCTAATTGATTCTTTCTTTCTTCAACGTCATAAATTAGACGGGGAACCTTGCAAAAGGACATGCAGTAATCTACTTATATGATTACCTAATTATCAGTATAAGATGAACATGCTAATGCCCAATAATTTAATTTAGGTAACATTTTCATAAATGGCTTTATTTTCTCTACATTTGAGTTTCTTTATCTAAGATATTATAGAATTTTTTTTTTTTTTTTTTAGCTAGTTTTTGTTTTTACTTATTATTTTACACTAAAATAGAAGAATGTTTTAAACTCGAATATGAATGGAAAAGAACATAATTCAGTAATTAAAAATTTAAATAAAATAAGTTTACCAATAATTAAAGTAATATGTATATTTATTTATTATATTTTATTTATTTTATTTTTTATTTTTTTAAGGAAGGATTAATTCAATACGTAATACACTCGAGAACAAGTTATTCTTAAAAAAAGACTTTTCTCTTTTCATTTTTCAAAATAAAAATTTTCAGTTTATTTTCTAAGCAAGACATATACACCTAACTATAACATTATGAAAAATATGTCAACTATAAAAGGCTATTAAAAAGATTCAGGATAAGCATTGTTTACTAAAATACACAGCTCATAAATTATTTAATTGCAGTTTGATTTACATTGCCATTTGGAGCAGTAAAGTCTTTCTACATCTGGTATAAAATTCCTCTGTGTATTAAAATCTATAATTTTTGGCAGTCTAAGAAAAAATCTTGGTAACAGTAAAATAAAACGTGACTTTTTTTAAACATCTTGAAGTTTCAAAAATGTAGAATGGCAGAAGCAGTTAACTTGGGAATCATAGAAAAGTTATTTATTCAAAGCTGTTTGTTCGGAAAACTAAAATTCTTGACCAAAGACAGTTCACGATATTTTAATTCGTTTAATATAACTTCATGCAAAGCTCTTCTGATTCATTGTTTGGTTTTTATTGAATAATCGTATTATACTTCAAATTAATTACATATAATGGTATCGTGGTATCGTCCTTGTAAAATTTCTGTGTTTTTCGGGAATAACGTGTTTGTATGACTGGGCGAACATAAAAATGTTAATTTTCTAATAAAATATATTCTATTTTTGCCACTAAGCACGGGAATTTAAAATATGAAAATGTCTATGTGTACATTTTGCTGTACATCTTGTTCTACAGCTTGTTGTACTAATTAAAAAATCTATGAGCAGAAAGTTTACCGATGTTTATAAAAATATGTTTCATTGTATGAAACCTTATCAGAATTGATACCCACAATAATAGCAAGTGAAAATAAAGTCCTTAAGATAGTTAGCATTGCATGAAAAAAATTGATAAATAACAAAATGCATTTTCTGACACAATATTGTCTCAATTTAAGATTTTTTTAAATTTATATTGCATAAAAAGTAAAAGCAATGAAAGAAAAAAAAAAAAAAAAAAAAAAAAAGAAGAAGAAGAAGAAATTATAGTCCATAAAATTTTAATTAGAATAATGAAGATTTAATAAATACAGAAATATGTTTATTAACAAGAAATACATACGCAATTCGTATTTACATATTAAATAAAAACAATATAATATTAAATAAAAACAACTATAAATACAAAATTGATAATTTGAGAAAATAATAAACTTAAAAAATGTAGGAAATAAGATCCGTTTTCTTCTCTAAATCCTTTAGGAAGTGCACGTAGATTAGTGTGTTTGCAATTCAACTTAATCTCTAATCTAAAGTAACAGGAAAAATAACACCACCACAAGAATATTGATTACATTAAGCGAATAGGATTAAAGGATTAACTAAGGCTACAATGGTTGGCTTATTTCTAAACAGATTTCGCACGAGATTAAAATTGCTGACCTGTTACGTCTTTTGAGTTTTGTCACCTTACAATTGATAAATAGATTTGATTTAAAACAGAGAAAAAAAAAAATCTTCGCCCAATATTCGTTCGGGAAAAAAAAAAAAAAAAAAAAAAAAAAAAAACTGATAGAGAATCAAAATATGTTTAATCGAGGGACACGCGCGTCTATGTTAAGTTTCGTTGGAACTCAGTTCAGAATTGTTAAAATCACTAATGTTAAGAATAAACTGTATATTATATTAGAAAGAAATTTATTAAATTAAATTGTGATTTTGATGTACACTAAATCAATCATTCTGCTAGCCTATAACAAATCACGGATCCATACATAGAGTAAATAATATATGTAGTATAAAAAGTTAAAAATATACAAGTTTAAAATATGTTATCATCTTGCTTATTTAGATGCTCAAATTGTTTCTATGTTTGAAGAAGTAATTTGTTGCAAATGCAGTACTGTGATATTAGACATACTTAAAAACATTAATGCAACAAAAATAACATTTTTTTTATTGTTATTATTTAAATTATATATTAAAAAATTATTACGATGGAAATACTTATGACATATTAACATACCGTAAAATGCCGCAAAAGCACCCTCCTGCGATTACATGCTCCCCTCTGATTTTCACCCGAAATTCTTTTGTTCTGAAAATACCGAATAAGCGTCCCATTATGCCCAGTGGTAAACTATCCAAATAGAAGGCAATGTTTTATGTTATATATTTATTTATTTTTATTCGTCTTTATAAATATGAACATTAATTTATTTTATCAATAATAATAATAATAATAATAATAATAATAATAATAATAAAATCGGGCACTGGGATTATTTGATAAAAATGTAAAACGAGAGCTTCTTAAGATAGCGGAAATTTCTTTTAAAAGATTTATTGGAAGTAGGTAAAATAATTTGATTACCACAATAAGGCCAGCGAGAGCATTTGTGTTATTTTGTTACACTTTCTCCTTAACAAACCATTTAAGAAAAAATACACGTATGGAAATCAAACGAGTTAGAGACCAATTAATGCTTGCACAGTAAACATTACTGTAATGAACTGCAATAATAAAATAAAATACAAGATATAATAATGACTTATGCTTTCACATTTTGCCTATACGTGTAAAATTCTGAGACATCCTTTGTTTGCCCTTGAAGTCTAGTAATTTTAATTGGAAAAGTTGAAAAAAAAAACATATATATATATATATATATATTGTACTTTTGAATATACATATATTTATTTACATCCCGTACATCATCATAATTTTTTTATTTGATGAAAATATTTATTAATGAAAGTTACAGTGCATAAGATAAAAGGATGAAACAAACGCCAAAAACTTTGTTTGGATTTAAGCAGCAAGTTTTTTTTTTTTTTTTTTTTTTTTTTTCGTTGAGAGTTACTGTACATATTTTATTATAATATAATAATCCTTATAATAATCATAATAATTTACTTAGCACAAATAAACTGCATGTAAATATGAAATGTGTGCATTCTAGAAAATAATAAATACTTCTTGTTTTTTAATAACACATTTAAAAATTCATTATACATAAACTTTTAAAGTGACTGTATATACTATGTTTTTCAATAAGTATGTGTGAAGCGTTTTTCATAATATCCCCATTTTTCCATATCTCTCATCGACAGCAATCTTATTTATGTAAAAAAAAAATATATATGAAACAACATAAGGGCACCTTCAGGGTACAAAGTACTTAATTCCATACCAGTTTAAAATGGTAACTTTTGAAATTTAAATGGGAAAAAACAGAATATTTATATTTTTATTATCTCTAGTAAAAAATAAAATAAAATAAAATAAAATAAAATGTTTGTCATTATCGCAGTAACGACTGTCTTAGTAGTTTATGTAAACTTAGAAACCTTAAAGAAAATATACTTAATAAATATACAACGTGGAATTTAGATTAGGACGATATGCATGAAAGAACTAAATTATTATCTGAGAAATTTTACAAAATAATAACAATAGATAATGATACAAAGAAGTATTTCATGTTTGTATTATACTAGCAAATTATTCAATATATTATATACTATAAGTTACATAGTACAAATTTCTTAATTTCTTGACATTTTATTGAAAGAAAATTGATACTTAATTATGTTTCTCACACTGTTAAAAATTTCAGCAGAAAACTCTGTGTAATGTATTATTTTAAGTCTTACGTAAAATTACATATAAACGGAGATGTTAAAAAAATCATTTTATATATTCACTTTAATAACTAATATTAATTTAATTAATTATTGGTGAGAATATATTTCATAATTAGAAGGCTTTTTCTAAAGTAGAAACAGTCATTTTTTAATTTTAATTAAAAAATTAAATAATAAAATTAGGTAAAAAAACAGAATAACGATTTAGAATCTCGACTATTCACTTTTAACTAAGAATTACTGCAAAATTACACAGACTCTGGATAAATATTTACATTAAATTAATAATAAAAAAAAAAAATTAACAGTGTAGGTATGCGTGAGTTCCATTACTTCTGCCATATCATTACAAAAATTAAACGACCATTTTGTACTTTCAACATATTTCAAATTATAGCATTAAAAATTTATCATATTATTTGCTATGTCATTCAAATCTAAATTATACATACTTATACATTATAATTCTTTTAACCTGTCAAATAATATATTGTTTTTATGTGTACTGAGAAAAAATCTGTGACTGTCATCTAGAAACTATATTGTGGACCTAGTAAAATAGTCCCAAGTCATTCTTATAAATTTTAATTCCCTTTGCTAGCAAGTTTAAAAAAAAAAAAAAAACGTACTAGAATTCTAGAGCGTTTTCCTATTTTATCGTGGTCAAACTTATTTAAAATTCTCTGAAAATAAATTCAAACACAAGAAGCGAGTTTAAGTAAATATAATTTTGGTTTCCCACCATATTCTAGGAAATCAAGGGATAATTCCTCGCAATACAAATTATTCATAATATTGTTTCACTATCTAGAAAAGTAAAGACTAAAAATTCTCTATCATTTCGTCTATCCAGGTTATTTGTTTACGTTATACGCTTAACTGGTAAATCTATATTTCTATCTTGGATATTCAGAAAATGACTATTTAGTCATTCTAGATGAATGCAGTGCATTTTTTTCCCCCAGTGTGAATAAAATAATATATATATATATATATATATATTAAATACTTTTATTTAAAAATACATGTAATATTTTTCTGATGGTTAATGCATCTTTACTGTCAATTTCATAAAGTATGTATTATATTTATTGTTCTCGTGCAAATTGTTTGATAACTGATCTTGTTTATATGATAATTAATATTTTTTATCCATCTTTTGGTAAACCCTTTAAGTCAATAAATGTCATCGGATTAATTTTTCAACTTTATAAAAATTACTATCATTAAGGTTGATAAACTTCATGTTAAAGATAAGGGATTTTCTGAAATCCAATCAATACATTTCGTGGAAACATAAAAATTAATAAAATAAAATAAATAATAATAATAAAATGGATTAGTCTATCAAATGCATATATCTCAATACTTATAATTATAATAAAATTATTTTTCGCAAAAATAAAGATTACAATTTTTAAATTAATAATGAAGATAAAAGTCTTATACTGAATGTTCTATATGCAATATAAACAACATTTACAAATGCACGTATATTTTACGTTTATAGTTATTTAAAATCTTTCTTCTGTGTTGTTTCTGTACTCGAAAATAATTAGCAGTCTAATAGTTATATATTATGTACAAAATATAAAGACACTTGTAAATTACTTTATTGAACATGACTATGCTGAATACAGAAAGAAAATATAGAATTCTCTTAAAAAAAAAAAAAATAAATAAATAAATAAAAATAAAAAATAAGTCGTACAGTTGAAGTTTATAACGACATAAAGTATTAAGAGACGTTCTTTATAAACGCTTAGTTATTGGATAATTTAAAATTTTTATCATTATGATTAAGACTGTAACCAACATTTTAAGAAAAAAAATAAAAATAGAAATATATATATTTTTTAACCAAGTGAAATGTCTTAATATTATGTAAATAAAAATTGGCATTATCAGTTGATTTATACTTGACTAATTTACTTAAACGAAGTGATGCTCCTAAAAATTAACTAACACAAATATATATTAAATATATCTGTACTGATAAGTATAAAGGATTTAAGTCCAAAAATGTCGACTTTGAGTTAAGTACATAGTCAGACTCAGAAAAAAATTCTCTATCGATTGGTATAAAGGATTTAAGTCCATGTCATTTAGACTTTGAGAAAATCCATTAGTAAAAAAAAAGATACAAGTCAGAAATTTAGCATTAATCTTTAGTATAAAATACTTAATTCAAATTTTTCCCTTTATTAAATGAAGATTGACAATCACTGAGAGGTATAAAGTGTATAAACCAACATAATCCTAATCGATTCTGCTGATTAGTTTTTAGTTAGTTTAACTTTATTTTTTGTATCCTGAAAAATCAAGAATATGGATTTAAATCCTTTATACTTATCAGTACAGATATAATTGTACAAATTGGCAGCGGTCAATTAGACAAAAAAATTCCAGTCTCCTCGTGACACCATTTAACATTAAACGGTGAACGACATATTGCCATAAATATGAATATTATTGTAAAAAAATACAGAAATTGTTCGAATATTGCTTAGATAATTTTCATTGTATTTAAAGAAATAGTTTAACTGCAATTGTTATGTTATAAATGATTTATTTGATAATTCTTGCTGCTCACTTTAATTCTAACCCCCTAAATCATAAAAAATAAGCATACAATAAGGTGTTAAACTTATTTTCTATAGTTTCTTCCTCTTTTTTTTTTTTTTTTAATATTATTATTAAAGAAACCGGTATTTCCATCCTCTTTTTTTTTAGTGCTAGAGGCCTATTTCAGTCGGTACAGCGTTGTCGAATTTTTATCGTTACTCTTAATAGTGCTAAGGGCCTATTTCAGTCGATTTATTGAATGGGGATTTATTAAATGAAGTCCCCCCCAGGCCCAACTTTGACATGAGTCCCCCCCAAGGTACCCCTATTTCAGTCGGTACAGCGTTGTCGAATTTTTATACGTCACTCTTAATAGTGCTAAGGGCCTATTTCAGTCGGTTTATTGAATGGGGATTTATTGAATGAAGTCCCCCCAAGGCACAACTTTGACATGAGTCAACCCCCAGGCCCAACTTTGACATGAGTCCCCCCCAAGGTACCCCTATTTCAGTCGGTACATCGTTGTCGAATTTGTATACGTCACTCTTAATAGTGCTAAGGGCCTATTTCAGTCGGTTTATTGAATGGGGATTTATTGAATGAAGTCCCCCCAAAGCACAACTTTGACATGAGTCAACCCCCAGGCCCAACTTTGACATGAGTCCCCCCCCAAGGTACCCCTATTTCAGTCGGTACAGCGTTGTCGAATTTTTATACGTCACTCTTAATAGTGCTAAGGGCCTATTTCAGTCTGTTTATTGAATGGGGATTTATTGAATGAAGTCCCCCAAGGCCCAACTTTGACATGAGTCCCCCCAGGCCCAACTTTGACATGAGTCCCCCCAAGGCCCAACTTTGACATGAGTCCCCCAAGGCCCAACTTTGACATGAGTCCCCCCCAAGGTACAACCTTGACATGAGTCCCCCCCCAAGGCACACCTTTGACATGAGTCCCCCCCAAGGCACACCTCCCCCTCATTGGGAAAAAGAGAAAAAACGTTGTTTTGCGGCTATAAGACAGTTTGGACTTCCAACGTTATTTGTATCTGCAGCTGAAACACATTGGTTTGATTTAATAAAAACTTTATCATGGAATTTAGATCGTCACGAATTAACTAAAGAAGAATTTGTCGATATTAACAAGTTTAGCAGTAGGCCTCTGGCACTAAATTAAAATCTGTCAATGGCAGATTTTCATGTTTTAAATAATGAAATAATATCGTGTCTGTATATATATATATATATATATTGTCTATGTTTTAAGCATACATGAAAGTAACAATCTGATTCAGCATTTGGTTTCGCATTTTGTATAATTAAAGTTTATTTAAATAAGTTTAAATTAAAGTTTTATTTATTTATTTATTTGTTTTATTTAGGGGCAGTGAATTCATTTTACCAAATATGATAATTAAAGTTATTAAACTTAGAAAAAAAAAAAAAAAAAAAAAAAAAAAAAAAGGCTGAGATTTTGATAGTATAATGATATACCGCCAAATAAGTATTCAAATAACATTTAAAAAGTACATATCATTTAAAATGTACATCCATCATCGTGACTCATATTTTCTTAATAATTGACTAAATGTTTTTTTTAATTTATGGCTCGTAACAGACGCAAAGAAAAAAAAATTAAAATTAAATGAACATTGTCATTATATATCATATTATATAGGCAATTTTTAAATTGAATATTTACGTATTACGTTACAAAAGAAAAAAAAAAATAGTATTTTTTAACAATAACTATCATTATTTGTCTTTTGTATAATTTTACGTATATTTAAATCATATTTTAAACAAAATGATATACTTTTTTAAAACTATCTACATTATTTTAATACTAAAATTTATTTTTAAAACTCATGATTAGAAATCTAAGTTATGAATAAAAAAAGGCCTATGTTGAAACATTCTAATAAATACATAATTAGTTGATTGTCGTATACCAGCACAGACTTTAATAGTATTGTTTATCTCAGTGGAAAATATATGCCTGGAATGTCAAAAACTACATTTGGTGATCGTCCTAGCAAGCAATATTAGCAACTAGAAATAATTAGATTAGTTTGCAAGACCATAGTTTTTTCTAGGTTACTTTTAAGAAAAAAACAAAGAATCCGATGTTATAAAGAAATAAAGTTTTAACATTGTTTTTTATTAACAACACACGTAAGCTTACATTTAGAAAAATGTAACCATTTTAATATTTAAAAACGTACTTATTTTCCTTTTTATTATTATTTTCCTGATCATTCATGTTTCTATAAAATGTAAGAAATAATTTCTATTTTTTTCTTTTCATTTCTATTTTTTTTTTTTTTAAATAATTTTGAGAAATTTTGAGACTACCACAGGAAACCAAAATTCGTAAAATAAAGTTAGTATTATTTCATTTTATGGCAGCTAATAATATAAAATTAAAAATTGTAACTGAAGTTATATTTTCATATTTCTATATTCTATATGTGTATATCAGCGAACTAAAGGTTCGCAAATATGTGTATATAAAACTTATCTGATTATGACATCTTCATGAATTCTATGATATCTGTGTTAATACTGAATGTAAAATTTATTCTGAGAAATAAAATATTTGCTTTTGTAAGTATGTGTTTTTTTTTCTTATATATATATATACACAGAAAGTTTGTTTTTAACATCTAATTTACACAAACAAAATGTGCTTTAAAATAGTGTTTGATCAAAAATGTTGGTATGTCGAATTTTGGAAGTAAAGCAGAAAGTACTCATTACATGGAATTAATATACCGGGTGATTATAACTAAAGTTGCCATTTGAAAACGCTATAAATTTAAAATCACCTATCAGAGCAATTTAACACTTTACCAGAGCAAACGTGAGGCAATGAAATTTTGTTTGGGGTAGGAAAAGAGTAGTTCCAACATGTTCCTATACATGGCGCTGTCAGGGGAATGTCAGGGGAATCGCCTAAATAGACACATTAAACACAGGAATGTTGTTAGCAACACAATGGATTAGCAGGAAACAATAGACTTCAAGGGTTTACTACAATCATTTTAGCAAAAAGACAAGAATACGCGTTTACAGTGGAAGCAGTCATATTGAAAAGAGAAAAAGAGGAGTTTCATGAAACAAATACTTTACGAATAATTAACGGCACATTTTGGAACTTTTTTTTTCTTTTGCCAAACAAAATTTCATTGCCTCACGATGGCTCTGGTAAAATATCAAATCACTCTGATAGGTAGTTTTAAAATTATAGCGTTTTGAAATCATAACTTTAATTATAATCACATTGAATTTTACACTGGCTTCATTAAGTAACATTAAATTAAGGTGACCCTATGTCCTTGTAATTCGGGGACATTCCTCAAATTTTAAACTTTTTTTTTTAGTTTTTGTCTCCAAAAATACTTTGATTACTTGAGGACACTAAATATCCAGGAATTTAAATTCTTCGCTTTATTTCTCTTAAAATCGTGGTCAAACAGATAAATGTTTGCATATATTTGGGAATCAACAAAACTGTGTGTTTTAAATGTTCTATTTGATAGCCCTTATTCTGAACTATATTTCGACACCGTAATTTCCAGGATAATATTGCCGTTTGAAGTCTAAGAAGAGGTATTCTATCCCATTCCTCCTAAACAGTTTTCCAGAGTCCTGTAAGGATTGTGGGATGACGTTTGGATAATGCAGATTTTAAAAGTCCGAAAGCCCAAAAATCCATAGGTGATACATCTGGAGATTTAGTAGGGATATCAGTGAAGGGTATGGCTTTGATAACTGTTTTTTGTTTCATTTCTTTTAGGAAATTTACAGTGCATTTTGATGTGTGGCTGCTAGCTTTGTCTTGATGGAGTTTCACAGATTGATGGCACTTTGGGTAAAGCGATGGTATTTCATTCAGAACAATTGGCGGTAAAATATGTTCCTGATAGTATTTGGAGTTAATCTTGATATTTTGTTCCACTCTCTTTATTTTTAACTTGCCATTATATGAAAAAACAACAACAATCATGAATCCCTTAGAAAAACTTTTTTTCATTTCTTTGAACCATGTACTTAATTTTTTTCTCTCCTTTTATGATAATAAAGGACTCTCTTTTTGCTGCAATCACTTAAATACACCCATGATTCTTCTATCGTGACATATTTTTTTTTTTCATTTTTCTTTGGATAAGTGTTTCTGATACAGAATTCTGCAGCGTGTCCTGCGTTCAGCGATATGCTTTGGAGAAAGACGATGCACATTGCGTTTTTTCGCTTTCTTAAGATTTAAATCAACGTTTATCATTTTGTTTACAGTGGACACCGAGCATTTTAATGATTTTGCAACTGTTCTTTGAATAGGGGATTTTTTTACTATAGCAAAGTACCTTTGCAATAGTCGACCGTTTTTTTCTCAGATACTTGTTTGAAATTTTTGTCCCACTTGAGGCTTCACTGTAAAAAATAGGTTCTTAAAAATAAGTATATATTGTCTCAAAATAGCCCCGAAACAATATATACTTAAATTTGAAAACTCATGTACTCATTTTTGAGTATATTGACATGCTCAAAAATGGGGTTGACCAATAATAATCCCAATATCCCCATGTTTCACATGTCAATGTACTCAAAAATGAGTACATGGGTTTTCAAATTTAAGTATATATTGTTTAAGAGCTATTTTGAGATAATATTTTTTTTTTTTTTTACAGTGTTCAATATGACTTTTTTTTTTTTCCTTTCTTGTTGACGATATTACCTATGGACGCTTTAGATATCACAAAACAATGACTCTCACATCGTTTTTGGATAACGGAATATGAATATTTCTCTTCGGAAAGAGCATAAATATAGCTTTCGAACCACTGCTTCGTTAAAAACGCCATTTTGAATAAAAACAAACCTCTCAAGCCGCAGACGATGATTTGAACTTTTAAAAACATAACACAATTGTAAATATTTCTTTTGCAGCAAACGATTTTTTATTACCCCTAAAAAATGTGCGAACAGCCTTTGTATAATAATTGTGCATTTCTGGGAATGGGAATGAGGAATATGAGAATTACAAATAAAATGATCTTGTTTAGTGTTATCTCCCATCATCATACTATATACTTTTTTTTTTTTTATATTTACTATCAACTATATGTCTAATATCCATTTTAAAAGTTAGTTTAGTAATTTTTAAAAGAGTATATACAGTAACAGTTAAAAGGTTAAACACTTTATGAAAGCATTTCTTGTGAAGAAAAAAATAACATTGTATTGTTGTTTATGACTGCCGTTCTTTATAAGCTCTACCTCTATTGTAATAAATTTATATATCTCACAAAAGTAACACATCAATCATTATAAAAATATATATAAAGTTGATAAAAATTAAATTATTTTATCTTTTCTTTCAAAGTCCTATACACTTCTAACTAAATCGCATTGATCTTTCTATAATGAATTTAAATAATCTGGTGTATCACTCACACGACTTTCTCTTACCCTGAAATTTAATACTATAAATACAGGTTGCTGATTAAGAAGTAAGATAACAAGTACTGTTATGTAAACCTGTGTTAAACAATTCCAATTAGGCTTCGGAAGAGTTTTATATGATAATTTGTTCTGTGGTAGCCGGGGGCTACCGTCCCCCTCAACCCCCCGTTTCATTAATCCACCTACATTTATATAGAATTTAATTCGTTTATTTAAAAATAATTCTGTTTTTAAAAAATAATTTATTAAAATTAATATTAAAAAAAATTGCCTTTTATGATAATGCAGACGATTTCCATATTAGAGAAGTAGTATAACACTAAATATCCAAAAAAAAGTTGAATTTATTCTCAATATTATATAAAAAAAGGATTTTTTTTTTTGTTGTTGTTGTTAAAAATGAAGGAAATGTGTAACTTTAAATTATCTCTTATTTTAAATTATCTCAGATCGATCGTTCAACCATTCGTTTAAGGTATTGGCGAGCTCTTTTGAAAGATACCCATCATGAAAATTTACTCCCCTCGAGAGGGGTCTTCCTCCCAGTGGGGAGGCGGGGCTCCTACATACAAATTTTTTTTTCCCAGCTGTCTATCTCTATTACAAAAAATATATATTCGTTTCATTTGGTTTAGTATAGATGTTAAACTCTACTTACCTGCAATTTCCCCCACAGACGTAATGTATTTCAATACTTTTGAGTGTCCCTGTACACGAACCATTTGCTTCATCTCAACGAAAAGCTTAGTGTAGCATCCCTACATGATACTCATTTAGAATACCGAGTTTGGAATTTCTGCTACTATTTGTTCTTGAGATATGCTGATAAAAGACACACATACATCCACACAGAGAGACAGACCATTCGCTAAAAACATGATTTTCGTATTCAGGGAACCTCAGAACATGTAAATATAACAAAAACTCACGTTCGAAAATTTGACCCTAAAACAATACTTTCTCGACCTTATGGGTAAGAGAAAGTAAAAAAATATTAATAGTTTTATCGAAATCATTATTTTGAATCGACGTACTACATATTACTATTAATAAATTCAAAGTACAAATTGTGATGCCACTTATAATGCATTATTTATCGAAAATAATTAAAAGCGTTTATTACATTATCTACCATTTTAATAGTTCAGATACATGAAATTTTCATATTTTGTTGAATTAAAATTAATAAGGTAATATTTTCTATTAGAATGAATTTAAAATTTTTAAAATGAATTTTTAAAAATAGCACATAGATTTAGAGTTTTATCCAAGTAATTATTCTGAACTGACGTGCAATATAGAACCAATAATTAATTCAAAATGCAAAATGCAAATTTTGATAAACCTACTTTTGGTGCATTTAGAGAATAATGAAAAGTACTCCCATTATATTAACTACCTGTTTGCATTTTGAGATGTAAGTGAAATTTTTATATTTTGTTGGATTAAAATTAATATGCTAGTTAATTCAATTACATTTTCAATTACATTGTATCATGACGACATGTCGAAAATTAGATAAAATCACTTCACTTAAACATTATTATGCTTAATTCGCTTCTTAAGCGGCTTCCTATATATTATTTTATTAACTTTGTCTGAAAAAGGTAGTTTTTCCCAATGTCGATACTGAACATATATATCTTTTTTAAGGCATTAATATCTTTCGCATAAGATTTTATTTTTCATATGACATATTTAGATTGTGATGCAAGTTTGTTTGTATCTAGTTGACAAAAAAGTGATAAAAAGTTACTACATTCTTCTTTAAGCAATAAAAAAATGGATATGTAAATTTTTTCTATTTCCTATTTCCGATTAATTCAAACGTTTTTAGATATCTAGAACACGATTTGACTATTTTTAGGAAATGTCTGTTTGTCTGTGTACAATCGGTAACAAAAGTGTCTTAACACTAGCAAAAATTCCTATGTAAAAAAAGTACACTTCATACGGTTTTGTTAAATAAATCCTTACCGAATCATGTTCTTACATTGACTAAGCACAGGATTGGACAAGGATTTATGTAACAAAACAGTATTAAGTGCACGTTTTTTACATAGGAATATTTGCTAGTGTTCAGTCACTTTTGTTACCGATTGTACGTGAGAAAGACAAAACTTTTGTGTAATCTCGAACTGAAGATGTAATGTGCAGAGATTCGTGCAAATTTATATGTAGTTGAACCTTGACATATAATCAGCCTTGACATATACTAACAGCACCTTGACATATACTAACAGTTTCAGCAATTGGTGCAAATTTTTCAAAAGTTGATGCTGCTCTAGATTTCTGAAATTTTTGGGAAGGCTAAATCTCAGCTTTTACTTGGTAATTACTTCGATAATTACATAAATCATCATATGTGACTGGAGCATTTGAAAAGAAATAGGCTGATTTTATCTGAGTGTATATCAACGATAAATATCGCATGTGTACGGATTTCTCATGTATTGTAAGATTACAAGATTATAAGACGGAAGGAGGAAAAAAAGAGACACAGACAAAAAATTACAATGGTCGCCAGAGCAGAGCTCTCCCGCGACAAAGTTGCATGAAAGTGAAGAGGACCGGAGATGAGTGGTAGTCTATTTACAAAGTTCATACAGGTAATGTACAAATTTCACACAGTCTTTATACAAAGTTCATACAGTCTTTATACCAAGCACAAAAAACTTATGAACAATGTTGGTTAATAGCAACATCATGCACTGGATGATTGCTTCCCGAGAGCACTTCCGTGGAATGGTGTAGGATCAGACATGACCAGTATTCGCCATGTAGGAGAGGTGGAAAAGATTAAGGAAAGATAGAGAAATAATTTAGTTTGTTGAGTTTGATAAATCTTGAAGGAAGTCATAAATGCCCTTTAATTTGAGCCGTAGGGGCTTCCTAGTTATTATATTGTTCAGCCAAGGTCTAACGTTAGGGTTCCTTAAATGGTAAGGTATTGTAAGTTGACAGTGAAAGTAGTAATGTTGTGCAGTCCCCTCCTCGCCACATGAGCATAAGGGTGATCGTCGGCAATGAAACTGTGAAGGTATTTGGGAAGGGGCCATGACCTGACAGAAAGGCAGAGATTTCCGGGGAGAGGTCCCAAATATTGAGTGAGACATTTGGTATTAGCTCGCGAGTGTATATGTATCTAACATTTGAAATTAACGAGAATATTTTCTATATAACGCCATCTTCTTTTCTACTTTAGTGAAAAAAAAAAAAAAATCTGATTAATTTACATCGCCTATTTATCTCTAACAATTACATAAGTAAAATGCGTGTCAATCTGATTGGAATACACTATATTTAAAATTAAAGGAAATAGTTTGTACGAAATAAATATTTTTCTGAAAGTTTGACTGTAAGTGAATTATTTTCTACTTTATAACAATTTTGTCTAGAACAAAGCATTCACATAAAACCATTTTATAAACAGAGTTATAAGAATATATTAAATTTACCTTAATACGGATGTACTTAAAATTTTAAACATACATTTAGTTTTCTTATTTCAAGTCGATTTTTATTCGAAAACTATTAAATAAAATTGGTCGTAGGAAAAATCCCTTCAATGTGGTTATAAATAAAATTACAGATTTGTATTCTGTCCTTTTTCTGATATGAAATGTCAAATTGTTTATGGATAAGAAAACGATTTAAATAAAAGTTTTGGCAGTCACTGAATTCCAAACTTTGAAACAGATTTATCTTTATATTTTTGTAGACTCTACATGGTTTTAGCAAATTTAATCAATATGTTTCCTATTCATTCAGTAAATATTTGTACAAGTTTTTGAAATATTTTATTTTTATATAAAATTTAATATAAAATATTTTAATATAAAATTTAGGAATCATGTTGAAGAGGATTTGTTCTTTGCTCTGTATTTTTATTTACAATACATTAATAAAACATTATTTGTGATAATTAAAACAATATCATAACTAATTAATGTTTTTTAAGAAAAAATAAATCTAAATAAAACACACTAATAACAAAATATTAATATATACAGGATGGTCTTAAACTATAAGTCAAAAATGTAATTGCAGGTAGAATGCACATAAGCAGATTTCATATAGGAATTTGTGTGCTGTAATCTTGAACTGGTAGAGAGTGCTGATGACTGCGGCGTATAAATGCGCTTCGCTAGCTGGATTCATCATTTCCCGCATGGAACTCGAAAACAAAGCAACGAATTTGAAGAAAAGTGGTTTTAAAAATATATCAAAACCGAAAAATGAAAAAAACTAGAAAACAGACTGACATCAGTAAAAAAAAAAAATCATGAAAATGAGATATTGGACACACATGACGAGGATATGATTATTTAAATCTGGGGACAAGGCTTATGAAATATCAACTGATATGTAGCTATATGGGTATAAGACTGTTCAAAACAAGCTAAAATTAATTATTTGTTATTTAATAGTAATCAATGAAATTATATAATTAATTTCATGATATTTTTTGGTTAATTTCTAATAACGCTGATACTGCTTTGTTTTCTATACTTTTTTTGAATCCTTGTAATTTTTTAAGGAAGAATTTTTTTATAAATAATACTTTATAAAGCAAAAGTTCACTGTTACCGAACATGGTAATTTTTGCCATTGTTAAAAAAAATTTATTTATTAACAGTTCGTTAGGAATTTTGCAATCTTGAATTTTTTACAACCAATTATTTTAATTAAACTGATATTATTATCATTATTACTTTGGCATTTTATATAAACACAGAAATTTAACTTATTATGTGAAAGAAAAGAGTCTTAAACTCCTAATTTCTATTTTAATATTTTTTATTTTTTAACATTAAAATTTTAATGCATCCTTAACATTCACGACTAAATCTGAATGTAAAAATGTCAAAAATAAAAGCCAAGTGTGTTGGAAAGCAAAACAGGAATATGAAGAAAGCGGAAGAAAAAACTTGACTTTTTATTTGAAAAAGTTTACTGTAAAAGTCACAGTTCATTTTAAAAGGTAGCTGTAAGGCATATATTACGCAAAATCTTAGAATGAGTTTGAAATTTTCGACGTCTCGTTTTGATGTTAGTTGAGATTTGAAATATTTTTAGAACTGTACTAGCATACAAAAATTTATGAGAACAATAAAAAAAAAAAAGGCTGAAACGAATCTTGAATTTTGATTTGAAAAATCAGAACATTTGACAGGAAATTTCGAAATAAAACTAGACGAGATTTTCGTGCTTGCAAAGAAACGCCGGTGATTGTTTCTAGGAAATGAAATGAGTTATAAAATAAGAAATAGAATCTGAAAACCAAAACTTGTCTTTTTCTAGATTTGATTTATAATGACTTTTTTAGAAATTTCTTGTTAAATAAAACTTTAAATTGCAGTGTAATGGGCATGCAACAATTTTATTTATTTACCTGAATTATTCAGAAATTTGAAATATTACATGTCAAAAATAAATGGTGCAATTATATTAACTATATTATTTGAGAATAACAAACCTTCTTATAAAAGTTTTATTGCATCTTGTTAATTTAACAAAAAATCACTAAAGTAGTTTATTTTTTTTTATTTTTTTTAAGGCATGTATTTTAATTAACATTCTTAAAAACTAATACTTTTTGTGCAAAAATTTTAATTAAAAAATTAAACATTACTATTTAGTTTACTATTTAAAATTATTACTATTACTATTTAAAATTACTATTTAATTTTAAGTAGAGGAAACCTAATTAGGGATTTAATTTTTTTTTAATATTTTTGCAATTGAGACAATTTGTTTTATTTCTAAAAAATAAAGCTAAATTTTAGTAGCAAATTAGAAAAGACAATTCCAATTCTTCACATTAATTTATATTGGCCTACACTGCCGAATATATTGAAAGCGCTTTCGAGGATTTTAATGTTTAAATTTTCAAATTATTAAATTCAATTAATTCAATTTAGTGCGAAATCTAATGACAAGAAGCTTGCTAACAGTTTCAATCATTATTTCCAAGAAAATAATAAGAACAATCACAACATTCAAAGAAAAATTAAAATAACTGTCACTGGCACCAAAAATGAAAGAAAAATAAAAGAACTTTCAGAAGAAGATATGTTTTATTTTTTGACGTGGAAGCAAGTTTCTGTAATTTTTCAATATTGAATCCCACTTGGAATAAGTAATTTCGAAAAAAATAAAACAAAATGGTAAAGTGCTTTCAAAAATGATTTTTTTTTCAAGTCGCTGAATTTGAGCCAACCCACACTTGTCCTTGTATAACACTTTTAATATATTCACTAAAAGTACATGGTCTGTCAAAAAGCAATGTGACTGATTCCATAAAATTCGTTTTCTTCAAGATATTTTTACAGACTATTAAAATTCTTCAAAATAACCTCCTCATGCATTAATAAGCATTTGCTAATGACTTTGAAACAGACTGATGCCCGTTTAGAAATCTCCAACTGGAAGTCTGTACAGAACACTTACAACGTTTCTGTTATGAAACGCCATTCTTCTGAACGGCTTCAAACGAGTCTTTTCGACTCTTTGTAAAATATGATATGGATTACAGGCTCTTTCATTTAATCAGACTAATTATTTAATATTTTCAAATCATTTTAATTTTTTGGTAATAATCTTCAAAATGATATAATAATATTCTTCTTACCTGTAGAATTCTTCGACGTTAAAAAATGAAGAGGAATAACAGACACTTGTTTCTCTAGAAAACAACAGCTTCTTCTTTAAGACGATAAAATATATACAGTTTATTAAATAAAATATTCACATGAAGAAAAAACACTATTTACAAAAAATATTCATTTCGTTCTGTAGAACATCCATTTCATGCTACCTCTTAGTGATACTATTTCTAAAATTATACTTTGAGAAAAAATGGATTTATAATAAAACTAATGCTAATCTTATCTAGGAGCTACTTTTTCTATTTCTTAAACTATAGCTCCTTGAATAATAAAATTAGGCCAAAAAGGCCCCGAGAGCAAACTACTATTTCATGACTCGTTGCTCTCCATTCTGAAACAGAACTTAAAACTATAGTCCCGGGAGAATAAACAAGAATGTTCTTCGAATCTCATCTCAACGGGACCTCTGGCGCCCTCTAGTGAGGTAAAAGTATATCAGTACCTAACATCCTCCCACCTTTAATTTTTTAGCTGAGAGATAAAAAATTAAACAGTTAATTAATTAAGAAAATTTAAACTTATAAAACTACATACTAAGAAAAATTAAAGCTATAAACTACAAATAGTAAAAATTAAAGTTACAAACTAATGAAATTGAAGAAAAATAAAATTAAAATATTTTAAAGTTCAATGCAATTTTAAACAATTGTTATTGTCTTTAGAAAAGTTTTTTATAGTTTTTGACCACTTTCAGTTTATTGTCTCTTTTACTGCTTGTATCACTGGATCTTCAGCAACTGATATCTCTAAGGGATAGAGTTTTTGAAGTGGTCTCATCAATGTCCCAGAATGCATTTTCACTTCCACAACCCTGGCACGGCCATCTCGGCTGGGAAAAATTTTCACTACTCTTCCTATTGGCCACTGTAGTCTTTTCAGACTGTTGATTTCTACTATCACAATGTCGCCTTGTTTAACAGGTTTACATATCTCTCTACTTCGTTGTACCAACTGCACTAGATACTCTTTTCGAAATCTACTTTGTAGTTGCTTTCGAACACTTTGGCAGTGCTTGTATCGTGCTCTCAGTTTTTTGGCATCAATGGCATCCAGATCTGGCACAAAAATTTCTTGAATGTCTTGCATAAAACAGGAAGGTGTCAATGGAATGAACTTGTCTGGTTCTTCTGATAGGTATGTTAAAGGTCGACTGTTCATTATGGCTTCAACTTCGCACAAGATAGTAGAGAGATCTTCAAAATTGAGGGAAGATTTTCCAAGAGTTCTCAGTAGGAGGTTTTTTACACTTCTAATGAGACGCTCCCACCATCCGCCCCACCAAGCAGCTGTTTGGGGGATGAACTTCCATTTTATTGGAGCTATGTCATCCGTCTTTTGAATTTGATTCCAGTCAAGAGATTCAAAGACATTGTTGGCATCGCGAAAGTTAGTTCCATTGTCACTGTAGATTGTCGAAATTCTTCCTCTTCGGGCTACAAATCTTCTTAGCGCATGTATGAATCCCTCTGTTGAAAGATTCGTCTCTAATTCCAAGTGTATGGCTCGATATACTGCACAGGTAAAAATGACTATCCATACTTTGGACTTATTTTTCAGGTAAAGAGGACCACATAAGTCGATGCCAACAACTTCAAAAACTTTTGAGTCTCTGACTCTGTCAAAAGGTAAATGGATGGGAGGAGTAACAAATGGTTTCGAAGAAAATATTTTACACTTTGTGCATTTTATTAATTCACTTCGGATGTTACGCTTTGCAGAAATAATTCAGTAATGTTCACGTAAGATCGAACCAACTGTCTGAAGTCCAGCATGGCAATTCTTCAAGTGGCAGTCTCTAATTAGGCATTTTACAACATGATGTTTTGATGGCAACAATATAGGATACTTGAAAGAAAAAGTGTCTTCTCGATCTAACAACTTTGTTTTGACTCTTAGAATATTGTCTTGATCTTTCATAACATCAAATCCTTTTATTGTTTCTCGCACATCACCAAAACTTTCTAACTGTATGCGTGACCAGAGAAATTTTTCCGCCTCTTCCTTTTCTTCTGCCGAAAGTTCAGCTGGGAAAATATGATTTCTATTTCTACATTTTGTTGCAAATCTTCTTATCCAACAAATAATATTTACAAGTGTACTAAATTTCGAAATTCTTTCATAATTCATAAATGGATCTACATTTGGACTCGAAAATAATGACACTGCAGTTTTATTTCTTTCCGACATAACTAAGACTTCATTAGGGACAATCTTCGGTTGGGGCCAGTTACTTTTTTCATCTTCTAGCCATTTAGGTCCCTCCCACCATCCCGATTCAAGAAGGTATTTAGGACTACAACCACGGGAAGGCAGTTCTGCCGGATTTTGACTTCCTGGAACTAAGTACCACTGGTGAGGGTTCGTAAGTTGGCATATTTCTCTGATTCTGTTGCCCACAAAGGTACCCCACTGGTCATTTCTTTTAATACAGGCCAAAACTGTCGAAGAATCAGTCCAAAAGTAAGTTGGTGCTGTAGGGATGTCCAAAGCTTCTATGACATACTTTGATCCCAACACACAGGCAAGCAGCTCAAGACGAGGAATCGTTAGAGCCTTTTTTGGAGCCAACCGTGATTTTGCTCCCAAAAATTGAATTGAAACTCTTTTTTCTTCTTCGCACCGTAGAAAAATTACTGTTGCATAGGCACTTTGACTTGCATCGCAGAAAATATGTAGGGACCAATCTTCTTTATTTCCATAACCTATTCTTCTCGGGATCTTCAATTCTGTTAGCTGTTTTAATTCGCTGTACCATTTCTGAAAGTCTCTTTGAATTTTCTCTGGAAGAGGAGTGTCCCATGCTGATTTGCAGGACCAAGATTCTTGAATAATTATCTTGGCTGGTAACAATGCTGGAGCTAGAAAACCCATGGGATCGAATATTCCTTGAGTTATGGATAGAATTTGACGTTTTGATGGATTCACTATTTCTAAGTCAAATTTATTGCAGACCATCAAGCTATCATCTGTTCTGTCCCATTTGATTCCTAAAACTGGAATTGGAGTTGAGAAGTCTTCCTTTTCATTTTCTAAAGACAACTGTTCTATTTCTTTTACAGGATCGAATTGCCACAATCTTAGGTCCATTTTAGCTTCAGCCATGATTTATGTTGCCTTAGATTTAAATTCTTCCAATTTGTCATTAATACCGCTGTACCGCTATTCAAGCAACCCTGAGATGGAAGCCCTGTTTTTCCACAAACTGTCCACCCAAGTTTGGTTTCTATTGCTGTGAGTCCATTTTCTAATTGCTTGACTCGACCCGTTAACAGTTCACCGTAAACGTCACTCCCGATCAAGATTTCTATTTCTGTACTACCAGGGCCGATATCGGACAACCACAGCTTATTTTTCTTGAGTTCTATGCATAGATTTCCCTATAGAATTCGAGGAATTTCTCCACAAATTTTTTCTTGTTCTAGAAGATCAAGCTCATGTATGGAACTGACCCGATTATTCGATGCACCTACAGTAACTCTAAATAGATTATGCTGTTTAGCTTCTATCTGTGCACCTCCAAAAACTGTATGGGCAATTATTTCTGTACCAATGGGTTTGAGCTTGAGCTCTTTTGCAGTTTTCTTTAAGATGTAACTTTTCTGAGAACCACTGTCCATTAGACAA
This sequence comes from Salticus scenicus, assembly GCA_963930645.1. Taxonomy (NCBI): domain Eukaryota; kingdom Metazoa; phylum Arthropoda; class Arachnida; order Araneae; family Salticidae; genus Salticus; species Salticus scenicus. Next base: position 214,861,152 of record OZ005656.1, on the reverse strand, counting down.
CGCCCCTTTTTTTGGCCTTTTTCCCCTTTTATATTTATTTCTAACGTCATAAGGGCTATTTCCTGGGAGCATTGTTTGGCAACAGTGTTCTGTATTACTTCGGGAGGTTTGCTTCTACTATTTTCACCCCCTTTCCTTATCTCTGGACAAAATAGCTCTGTGTGTGGTTCCGAACATACGTGGCACTTAATAAAAACCTTGCACGTTTTTGCTCGGTGTCCAAAACGTAAACACTTCCAACAACAATTTTTTTCTTTTACTTTATTTTTCTTTTCGTCAAGGGAGAGCGATCTGGCTGTTATGCAGTCTTTACTCTCATGCGTTTTTCCGCAAAATATACAGCTTAATTCTTTTGCAGCGAATAAGCCTGTAGCAGTGGGGACCCTGTTATCTCTCTTGTGAAATTTATTTTTAACATTTTCCCTGGGTGCATTAATTTCAAAACCAGACCTGGCTAATTGTAACCTTTCTTCACCTGCCACTTCCCTTTTCAAAAAATTCAGCAATAGTGACAAGTTCGATTTCTGTGTGGTTTCCTTATCATCCAACTCAGTAGAATCTTCCCTGGCCCCAACATTAAGTCTTTGAAACGTTCTAATAATATCTTCGGGTAAACAGGATTCTACTATTGGGTACAGCCACGCAGATTTCTGATCAATGTTTACACCCATGCTTTCCAGCAATCTCAAGTGTGCTTCTATCTTGGTCACTAAATTACACAAATGTTTGCTATTTCCCCTAGTCTGTACATTAGCTGTAATTAATTTCAAAAATTCCCGAACATATACTTCGATTAAGATATATTTATCCCCATAGCGTTCTTCAAAAGCCTTTACTGCCTTTAAATAATTTTCTGATGTGACGGGGTAACTTTCGAGTAATTCTCTGGCTCGAGTTCCTGGTTCTACGCACTGTAAATAGTACTGAAATTTGTCAGCGTTGTCTAATTCTTCATCTTTATGAATTTTCTTAAATTGGGCCCAAAAGGGAAAATAATTTATCAATTTTGAATCAAATTTCTTGATAGCTAATTTTGTTAATTTATATCACTTTGTTTTCAAAATTGTTTCGTTTTCCATTTTATTTTGGCCTGAGTAATTAAGATTTACATTTGAATTCAACTTTTCATTAATTAGTCTTTTAACTGTGATAAATGCATCACAGTATGCTTCGCTTTCTTCCGCTTATTTTATAATCAAAGCTTCATCGCATTTACTATCTTCCGACATGATGTCTTATATCTCATTGTCGAATGTCTTTAATTCTGTCATTAAACCCTCTAATTTATTTAAATTATCTAAAAGTATACCCCTCTCAAGATCTTCTTTCTCTAGTTCTGTTTTTAAAATATTTTAGTAAAGGAAGTTTTTAGTTTATTTTTAGTAAAGGAAGATCGTAATGGCGTTCTTCGCTTTTTTATTTTTTCTATTTCTGATTTTTAAACAAAAACAGAACAGTTTTATGTTAATTAACCAATTATTCGTTATTCATGCCTTTTAATTTAAATGTAAAAACCTTCACTTTTCTATTTACCAAGAAGATTTTATTTTAAGAACAACTCGGAAAAAATTCTATTTAGAGAACCATTTTTCTTTTCATAAAATGCAAACAAAAAATAACATTTTATTATTTTTTATTTTACTCTTATAGCAATATTTATTTTCAACTGAATAATAATTTTTATTTATTTATTAACTGTAAAAATTTACTGAATTAAACAATCACAAAATCAAATCCAAGAACAAATTAAAATCGAAACTTTCATTAATTGCACACTCTGTTTTTATTCACAAATTCTAAAATAATACTTTATTTCATTATCATTGCGAAACAAAAAATAAAACAATAAACATTCAATGCAATCAGATTTTGACATCATCTAATATTTACCATTAAAAAATACTTTTTATTTCTTCTTTATCAAATCTAATGCTTCTTTTTCAAGGTCAACTCAATACTCAATAGCTTTCTTTATTCTACTTTTATTTATTTCAATCATAAAAAACAGCTACCTTATTTTGACCTTGATAAATTTACGTTTTAAATGCACAAATAATATAGCAAATAAAAAATCTTGTTTTATTTCAATCAATCAGTCACTTTTAATTTTATTTACCTTGAAAAACAAATATTCTAAATAATTTCAATCTAAGATTTCTTTTGAAAAACATTTCATATAATAATAATATAATCTTTAAACCATTTTTGTTTCAAATGAAAATAATTCTTTTCCTTTCAGTTAATATAAACAATATTTCCTGTATTTAATATAAACAATAAAAGGTCCTGTTTCACGGACGCCATAAAATATGTTATAAAACGTTATTCTTCTGAACGGCTTCAAGCGAGTCTTCTCGACTCATTGTAAAATTAATATGGATTACAGGCTCTTTCATTTAATCAGACTAATTATTTAATATTTTCAAATCATTTTAATTTTCTGGTAATAATCTTCAAAATGATATAATAATATTCTTCTTACCTGTAGAATTCTTCGACGTTAAAAAATGAAGACGAATAACGGACACTTGTTTCTCTAGAAAACAACAGCTTCTTCTTTAAGACGATAAAATATATACAGTTTATTAAATAAAATATTCACATGAAGAAAAAACACTATTTACAAAAAATATTCATTTCGTACTGTAGAGCATCCATTTCATGCTAGCTCTTAGTGATACTATTTCTAAAATTATACTTTGAGAAAAAATGGATTTATAATAAAACTAATGCTAATCTAATCTAGGAGCTACTTTTTCTATTTCTTAAACTATAGCTCCTTGAATAATAAAATTAGGCCAAAAGGGCCCCGAGAGCAAACTACTATTTCATGACTCGTTGCTCTCCATTCTAAAACAGAACTTAAAACTATAAGTCCCGGGAGAATAAACAAGAATGTTCTTCAAATCTCATCTCAACGGGACCTCTGGCGCCCTCTAGTGAGGTAAAAGTATATCAATACCTAATAGTTTCTCTGGAAGTACTTAAGGTTGTCAAAATGATTAAAAACAACCTCAAAACAGATTCTTAAGCTGAATTTAAACCAAGGGAATAGAACAATGTCCTGCAGTGACAGATCGAGGCTGTACGGTAGTTGGGTCAGTGTATCGACGCTGTGTTTTACCACTGCTCGACAATCTGCTGCATTCTAAAAGCCTAACACCATTTTTAAACTATAGTGACCATTTATCCTCGAAATTCAAGAACAGTCCAAATTTGAAATATTGTAGAATTATTTATCATAGATTGCAGAAATTTATTGTAGAAATTATTTATCATATTTATTACCACTTAAGTCTACATTTATTTATCTTAAACTATACCTCTGTAATTTGGTAATTGTAACAGTTATTAATGGTAATATATTATGAAGGTTCTCTAATATGGTCACTATATTTTAAACTTAAGTCAGCTTCATATGCGATCTATGCATTACAAAGGATCAAGACCAACTGACTTCCACGAAACTCTGTAGTTGATAGCCCCCACCGTCTATACCACCTGCTAACTTTCTCCCTTTGGCATTCTGCTTGGAGCAAGAAATTCAGTCTCATTACTATCTGGACAGACCTTTTATCGTATGCTTCATATATGAGTTACTAAAAGTAAAACAAATAGCTATTTAACCTGTAATATAAACTATATTTTGTAATTTCTAGATAAAACTGTCAGACATGTCCCAAAAGGTAGGTTTCCACATACATACAATGTGATTATAAAATCTTCCCTGATATATGATCCTCCAGCATACGTGCAATTCAAGGAAAAGGCATGTACATTTTAGATAGGTTAAGACATACGCTTTAAAATGAATGCAAACACAAAAGCCCAGCGCTCATATTTACGGTTGAAGAGACCAAATTTCAAAACTTTCAGGTTGAAACACTTGTTTTTTTTAATCGTACCTTACTTTATAATGTAAAACCATAAATGTCATTTTTTTTTTCAAATATTGTGACTTTAAAAACAGTGTATTAAACACTACTGAAAGAAATGAAAACGTGCATAAAATGGGGTCAAAATGTTCAACAAAATATCAAATTATACATTTTCCACATCACCTATCGTACAGAAGACAAAATGCAGGTTATTGTAGTCAGTATAATTTAAGAAACCCCAATGAATAAAAAAATTCAAATTTTATTGAGAAATACAGAAAATAAATCCTGATAAGTAGAAATAAAATTAGACAAAATAAATCGTCAAGAATCTCACCTCTCATTATCACCGAATTGTTGCTTGTTATCCTATCTCAGTCTTATTATTATTATTATTATTTTTTTTTTTTAGTTGTAGATTTTTATTGGTTTTTCCTGTAGATTTTTATTATTTTTATTGTTATTATTATTATTATTGTTATCATTGTTGTTTGTTGATATTTAATTTTTAATAGTTTTGCTTGTAAAACCAAAATATATAATGATTTTAATTTACATAAATCATCACAATCCAGAAGATTATTGCCTAAATGAAAAGTTTCTAAAGATTTAATCAGGTAAATCATCTATTAAATAGCTATCAAACAAACCATGAAAACCTCAAACGTAAAACCCATTAATTTTTATATATTTAACCCATTAGGCGCCAATGCTCCCATTTTGGGAACACAAGTTTCATAATTTTTTGCGTAAAAACTTATTAGTCGATTTTTATTTTCTTTATTGTATTTTAAAGTTCATTTCATGCTTAATATTACTATTTTTTTTTACCTCAATATATATTTATTTTCTTATCCAATTTTCCTTTCAATTTGTTCAAACATTATTAGATTTCGCACTTTCATTTTATCGCTATTTTAAAAATATTAATATTTTTCAAAAATGTTTAGTTCTATGTTAAATATTTCAAAATAAGGCTATTTTAAAATAATTAATTCATAAAGTATTTATAAAAAAATTTTAAGTTATAATTAATGAGCATTTTTCTTAATGTTCCCAATTTGGGAGCATTGGCGGGAAACGTAGTGTTCTACCCTCGATCTAAAATGAACTCGTCTTTCCTCCCCTCACTTTGCTTTTGTTTAGGAACGAATAGCTTGTGCTGACCTTGATTTTTTTTTCTTTTTTTCTGTTGAAAGAAGTTGAATTTGTCATTTGTAAAAGAATTTTTTCCAAATTTGCGTAAAATGTGCATTTGAGTAAACATGTCTTTTAATTTTTTAACTGTTGATCAAGCTCTAGAATATTTTAATGAACTCGATAGTGATGAATTCTCTGATGATCCAGAATTAATTTGTTTGCCACCCGAAACATCGGTGGTTACTGATGAAGAAGACATTGCTGAAAATAATTTGTGTGATGAAATTCCTGTCGACATATCTGGTGAAATTGAAACTAATCTCAAAAGTTTAAATGATGCTGATTCAGACAAGGATTATAATTTACCAAAGAATGAAATAACGAGTAAAACTCAAACAAAATCAAGGAGTAGTAGAAAAAGAAAAAGGAATAAAAAAAATGAAATAGAGAATCCAAGAAATGAAAAGGTTAAATTTGATTGGTCTCCTGCGAATTTGATAGAAATTCCTTCTATTGAAATTGAGAGTTTGGAAGAAACATTTCCAGATCTAATAAACAAAACTCCATATCAACTTTTTAGAATGTTTTTCGATGATGAAATATTTGACATATTGATAGAAGAAAGTATTAGATATGCAACCCAAAAGAATAATCTCAACTTTTCACTTACTAAACAAGAAATGAAAAAATTTTTAGGCATAATCCTTTTCAGCGGTTATCACTCTTTGCCCCAAGAAGATATGTATTGGAATAAATCAGATGACTGTTATATTCCTTTCGTATCTGAAGCAATGTCCAGACAACGTTTTCGTGATATTAAAAAATATCTTCATTTATGTAACAACGATAACCTAGATCTAAGTGATAAAGTATTTAAAGTTAGAGGATTCTCGGAAAAATTTTGTTTAAAATTACAACAGTTTGGAATATTTTCTGAATGTTTGAGTGTAGATGAAGAAATGATTCCGTACACTGGACATCATACGGCAAAAATGTTTATGCGTGGTAAGCCTGTTAGATTTGTCTATAAAATATGGGTTCTTGCCTCGTCTGATGGGTATCCTTTCAACCTCCAAATTTATACAGGGAAAACGGAAGGAGACAAATAATTCAGATACACTACCTCTTGGCACTCGCGTTGTATTGGATTTATTAAATTGCGTCCCATTTCCTCAAAAACATAAAGTATATGTTGATAACTTTTTTACTTCTCTGAAATTATTGAGTGAGATGCGCAAAAAAGAATTTCGCATTACTGGAACAATACGAGAAAATAGACTTCAAAATTGTCCTTTAAGTGATTCAAAGGCTTTGAAAAAAAAAGAAAGAGGAACATTTGAAATTTTAACTACAGAAAGTGTTAGTGTTGTGAAGTGGAATGACAATCACGTAGTTTGCCTCGCATCTAACTTTGAAACATCTGATCCATTAGGAAAAGCAAAGCGGTGGAGTAACGTGGAAAAAAAAAAAGATTGATGTAAAACAACCTCACATTGTAGCGTCTTATAATAAACACATGGGAGGTGTTGATTTATTAGATCGATTTTTGAGTCAATACCGCCCAAAAATTAAAGGAAAGAAATGGTGGTGGCCTTTTTTTACCAATACAGTAAATATGGCTGTAGTAGCAGCATGGAGAATACACAAAGGATGCAAAGGAAATCTTTCGCAATTAGAATTTTTGCGATCTATTGTAACAGCCCTTATGAAAACAGAAGATGTTACTATTAGCTATAATCGACAAGGACCATGCGAAGAGGTAAATGTGGATGTGAGATTTGATAATATCAATCACTATATTGAAGGTGCCAATAAACAATCCCGATGCAAAGTGTGTAAGAAAAATACACGTCATTACTGTATCAAATGTAAAGTAATGTTACACAAAAGTTGTTCATTTCAATTTCATACTAAGAAATAAAAACATAGTATGTAAGTAAGTTGATTATATTCATATTAATATATAAATATAACTTTTTAAGTTCTCTTATAAATTTACGTATAATATAAATGTTATATCTAATATATATATTTTATAAATTTTATATATTTTATAAAATAGCCAAATGTTAAATATATTCGTATAAATGAATAAATTTCATTGTATAGTAAGAAATATCCTTCATAAGTTATAAAAGAAAGCTCCAATAGTCATGTAGCAACTCATTTTTAAAAATCAAAATTAGACCCCCATTAGGCGCCAATGCTCCCATTTTGGGAACAAGCTTGTTTCAGCAAATTTCTAACAATTTCATTCAAATTTTTAGTGAAAATGTTTAATGACCTTAAATTATTCCAAATTCACTCATTAGTTAAAAATTATTTCATTTTATTCACATAGCGGCGCTTAATGGGTTTTAATATACTTAATCAAAACATACTTATAATGAACAAATGTAATATTTTCATTTTACTCAAGTTTATTTTAAATAGATGTATGTGGATTATTAATAACCTCACTATTATAAGTTATAAAATCTGAAGTAACAGTTATAAATTTTAGTAGCTCTTGGGAATCATAAAAATATTTGGGAAATTAAAATTGTTTTTCTGAATGTGGAGATGGACATGTTTAACTCCAGCTCAATCAGTTGTTTCTTTTTCTTTAATATGAGGTAATTGATATGAAGTAATCTTAGCCATAATTTTGACTGGCATATCTAAGTAATATATTTTATAATTAATAGCAAAAATTTTTATTAGATTTCTCCACATTTGTATTGTAATATATTACTTGTAATTTCTTCTTTCTTTTATATATATATATATATATATATATTTATTAACGAGTATGCCCCTATATTTAAAATTTAGATATATTATAGCCACTTATAACATAAAATAAAATACATAACAGTTCCCAAAAGACATGCTATAATCCCTCGCAAGAATTTGTTTATGCAACTCTTTAAGTGATTTTTTATACTTTTGATTTTTCTAGTAAAGTTTAATTTATATTTAGCACCCGTTTTCATTACATTCTTTAGTTTATCGGAATTTAATATTAATTCCAAAAAAACATGTTGCTAATAATAATATTGTTATGATTTTTGTACATAAATATATATTAATATTTTCTCAATTGTGTCTTTTAACACACTTTTCTTAGCTTCACCTGTATGTATGTTTGTATGTATGTTTGTAACCGCTCTGTGAGCAAAAAAAATCTATATTGTAAAAAAAGACTTTCCCTACGTGAACGCTGTGGCTGTGAGGTAAAGCTCCGGGCTACGAACCTAAAGGTCTGACGTTCGAGCCCAGTCAGGGGAGATTTTTTAAAAATGGTTTTTGTTTAATTCTAAATTATTTTATTGAAGATTTAAAAGTTTGTAAATATTATGGTGTGTTACTCACACGACTTTCTTTTACCCTGAATTTTAATACTATAAAGATAGATATTTTGTGTTTTCAGTTCACATTTCAATAAAAGCGTGTTCTTTAATTTTTTAAAAGTATAATTTTATTATGAATGTATCTTAATTATAATTAAATAGTAATATATTTTAGGGTTAATTGTATACAAAATATCAAATATAAGTTGTTTATTTGAAAATACATTTAATTTCATTTTAAAATTTCACTAAAATCAATATCTTTATAAAACCCATTCATAATTAAACTAAATATTTTCTATTCTTTAAGCAGTATAATGTAACTTTAATATTATGTTAAATACATCCATATTTAATAAAAATCTCCACTTAGATAAAATTTATGCGCATTTACTTATTCTTCTCCCTAATTGTCTTGAAAGTAATTTAATATTAAATATAGTGCCAGTCATGAACAGAGATAATCTCCACCTCTATCAACACTAATCACTAACCTATTTAAATTACAAAAGACAAAAATACTTTAAATATGTGATAAATAGTTCTGTATGGTGATAATGGTAGCAAAAAAGAGAGATAAATATGTTAAAGATAAATCTGTTAAAGATAAATCTTGCAAAGATAAATCTGTTAAAGAAATATATACTGAGTGTCTCGTAAGTCTTTAGACATTTAAAAAATTCAAAACTATTGAATTAATTGATAGAATTGAACGCGGTTTGCGAAAAAAGCATTCTCGTGAAGGGGAATTTTTTTTTTTTTTTTTGGTAAAGAAAAAATAGTAATTAAGCTATTTGTCGATAGAGGGTGCTGTGCGTTAGCAGATTACACATTTTCATGGAAAACTGCGCTTTTAGCATGCAAATATTTACAGGCATATAAATCCTATTCTATGTGTCCGTCGTCACCATTAATTACAGCTTGCAAACAAGTTATAACACTGCTAACTGATGCTTCAGTCAGCAGTTCTTCCAGAAGAAAAACATCTTCGCCAATAACACCAAGTAAGCTTCGCAATTAAAACTTCATGTATACACAAGTAGGAGGCAAAATGAGAAATAAACTGTTCAAATCTCAAAATTATGCAATTTATAGGACTTTAATTTACATATTTCTCTTCCACATTCGTGCAAAAAATTTAACTACTTTTCTAAATACCGCAAACAAAAAAATTAGCTATACGTTTTTCTTTAACAAAAAAAATTACCTTCACGAGAATTTTTTTTTTTTTTTTTTTTTTTTTTTTTCGCAAAACCGTGTTAAATTATATCAATTTATTCAATAGTTATGAATTTTTAAAATATCGACAGAATATTTTTTTTAAATATCTACAGACACCTGGTATATAATAAAAATGATAATAAGAGCGACATTTTCATACACGGATTTCTTGTTTTCTAAAACTACCGAAATGTAGTGCAAAATTACATCACAATCTCGCAAAAGAAACTTTTTTTTTTTTTTAACCCGATAAAATATGTAACCATTGATACAAATTTTACATGGTGGTTAAATATTATTTTTCTGTTTTCCACACGGAAAAATTGGTATTAAAGATAGCTTTTGCTGAGTATCAGTACATCACTGAGAAAAAGTTCTGTAGCTGACATGTAGATTCTAAATTTTGGCTCTAGTAAAAATAGTTCCATATAATCCTTATAAATTCTAGTCCCATTTGAAAACGAGTTCTAGAAACTCGTGTTAGAATTCTAGGGCAATTGCCTATATTATCAAGGTCAAACTTATATAAAAATCTCTGTAAATAAATGTGAATATAAGAAGCAAGTTTTAACAACTAAAATCTTGGTTTATGACCCAATTCTAAAAAATCAAGCAAGAATATCTCGCAATACAAAAGATTCAGTATATTCAGAATATTCAGAATATTGTTGCACCCTCTAGAAATGTATAGAATAGAAATTCCCCATCGTTTCGTCTATTCAGCTTATTGGCGTGCCTTATACGCATAGTTCGCAAATCTATATTTCTAGTTTAAGGATTTAGAAAATGACCACTTATTCGTTCTAGATGAAAGCGGTATATATATATATATATTCCTCAGTGAAGTTATTCTCCCGTGTCTAAGAAGAAAGTTTGTCACCTACACTAGAATTTACAATATGAACATTTCCTTTAATTCGAGATATTTTATGGTATGCCCTACGGAAAAAGTCTGTTTTCTAGTAAAATTTCCTGTATTGTCCTGTTACAGGGAATATTTGTCAAGGTATCTTTTGCTTGCGTACGAATATTTACAGACAGCGACATTTGCTGCCAGGAAAAAACACTTTAAATATATGATAAAGAGTTCTATCAAAAAAGCGAATATCTCTTTATTTTGCGTGATTGAAATAAGCTTAAAAAAATTGTTAAAGAAAAATGAAAAAAATAATAATAATGTCCCTACTACAGAAATGTAGTGCAAAATTACATCACAATCTCTCAATATATATATATATATATATATATATATATATATATATATATATATATGTAACACAATAAAATATGTAACCATTGATACAAATTTATATGGTGATTAAAAAAACTTTCTGTTTTGCATGCAGAGAAGTTTTTATCAAAGTAGGATTGAGAAGTTCTAAGTATCAGTACAGTACTTAGTTTTGCTCCCGCAGCTAAGAGGAAACATTGTTGCCTATTCTGCAGTGTACGCTGGTTCAATAATGGCTATTAGAACGTGAAAATTTTCTTTAATTCGAGATTCTTTATAGCATATCTTACGGAAAATGTCTGTTTTGTACTAATATTTCCTGTATTGTTCTGTTACAGCGAATTTTTTTCAACGCATTTTTTGCTTAGCATATAGATATTTTCTGGTACTGATATTTTTTTTTCTGCGAAGATTTTTTTTTTTTTTTTTTTTTTTGGTAATGTAACAGGATTTATACATAGTGTACCGTTTTCCACAGAATTACCCTTTAATAAGTTCAGTCTTATTTAACATATAGTTCTTTATTTACACTAACTTTATAAAAATTTATTTTTAAGTACAAATAATATACACAACAATGCCACTACATTGTGAACACTTGTTTTATGTGAAGTAAGATTCCATTTCTTACTAAAAGCTACCAACAATCAGCGATGCATTGACTCGAAAAGGTGATAATATATAATCGGAATCTGGTACAAGGAAATCAACTTGTCATGTAATTCCAACACATTACGTAGTTGTAGCGTGCAACTAGTAGCGAATTAGTGTGGAACTAGCGAGGAGTAGTAGCGAATTAGGGTTTCAAGATGCAATTCCTAAATGTCTGATTGGATTCATGTCAGATAAATTTAAATTCCAAGGCATGACTTGAATTTCACCAGACTGTTCATAGAATCACTGCTTAACGATTCGTCCCTTATGACATTGTGCATTATCCTGTCTGTAAACGCCCTCACATTCTGGGGATAGTATTGACCTGAAGAGGTGTCTCTAGTCTACAATGATGTTCACATAGTGCATGATGTTCACAATGATGTTCACATAGACATTTCTGGAGATGGTAGGTCCCATGAAATCATTTATCCGATCATATTATCGACACCACTGCCTTCTATCCGACCGAATGTTCATCCGAGTAGCAGAATTTCAATTGAAAATTGGCGCATTCAGACTTATCCATCAATGTGTTTGATCAGAAAACATGATTCTTCTGACCAGGTGAATTTCTTCCGTACTTCTATGGTACAATGCTGAAGTTCTGATTAAGCATTGGCGACGGTGGTGTGTCGTCAGTGCGAATATGCGAAGGGGAAGCCAGATGAATGTCCCATACAACAGCATTCTACACTGCACTATGTGTTGGGACACCCAGTATATATTCTGCATTTTCTTAAGAGATTATGATACTCCTTGTGTTTGAATTATTATATTAGGTTTTCGTTTTATCTTTTTTGATAAGTCTATTTATTTTATATTTATGCTCCTGTCTCAATATTTTTAAATAACTATAATTCAAATTTTCGGTTAAATTTCAGTCTGTTGTGCAATTTTCAGTTTTTTAGTTTTCATCAGTTTGAGATAACACAGAGATTTTTTTTTTTCAAAATATTATCTTTATGCCTTCTGTCGAGAGAAAAATTTGCAATAATTATTGTATCTTTTGCATGCAGATTTTACATTTAAATTTTCAATTGTGTGATTGTATTTTCTTTTGTTTTCTTTTTTTGTTTTTCTTTTTTTCGTGTGTTTGCGCCTACTGAAATTTTATGATCTTTTACAATTCAGTAATTACTTTTTATTAATCTTGAATCATTTAGTTGCCTAGAATTTTCTTATGTTTTGATTGCATTCGTCATATATCTAGTTACAAGATATATCATCTTAAAAGATTTTCATACGCTCAGACGTAAGTACAATTTAAGTGTGCATGTGCGTTATCTCTACATTGTGATGCAAATCACTAGATTATGAGATCAAATAGTAATTAATTGTTTTTTGTTTCATTTTCAAAATTTTCTGTTTCAAAATATTAACATTACAATGTTACGTATTTTTTGCTTTCTTTCTAAAGTCTTACATATATTTCAAAATGCAGTATCATTAAATAGTATTATTTCAAATTAGCACATGAAACATTTTTGTCTTTACAAATGACACTGCAATGCATTAAAAAATTTGCGCTCCTGCAAAATACTGTATCTATTTAAAAAATTTATGTAACCGCATATAAAGCATATAAGTATTTCAGTACTGTTTAATTAAATTTAACGTCGCCAAATGTAAAGAGAAATTTGTGAATTTAGAATAATCTTTTAATCATATATTATTTTCATTTTGAAGATTAAATTTGCTTTGTAGAATATTTTATTCTGTAAATAGTCAAAGCTATGCAAAACATATACATATCAGGAGAGTTTAAAATTAAACATTTAAAAAAGTTTGTTTTTTTTTACAAAATATTTGTATTAATTTAATATGGGAGATATTTAAACATGTTTTATGTAGTACTTAAATGCTCTTTTATAATTCTTACATACTTATTTTTAAAAATATATACATTTCACATACATTCAACATTTTAAACTGTTATTCGAAATTCCACATAATATTAAAATACTGTTTATTATTTTTTTTAAATACATGTAATATGTATAAGTTAAAATTTAATATAATTTAAATGTGTTTAAAAGAATACTTTACAATTTTAATACTTCATATTATGTATATATTTAAACGAAAATTATTTATTTTGTTAATGAAAAAATATTGAATTAACGATACATTTCATAAGAAAGTTTAACAAAATAAAGACATGTGAACAGATTTCGATAAAAGTTAATATAGAATGCAAGAGATAAAAAATGTTTGATAGCAATATATACATTGCCTGCTCTCATTTATTATATCCATTTTACATATAATAATAATAATAATAATAATAATAATAATAATAATAATAAACATAATAATAAAACCTGATATATCTTTTGCAAAATAAGGCTCTATTAGATAAGCGATAATCTCCAACCTATACCAAGATCCAACCAAACAAGAATGTTAAAGGAATTCCATTTTTAACACGGTTTTATTAGCTTGACCTGTATGTATGTATGTATGTATGTATGTATGCATGTATGTATGTTTGTAACTGCTCTGGGAGCAAACAAAAAATTTATATTGTAAAAAAATACTTTCCCTTCGTGAACGATGTGGCGTTGAGGTAAGGCGCCGCGCTACGAAACTAAAAGTCCAGCGTTCGATCCCAGTCAGGGGAGATTTTTTTTTTAATGTTTTTTGTTTAATTCTAAGTTATTTTAATTAAAGATTTAAATGTATGTAAATATTATGGTGTGTCACTCACACGATTTTCTCTTACTCTGCATTTTAATACTAAGATAGATATTTTGTGCTTTTTTAGTTCACATTTCTATGAAAGCGTGTTCTTTAATTTTTTAAAACTATAATATTATTTTTTCCATGAAACACAATACAGATAAATTACTATAGAACACAGTGACAGACAGAATTGTACTAAAAATGATGAAGTCGTGTTCAGAACATCTCAAAACTTTAAAATTATCGAAAACAAGAAGTCAAAAATTTTAACGAATTTAATATTTTTTTCTTATAAATCCAAAAAAGTAATAATATGGAAAAAAATAATAAAGGAACTGTTTACAGCAAACGTATTTATACACAAAAAAAAGTTCTTTTTCTCTTTTTTTTTAGTAAAAACATTTTATAAAAACCAAAATATTCTTTTTACAATAACAGCCTGAAAGTATGAAATGCTTTTACGTCAAACTCTATTTCTATCCACAAACTTCCAAAACTTCTGTTACACATCAATCGAGAAAAAATATAATCCATAGAAGAAAAAAAAATGAAGAAAGAGAAAAAGAGATAAATAAAAGTACGAGTATAGTAAACTGAATCTTGACAAAATGAAAGCATCTTTCAATACAACGTTAAAGCCTTTAAAAATGGCTTTTTCTTTTTTCTTTTCAAATGTTAAACTTAATGACGTTCTGACTAATAATAATAATTATCGACACTTTATTGACACTTGCCTACAGGTAATATTACTCTAACTGATAGCATTATGGTCAGTGCACTGAAGGTCTAAATGAGTTTTATAGGATATAAAAAGGCATATTTTTTCTGTATCTTTTATGTATATCATAAATAAAATATACATAGTAGATAAAAATTCTATATTCAAAATATTCTGCATGTAAAAGAGTGATATTTAAACAATATATATATATATAATTCTTAAAAAGAAAATGGAAAATTCAGCTACATGAAACCAAGCTTCTGAACACACCCTTTAGAAAAGCGGTAGACAGGAAAGCTCACGAATTTCATTATCTAAAATTGATAAAATCTTTTTTTTTTTTTTTTTTTTTTTTTTTTTTTTTTTAAATTAGATATACGATATTTTTTTTTTTTTTTTCGATTACAACTAATTTTATAAGTCTGTACATAGGGAAAGATTTACCTTTTTTTTTTTTTTTTGCTTTTCAGATAAAGCTATCAAGAGTTATTTTTGTCTACCATTTCTCTCCAGGGTCTTCGGAAACCAAGTGCAACCGGCTGAAGTTTACCGATTCTTTAATGAAAACTTTATAAAATATCATTAAATGTTGCTTATTTATATCCTCAAAATTTTATATAAAAACATTTATTTTTTTTCCTTAAAAAAAAAAAAAAAAAAAAAAAAAAAAGTTTTTTTTTTTTTTTTTTTTTTTTTTTTTTTTTTTTTTTTTGTAAAAATGTATTCTTTTTTTCTTTCTATTTTTTAGCCTTTGAAACCCATGTAATTCCTTTGTAAAATCGCTTGATGGAATATTCGTGTAACATGGACAAGTGTACAAACTTACAAAGAATTTTTTTTTTTTTTAAATGAACACACACACACACACAATAAAAAAAAAAAAAAAAAAAAAAAACTTAAAACATATGAACACATGAGCATAAAATTCGGTTGCATGTGTGTTATATATATATATATATACTCATGGTCTGTCCCGAAAGTAATGCGCCCCATTTTCTTCTGCCGCGACTATCCGTCGCACAGAGTTGCCGCTTGCACGGAATGTTGGGTGGAATCTTAGGAACACAGCGCCACCAGTCCCAGTCGGCTCCGAGCTCCTGCAGAGTCACAGTGCCTGTTTCAGTGAACCCTTGTGGGAGTGCTAGGACGAAATCAAGATAGAACAAACCCTCGAGCAGAATTGTTGCAGTGTTATGAGGATGATCCGACTATTTTGGACAATGTGGTAAGAGATGACGAATCTTATACCTTCTTGTACGACCCAGAAACAAAAAGAAAAAGGGCAGAGTGGCACATGACGTCGTCCCCACGCCCAAAAAAGGCAAGAATGAGCAAATCGCAGGGCAAAACGATGCTCATTGTTTTTTTTTTTTTTTTTTTCGAATTCAAGGGAGTGGTCCATTTTGAATTTGTTCCACCTGGCCAACCAGCCAACGTGAAATTTTACGTCGAAGTACTGAAAAGGCTAAAGCAACGGGTCATCCGCGTCAGGCGCGAGATCAAGAATTCCTAGAAGCTGCAACATGACGATGCTCCCAGCGTCTAAACGCTCCTCCAGCCGCCTTATACTACTGATTTGTCCCGCCCGACTTCTTTCCGTTCCCGAAGATTGAAAATTTCCTGAAAGGACAGCATTTGGGGACCCTGGACAACATTAATGTGGCTATGGCGATGTTACTAAAGGACATCTCTGTGACGGGCAGCCAGGACGCATATAAAGCACGGAAATCGCGTCGGAACAAGTGTGTTGAAGCAGGAGGGATGTATTTCGAAGAATATGCAGTAAGTGTACGAATCGGTTCAATAAATTTCTTAAAATAAAAATGGGTGCATTACTTTCGGGACAGACCATGTATATATATATATAACCGTTAAATAACTTTTATTTCAAGGAATAATTTTTAAATTGTTTCTAATTATTATTATTATTATTATTATTACTATTATTTATTTATTAGTGCTAGAGGCCTATTTCAGTCGGTACAGCGTTGCCGAATTTTTATACGTCACTCTTAATAGTGCTAAGGGACTATTTCAGTCAGTTTATTGAATGGGGATTTATTGAATGAAGTCCCCCCAAGGCACAACTTAGACATAAGTCCCCCCCCCCAGGCACAACTTTGACATGAGTCTCCCCCAAGGTACAACTTTGACATGAGTCCCCCCAAGGCCCAGCGTTGTCGAATTTTTATACGTCACTCTTAATAGTGCTAAGGGCCTATTTTAGTCGGTTTATTGAATGGGGATTTATTGAATGAAGTCCCCCCAAGGCACAACTTTGACATGAGTCCCCCCCAGGCCCAACTTTGACATGAGTCCCCCCCCAAGGTACAACTTTGACATGAGTCCCCCAAGGCCCAACTTTGACATGAGTCCCCCCCCAGGCCCAACTTTGACATGAGTCCCCCCAAGGTACAACTTTGACATGAGTCTCCCCCAAGGTACAACTTTGACATGAGTCCCCCCCAAGGCACACCTTTGACATGAGTCCCCCCTAAGGCACACCTCCCCCTCATTGGGAAAAAGAGAAAAAACGTTGTTTTGCGGCTATAAGACAGTTTGGACTTCCAACGTTATTTGTTACAGTATCTGCAGCTGAAACACATTGGTTTGATTTAATGAAAACTTTATCATGGAATTTAGATCGTCACGAATTAACTAAAGAAGAATTTGTCGATATTAACAAGTTTAGCAGTAGGCCTCTGGCACTAAATTAAAATCTGTCAATGTCAGATTTTCATGTTTTAAATAATGAAATAATGTCGTGTCTGTATATATATATTTTTTTTTAATTTTTTTTTTATTTTAAGAAAAGAAAAATTTAGACAATTTTAAAAAAAGAACTGAATGAGAACGGTGTTAAGGATGTATTACAGATACATGACGACATACATGGTTACGAATGTCAAAATGAAGCCAAATTTTTAATCATATATTCCCTTTTCTTTTTCTTCCCTTTTTTTTATCTAAATAACTTTATAGTTCACAAATTAACAAAATAATTAATAATAGTAAAGAAAAACAAATACAAGACGAAAAATCTGGTTTTCAATTAACATTTATGGCCATATTACAGAAAAGAGATTTTCGTGCGACATTTCACTGAACACAACACAGTAGCATACGAGGAAGTTTCAAAGTCAGCGGGTAATTCACTTTCGACCGGCCTTTCGGTAAAGTTGATCATGTTGCATTTAGTAAAAAAGCTGAACGAAATCTCTCGTGTGATACGGCCATTAGAGGGTACATTATATAAATATATTTATCTTCACATATTTTTATTGCGTCCTTAAGAATGTTTCTTATTTTGTTTTCCTTTTTAATCTTATTAAAATTTTTCTTTCTCCAAAAGTATACTTTTGATAAAAATTGAAATAATATCACTTATAAAATATCTATTTCTGTGAAAGGTACAGTCGGAGAAAAAAAAATATATATATATACAGACACGACATTATTTCATTATTTAAAACATGAAAATCTGACATTGACAGATTTTAATTTAGTGCCAGAGGCCTACTGCTAAAATTGTTAATATCGACAAATTCTTCTTTAGTTAATTCGTGACGATCTAAATTCCATGATAAAGTTTTCATTAAATCAAACCAATGTGTTTCAGATGCAGATACTGTAACAAATAACGTTGGAAGTCCAAACTGTCTTATAGCCGCAAAACAACGTTTTTTCTCTTTTTCCCAATGAGGGGGAGGTGTGCCTTGGGGGGGACTCATGTCAAAGGTGTGCCTTGGGGGGGGGCTCATGTCAAAGTTGTACCTTGGGGGGGACTCATGTCAAAGTTGGGCCTTGGGGGGACTCATGTCAAAAATGGGCCTGGGGGGGGACTCATGCCAAAGTTGTACCTTGGGGGGGACTCATGTCAAAGTTGTACCTTGGGGTGACTCATGTCAAAGTTGGGCCTGGGGGGGGGACTCACGTCAAAGTTGTGCCTTGGGGGGACTTCATTCAATAAATCCCCATTCAATAAACCGACTGAAATAGGCCCTTAGCACTATTAAGAGTGTATTATAAAAATTCGACAACGCTGTACCGACTGAAATAGGGGTACCTTGGGGGGGGACTCATGTCAAAGTTGGGCCTTGGGGGGGACTCATGTCCAAGTTGGGCCTTGGGGGGGACTCATGTCAAAGTTGGGCCTTGGGGGGGCTCATGTCAAAGTTGTACCTTGGGGGGGGACTCATGTCAAAGTTGGGCCTGGGGGGACTCATGTCAAAGTTGGGCCTTGGGGGGACTCATGTCAAATTTGTACCTTGGGAGAATTTTTTATATTTTTTAAAAACTTGTAACCTTCGTTATGAGTAATCAAATTATCTACAAAATCTTCATTCAATAAACCGACTGAAATAGGCCCTAAGCATTATTAAGAGTGACGTATAAAAATTCGACAACGCTGTACCGACTAAAATAGGCCTCTAGCACTAAAAAAAAAAAAAAAAAAAAAACGCAGCACTCAACTTAACTTCGTTGCTAATCGATGTAGAAAAATGTAATAGGTATCATTTAACGGGGAATTTTGAGTAGTTTCAGAAAATGAGCTGAAATTTTGAATTGGGGGCCGTCTACATATTAAAACGTGGACCAACTCTGATTTTTTCAATGGTAATGCCCCATTTTTATTTTATATTTGAATTCCTGGGATCGCGACAACGCGAAAAAGTATATTGCTTGTATATTTTACTTATTTTTTCACAGAGTTATAAGCGTTCAAAAATTGAAGGTGCTAATGTTAAATTCATATTTCAAACTTTTATTAATATCTTCACAAAAAATAACACGAACGATACATATATATATATATATATATATATATATATATATATTTTTTTTTTTTTTTTACAAGATACAGTGAAGAAACCCGAACATAATCCATCATTACTTTTGATTCTGAAAAATATTTTTAATTCTGAAAAATATTAATAAATTCATATTCATACAAATTATGAATTATGACCTATATTAATTTTTACATAAAATGAATCCTAATGATGAAGAATATGTGTATGGAATTTTGCAGCTCATTCCAGAAATTAGTTTTCGATATATAAATAAATTTTTCTTTTGGAGTGGTTTAAGGGGCCGTCCGTCTCTTATAAAGTTTTGCATGAGATAACGAATCAAATCTTAAAAAAATAACAAAGTTAATTTATTAACTTTCTTAAGTCAGTTAAGTTAACTTTGTTAGTTTTTTTTATTTTTTATAATTCATTCTTACCTGAAAGATTCCCGGTGCGAAACATTAAAATTTTATCTGTTTCTTATAGGATCTTAATTATATTTTTCTACATTGACTGATAACACCCAACACATTTTTGATTATAAATCTATAAATACTAAAGATAAAGTATACAAACAGTATACTTTTCCGCACTGCCAGACTCTCAGAAATTCGAATAGGAAGTCAAAATTGAGTGATACTATAGAAAAAAATCAAAGTTGGCGCTCATTTTAATATGTAGATGACCCCTTAATTAAAATTCGATAACATTTTCAGAAAGTGCATTTAATTTCCTGTTGAATTATGTTCCTGCGTCAATTAATAACGAAATTACAGCGGGTGTTGCGTTTTTTTTTTTTTTTTTTTTTTTTTTTTTTTTTTCCCCGACTGTACATAGATTTATATAAATGATTTGATAACGAAAGTGACATGGGGATTTTATGTTTATTTGTATAGTAATTGTGCGCAAAACAGAAAACGGAAAAAAAAAAAAACAGATTGTTGCTTTAAGTTTTACACACAAGTGTATTTTCTATTAAAATATATACTATTTTTAAATTGATAACTTGAAATATTAAAGTAAACTGAGCATCTGTATATACACAGGATGTACCAAAAATAACTAAATAGCCAAAAATTTAACAATGTTTTAAATAAATTGGTATAATTTAATACGATAAAGGAAAAAGTTATTTTTACGAAAAGGAATTGTGTTTCTAATTAAAGGAAAAAAAAATATTTTAGCAATTATATTTTAATAGAGGGAGCTAGATGCAAGCAGGGATAGGAATGATTTTATAGGATTCTGATATGTAAATCAGAGTCCTATAAAATCAAGAAGATAGACAAATAATTCATTTCTGATTTAAAGAAGAAAAGAAAAACCAGAGAAGACTTTGTGTGTGTGTTATGCTTGCAAAATTGTATCTACTTAAAACTAATCATAGTTTTCAAAGAAAGTTTGAAGATTTTTCTCGGATAAAGCACCCTCTACTGACATTTTTTTTTCTCTTTTATCTATATAATAAAGAAATAAGGAAATGTATAAATAAATAAATAATAATAAACTTTTGTAAGATTTTTCCTTTTTGAAAATATTTTTACTGATTTAAAATAAATAAAATAAATTATTTCCTTTAAGTTTACACTCACGCACACACACACTTACATATGTATATATATATATATATATATATATATATATAATAAGAATAAGAATAAGAATTAGAATAAATTATGAATTTAAATCATTTACTTAAATTATAAGTCATCTTTGATTTCTAGCAAAGTAAATGAACAGAAATTCAAATAATTGATTTTTAAATTTTATATCAGTAATTGAAAAGAGAGGAAAGATCATCACAAATAATTGAAAAAAAAAAAAATAATAATATTAGGCCATTTTAATACAAGAATTTCCTTCCAACTCGATGTATTTACTATATTAAAACCAATTATTAAGATTAAATCACTGATTTTTTATACCACATTATAAATTAAAACTAAATAATTTCCGCTGAAATCACTTTGAACATTGGCTGAAATAACTGCTGACTTCGAGAGCCTTCTTTCTGCCTTGTGCTTTTTCGTATCCTATCTCCTATTGCCTGTGCCTTTTCCGGGAATTTTAGTTTGGTTATTTATAGGACGACAGATGGAGCAGCTATTTTCCAAGAACTGTGACTTTACAAATATATTTCAGAATCGATTAAAAGTTGCTTAATTTAATTTAGTTCTGGTATCATAATAAATATTTCAAGCAAAACAAATTTACAATTTTTGATCTATTAGTTAGATTATAAAAATTTAAGAAAATGAAACTGAAAAGTCAACAGATAAAATAAGTAAAGAAAGAAAAAAAGAAAAAAAAAAAATCTGGAGTGACTCCACTCGACTTTCCGAACATTGAGTAATTAACAGTTTTGTAGATAAAGTAAAGAAAGGGGGGTTGTTAAACAAGCAAACGAGAGAACCATAATAGAGTGTTTGAGTATTTTTCTCCATATATTGCACGCTGTTTTATTTAACGCTACTGAACTTTGAGCCAGATCATAATGATAAAGAATTTTTCGTTGTGTCCCTGTAAAAACCTATGAATGCTAGATTCACCAAAATGCGTATAGTTAGTGCAACAATGATTTATAATATTCACATAAATTTTCAGCTCAATTGAATAAGGCGTTTAGATGCTTTTGCACTTTTAAAAATTTGGTCCCATAGGCCAGAATTATAAAGACTTTTTCATTGTGTCCCTGTAAAAAACTGTAAGTGCTAAATTCACCAAAATCTATAGAGTTGGTGCAACTGTGACCTATAATATGTGCACAAATTTTTTGCTCAGATTAATAAGGCGTTTAGACGTTATCACACTTTTAAAAAATTGGCCCAATAGGTCATAATGATAAAGAATTTTTCTTTGTGCCCTGTAAAAAAAAAAAAAAAAAAAAAAAAAACTGTAAGTGCTAAATTCACCAAAATCAATAAAGTTCGTGTAACTGTGAACTATAAAATCTGTACATTTTTTTTTTTTTGCTCAGATTAATAAAGCGTTTAGACACTATCGCACTTTTAAAAATTTGGCCCTATAGGCCATAATGATAAAGAATTTTCCTTGTGCCCCTGTAAAAAAACTGTAAGTTCTAAATTCACCAAAATCTATACAGTTCGTGCAACTGTGACATATAACATATGTACAAACTTTTTGCTCAGATTAGTAAAGCGTTTAGACGCTATCGCCCTTTAAAAATTTGGCCCCATAGGCCATAATGATAAAGAACTTTTCCTAGTGTCCCTGTAAAAAACTATAAGTGCTAGATTCATCAAAATCTATAGGGTTCGTACTATGGTGACTTACACTATACGTACCAACTTTTAGCTTATTCGAACATAGCGTTTAGACGCTAGCGGGTTCACTCACAGACATACACACACACACATACATACACACACACATACATACACCACCGTAAAAATAGTGGAAACGGACTCATGGGACCTCGAAATGTATAGAAACATTAAAATCTCAAATTCAGATTTTTGACATGATTTACTTTCCTCACTATAGTGTTCGGAAAGTAAAAATCGAGAAATCTTAATGAGATGATCCCCCTAAGAGTCCAAGTTACCCCTCTTCCAAGCTTTTTAGCTCTGCGATCAGTAATATGAGCTCCAGAGCGCAGACGCACACACACACAAATGCTTTAGATACTTTATTTATATAGATAAATACTAAAAATAATTTATTATCATTATACATTCATAGGTATATAAGAATAAAAATATCTTGAAAGTGATCATGCCACAAAATTTTTTAGCTAGAAAACTCTACCGCTGCATCGTCAGATGTTCATTGGATGACAGCTAAACTTTAAAATTCTGCATTTTCCATCGAAACCTGTATGCATGTCAATTTGTGTCCAGTTTGCATTACTCCTTCTTGATGTGTCACTTTTTTTGTTATAGAGTGTATATGAGAAGGGAACCGGATTATACGACAGTTTATCAACAAATAGAATTCAATGAAACTCGGAGGGAGAATTAGCCAATAGGAAATTTACAAACGGCAGTTTTGAAAAAGGAGAAAGAAAAATTAAAAAATGTGGATTGAATGTAAAATTTCCAACAGTCAGACAAAGCATGTACTACAAATTCGCAATTAACATTTTTTTTTTTTTTTTTTTTTTTTTTTTTTTTTTTTTACAGATGTAAATTTATTCAAAGTCTACTCTTGAAATCAATTTTTTTTTAAGTTGTATACAACTATATTGTCCAGATAGCTGTTGCAATATAATTGTTCAGATATAAACAATATATTCTATTATTATTTGTTAAATAAAATTGTTTTATTGTATAATGCACAGTAAAGAAGTATAGTTAAATTACTGAAGTCTTAATTTTTATTAAACTTTCACAATTAATTTGTTTATTTTATGAAAAAGAACAAAGACACTTTGATATTAATTGATTATTTAAGAATAAAAGCAAGCAAATATAATATGTAAATATATTATATTCAAATATTTAATTAATACTTGAAACATTATTATATTTTTGTTTTTAATCTATTTTCGAACAAATATTGAGAAAGCAAAAAATAAGCTTTCGAATTTCATTAGTTTTGACTATCTTTTTAACTTTTTTAAAACAATTAAAACTTTTCAAAAGTTACTATTTTTTTTTTTTTTTTTCGATTCACAAATTAATTATCAAACGAATAACGTATATTGATCTTATATTCAGGATTGTTTTTTCATTAGTCTTGATGATTTTTACTAAAAAAGATAAAACGCTTTATTTCTGCTTTTCATTATAATAAATTAATGAGAAATAAGAAGATGAAAAGCAAAGAAAATTTTCAAAGTAAATCGATATATCTCTATACCCTAAAGGTAATAAGTAATTAATAGACAAATAATGCGTTTCTACAAAAATATAGTATTACATATGTATAAAAAATGCACAGTATTTTTTTGACACTTAGTATACATTTTTGCTTAGCATACTTTTATTACTTGCTCAGTTTACTTTTATACATATATATACTCATTTTTTCCACGTATAATATATTCTTAGTTAAAAATACTAATAAAGAAATATATATATATTTTTTTTTATGTATCATATTAAAAAAAAAAATCCTTTATTCTTAAATAAAAAAGTTTTCATTTTTCTTACAGTTACAAATTTTGAATTAGAAGCTTTGATTTATAAGAAATACTTGTTTTAAAACTTTTTAAAGAATACAACGTAAAAAAAAGAATAAATAAATCAGAAAGAAAAAAAAAAAAGTTTAAGAATGCAGTTTTTTAAAACACGTTTATAATTTTGGAGATAAAACACAGATTTATCTTCTTAAATGCTATAACAATACATGTGAATAATTCGTAAAGAAAAAAAAGAAAAGAAAAACACATTTTTATCTCAATTGTGAAACATTCGGAAATTTAATGGGTGTGAATGGTATGCATGTATTTAAAACTTCCACTGTGTTAAGTAGCCGGTTAAAATTCGTAATTAAATTTTGAACTATACTCTCTTCGCGGAGAACTGATAGCGAAAGTAAATAAAACAACGTGAATCTTGGTGATACTGTTGATTAACTGGCGTTCGATTGAAGACAAACGGCATCTCTCTGACAAGCGAACGACTTCTTATTTTCGTTTGTTTATTTCATATAGGTGTTTTTCCTTTTTCAGGTGTTTAATGAGAATTATAAAAATGAAAGCATGGAATAATTTTTTTGGAAAGAAAGATAAATGCAATGAACCCAGAGACAAGTTTTTATCCAGCTGTCACAAACTATATTCGCTTACAAGGTAGGAAAATCTAACCTGCCGTCAATATAAACAGAATCGCCCATTCAGCGAGAAATGTAAATATGGCAAACTCTGGTAATAAAACAGCAACACTTTATATTTACTTTCGCTATCAGTTCTCCGCGAACACAATATAGAGGTGTTAAACATATACTTATATATCATTATATCATCTTTCTCTACGCCGGTTACTGCTTGAGCATATTGTCGAAATTTCACAAGTTTGTAGATTTCAGGTCAATCAAACAAAGAGATTTAGGTTAAAATTAAAAATCAAATTTTGAACTGGAATTTGAGCCGCAAAGCCTTGAATCTCCCATACGTAAGTCCATTACTACTTAAGAATGTATAACAATCGAAGTTATATATGTATGAAAAATTTCAGCTCAATCAAATGGTAGGAAGTGGACAAAAATCCATTTCCTTTGTTTTACCCACATAAATAAACATACAAATAAACTGCATGCTAATTTAATTTACAGCATGTAAACATTTATGTAAATATTCATATTTAATATTTTTTATATTTGATTTTAAACACGTGCAGTTTTTTAAAATCTCCTTTCCGTTTTTTCTGTTTTAAATTCATATTAAAATTTGAAATGTATTATTTTATTTTTGCTTGTACTCGTATATATAAGCAAACTTGTATCTATATAAGGTACTTGTACATGTACACTAAGGGACGAAAAAAAAAGCCGTACTTGGATATTATCAATTTCTCCTTCTTCAGTCGCCAAACTTATTGTTTTAAAAGTAAATTTAAGAAGAGATTTTATTAAGTTGTGATTCCACGTGCAATTTAGAAAAACAAGATGCAATCGTTCGAAAAATTGTAATTTTAGAAATTATTTAAAAAATGGCAAGAATAAGGCAATTAACGATACCAAAAAAAAAAAAAAAAAAAAAAAATTATTTTAAAGTGAAAATCAAAAAATATTTTAATACGCGAGGTGTCAAAATAATTAGATGTTAACGAAATATTGGTGAGCTGGTTCTTAGCAAGATATAAAATTTTTTGGATGATGAAACTGGAAATTTGTCTCTAGGCGGCTACGTTGCTCATCTAGTCGCGATGATTGCAAGTTAAAACGCCAGTGCTTAAAAAACCCATCCGTATTGCCTATAGAACATAGAAGTGATACAGAAGTATGTGTTTAGTAATATAATTTCTTTAAATACTGTGCAATAACGATTAAACATAGCAAGTTTAAGTGCCAGAAAATCTGTAAAAAAAAATCCATTCTTAACGAAAAGAATTAGGAAAGTAAGGCATCAGATGGTAACAAAAATAAAAAATGATCAGTTAATTATTGGGCTGAAGTAGTTCTCTCTGATGAGTCAAGTTTAACTTTTTTCGAGCTGACGGAAAAATGTAGGTCTGATGACGAAAACGTGACCTACTAAAGGAAAATTGCACTTTTAAAACGCTACACATTTTCCGTATATTTTGATACGAAAGTGCATAATTTTTCAATGAGTTGGACGAATTTTCCTGTTAAGGGATCAATTAAACCGAAATTAAATTTGGCTATTAAAAAATTGATGCCTGACCGATTATTTTGGAGGTATTTCACACTTTTCCACAATCAGCATTTCAAGATGATATGGTGCCATGCATTTCTTCCTCTCTCTCTCTCTATATATATATATATGTGTGTGTGTGTGCGTGTGTGTATAATCGGATAACCTTTAACAGCTACACTATCTACCAATAGGTATTTAGGCATTTTCACATTTACTTGTTTTGTCAAATATCCAGAAAAATTCTGTAGTAATTATCTTGAAACTTTCGGCGTATAAAGAACATTTTATATCTCATATGTTTCAGCAAAAGTTTTGTCCTGAAGCGGATAAGAGAATAATTAAAGAAAGGTCAAAATGTTTTGGACCTTCCTGTAAAAAATTATACTTGAAATGCATATTAGCTAAAACATGGACATATGAGTATTCTTCTAATTATTTATATTCATTTTCATGAAACTACCACATCTAAGCATGGATATATATAATGGTTTCTTTAAAAATTGATGAAAAAAAAATCTACTTTTTAAAATGTAACACGTAGGGTATTAGACCTAGTACAAAGCCATTTTTAGGAAACTTTGCGTACTACATTAGACAAAGCATACTGCAATCAGAATGCGAAAATGTTGAATACCTTAAGAAATACGAGTACATATATTTGAAAAAAATAACTACGCATGCACAAGGTTTTAAAAAATTTCATTTTATTAATTTAATAGCCTAAAATATTGAGCTATTGATACGAAAATTCCAAAAAATAAAATATCGTGTAAATTCAAAAGGTTATGGCAGATAGAATGAACAGAATTTCACTGCCTCTCAATATAAAAGTTATTCTATAAGCGGTTTTAATCACATTTTAATTTTGCTTCAATAAATGCCGAATAGAAAAACCATAGATACGCTGACAAGTAAAATAACAACGGAGGGGACAAAAAAAAAATAATATATATGTATATATATATATATATAAAGTCGATGAGCGAATTGCAACTACCCCAATTAGGTGAGTCCCAACTACACGAACCGTTAGCTGCTGATAAGCCAACGACTCGTGTTTTTTGGGGGGGGGGACCACCACATCCTTAGACTCATGACATTTTTCATTGCACGTAATATAGTGTCGCGTCTTGAATCTATCCAACCACCCTTTATACGCTTTAAATTGTTTGTTTCTATGAGATTTTAGCAACGCAAGAACATCACTTTAAAGTTCTGCCAAGAAAATTAAATATAATTAATAAAAACGAAGAGAGGAAAACAATAAGTTTAGAAATTTCAGCTGCACAGACAGTAAAAGATCACCATTATTTTCTTATATATGATTTTATTTTTGTTTTAATTGTGATTGTAGACTACAAAATAGATGATTCGTGTAGTGATTTTTTTTTTTGCGAATTAATATTTTATCATATTTCCGCATTATACACATCAAATTGGACGAATTATTTAGATATTGTTTTCCTTTTCCACCTTAAATAGGTTACAATTTATACGAAATAATTAAACGTACACTACGTGACACTGAAAATGCAACACATAGAAAGAGTGCCCAGAAAATTATTCAAATTTCAGGTCAGATGCACCTCACCGAGTTATGCGAATGGGGAGAAATGCGCAGCTCTCTAGCGCATGTTGAATATGCTATAAGGGAAGGAAATTGCAGAATGTTCAATTTTCGCGCCATTATTTCTCCTTGAGAAATTACAGTAGAAATTTTGCTCCTGTCTCAAAGGACGTGTGTAAGAGCAGAGAATGCCAGTCCGTCGTCAACGGAGGTAGTTCCAGCAACGCGATTTTACGAGGGACATGATGATCGAACTGAGAAATGCAGGTTGGTCCTTATGGCAAATCTTAGCTAACACACACCTGGACGCATCCACAGTGCACTGGCTGTCGCGAAGATGGTTTGAACAAGGAAGTGTGGCAAGTTTGAATGGTACAATTCAGCTAAAGTGACGTTAATACGCGTGGACGACGCATTCGGCGGAACCACAAGCCACTTCTACCTCCATTCTGCAGCATGTTCAAGACACCCTGGCTGTTCTCATGTCGAAGTGTTTCCCGTCGATTGGTTGCCAGTGACTTGCACTTATGGCGTCCGTTCTGAAGACTGCCATTGACCCCACATCATAGTCGCCAACATCTACAATGCTGCCGGTCTAGAGCGATGTGGACGAACTAATGACACAAGGTTGTGTTCTCAGATGAATCACGGATCTGTTTCTCCAATGATAGTCGCCGCGTATGAGTGTGGAGACGACATGGAGACAGTTCTAAAACGGCAGCAATTGTAGAACGCTCCACCGCACGAAAACGTAGCGTCATGGTTTGAAGCTCAATTGCGAACGATTCCAGGTCACCTGTAGTTCATATTCAGAACACTATGATGGGCCAACGATACGTGGATGATGGGCTGCGGCCGGTGACACTCCCCTGTATTCAGGGGTTCCCAATGCCCTTTATCAGCATGATAACGTCCAACAAAGCACTGCTCACATCAGCCAATGTGCTCTGCAAGGTGTACAGATTCTTCCCTATCCACTGTTATAACCTGATCTCTCACCAATCGAACACATTTGGGATATGATTAGACACCATTTGCTGACTCTACCACTGTCGCGTTTAGAAGACTAATTCTAGCAAACGATTGACAGGGAATGGACAGCCATTCGTCAGGATGCCATCCATACTCTCATTGACTCTGTACCAAGACGTGTTGCTTCATGTATCGCGGTCCATAGTGGTCCTACAACCTACTGAGCTGACGCTGTTCTCGCTCTGTATTATGAATACCATCCGACTTTTCGTAAAGGAGTGAAGACCCAAACTAAATCTCCAATAATGTAGCTGACTAGTCTATGACTTTCGACGTATCGTCACTTGTCCGGTGCAAGGACCAACTATGTGGAGTTTTGCTTCTTCGGCCTTGGTGATCAGATGTTGTACGTATT
This sequence comes from Salticus scenicus, assembly GCA_963930645.1. Classification (NCBI taxonomy): domain Eukaryota; kingdom Metazoa; phylum Arthropoda; class Arachnida; order Araneae; family Salticidae; genus Salticus; species Salticus scenicus. The sequence goes on along the minus strand of OZ005656.1, from coordinate 214,831,261 downwards.
TATCATAGTCCTCTTTTCCGTATGAAAAGATTACATTAAGAAGTGTGCGTATTTCTCTGCCATGAACGAGAAAAGAAAGGAGTGAATCCCGTGGTGTATTGTTCCGCTGAGTTGTAGACGAATGTCACAAAAGGCAAAATGGTATCCCAGTTCTTTTTATCAACGTCATCATACATAGATAACATATCTACCAATGTTTTATTAAATCTTTCAGTCAATCCATTGGTTTGGGGATGATAGGCGGTTGTCAGTAGATGAGATGTCTGGCACATTTCGTTGATTTCTTTTATAACATTGGATAGAAAGGAACGTCCTCTATCACTTATAATTTATCTAGGAGTAGTTTCAGTATAACATCTTTAACCATAAATTTAACAGTTTAGGTAGCTTCAGCAGTAGGTAAAGCATTTGTAATTGGGAATCTCGTGAGATAATCTGTACAAATAACTATCCATCTATTGCGACTTAGGGTAACTGGAAAGAGTCCAAGTAAGTCTATTCTGAATTTAGCAAATGGGGCTTCAGGAAGCTTTATTGGTTGTAGTTGTCCTGGTGGCAACTGAGGATGAGTTTTTCTTCTTTGACATTTACGGCAATGTGTCATAGATCGGAATACGCACCCATAGAGTTCAAGCCAACAATGCCTCTTCAATATCATGTCGAATTTTCTGACAAATCCAAAATTACCAGCTGTTGGAGCATCACGAATGCTTCTTAGAATATCACGGCGGAGTTGTTTCGGTACCACTAAAGGCCATTGCTGTCCCATAGGATCGTACTTTCTTTTACAGAGTATACCGTCTTTTAATTGGTAATTTTGTTATTCTTCACCCCTCTTCAGAACTTTAATAATGGACTTCAACAGCTTGTCTTTCAGTTTTTATGTTCTGTGGTCCGTAATGTTTGCAAGGAATGGAATTTCATCGCTGTTCCCAGGCTCGACCACTGCTTCTTGAAGGGGTATCATTGAAAGTTAATATGCATCAGAATGCTTGCGTCCGCTCGTGTAGACAATACTGATGTCGTATTCTTGCAACCGCAAGTCCCAACGAGCAAGTCTTCTTTAAGGGTCTTTCACATTAGCTAACCAGAATAACGACTGGTGATTTGTTACTAAGGTGAAAGGCTTTTCGAAAAGATAGGGTCTAAATTTACTGCTCGCACGTATGACAGCAAGACATTATTTTTCAGTCATGGAATAATTCATTTCAGATGCAGTCAGAGACCTGGATGAGTAGGCTATTTGTCTTTCCTTACCATTTTGCAGTATTTCTGGCACAGGGAATTTGATTACGGCCGCTATGTTTTCGGGATCGGGATAGATACCTTAATGATCAATTAAATGTCCCATTATCGTTAGTTTTTTTCTTCCTGAAAACACAACTATTAGAGTTAAGCGTCAGTCTTGCTTCTTGAATACATTTTACAACTTTTTTTAAACGTAATTGGCGTTGTTAGAAATTCGAGGCATATACTATGATGTCATCTATGTAGCATAGACAGATGTTCCACTCAATACTGTGTGCATCATTCATTCGAAAGTAGCCGGGGCATTGCACAAACCAAATGGCATGACTGTAAATTCATAAAATCCATCCAGAGTTACAAAAGCTGTCTTTTCTCAATCCTTCTCATCAACCTCTATTTGCCAGTAACCTCACTTGAGATCCCTCATAGAAACATTTGTTGCACTAGCAAGGCAGTCCAAAGCATCATCAAATCGTGGTAACGGATACACGTCTCTCTGTTATTTTTTCAATTTTCTGTAGTCGACACAAAAAGGCCATTCACCATTTTTCTTCTTCACTAGTATATTTGGAGGATGATCACGGGCTGTCTGATGGATGTATCACATTTTCTTTTAACATCTTTGTCCTTCTTCTTCAGTCACACGCCTCTCAGCATCTGGTGTGCGATAAGGTATTTGTTTGATTGGAGCGCTGTCACCCGTGTCTATCTTGTGCTTCTCAGTATTACATTTTGACTTCTTGATTTTTATGTTGAAGTCAAAAATGTCACTAAATTCTTCTATCAGATTAAGCAACTCGTCTCTTTCAGCGACAGTTAGCTCAGGATTAAGATTTTGATAAACTTTTCCTGGATGAGTCTCTTTCTGGATTTGTGTCCCTTAGCCACATTCTCGCATTTGTCAGTCAGCGAATTAGTCGAATCGTTTGTTATTGTCGTCACGCAGCCTATTTTCATACCTTTTGGAATTATGTGAGTTCCTCGAGAACAATTCGTTACCCAAGCATTGCAACAACCATTTTTGATAGAAATTATTGAGGCTGGTATAGTAAATATCTTTCACACTTGAGAATTTCACTTCCGATGATCATAACTGAATCTGCTTCTGGAATTAATAGATTCAGCGCACATGTCTTCTGGACTGAATGTGATTTGATAGCATAATCTATTGTAGCAAACAAAGTGCAGTATGTTTCATTTGATGTTGTATTGTCAGAAAGATTTTCTGCAAGTTGAAGTTCTTTATTTCCAGAATCTATGATGTCGTCTGTGGTAGGGAAAAAGTCCCATCTATATACCATTTGTTGGCTACAACTTGGGAATACCAGGAGTTCAAATGATTTCGCAGTTCCACTTAAATTAACTTTTAACACACAACTTTCTGAGATGGCTATGTTTCCTTAGTAGGTTTTTCACATGCAGCTCACAATATTGGTCCATTCTGAGAGAATATGGGTGCATTTAATTGCCTGCATATATTTTCAATGATGACGGAATACTAGGCACCAGAATCAACAAGAGCCTTTACACGTTGTCCATATACTGTAACATAGGTGCTGTTCATTTTAAATATTGTCGTAGTATACGTCGGAGGATTTTCTACAGTTACGTCCTTACCGCCTTCACATGTCTCCCGTACTTGTTTTCCTCGTCAGGTCGGCGTGGGGGGGGGGTGACTAAATCGGCTTACAGGTGAGTGCAACTGTCCGCGATTGAAGGAACGGCGAGGATGGGGTGAACGAAATCTATAACTGGTAGACCTTGCCTGTGTGTAGTTGTCGTCAAAATTATTTAGGGATTCCTTGTATATGTCTCGTCTAAATTTGGACATCCTAGAATTTCTTGCGTCTGCAAATATTTGTCGTCTTTCTCTATAGTACTTCAGAACATGTCCTGGACATCCGCAATGGCAGAAGATTGGTACATTACTTCAAGTTCACCATAGATCTCTCTTACGTTGGGGTGTGTTGTTATTTCTGTATTCACGTCTTTGCTGAGGCCTAACTGTGTCTGATTGTCGAGGTGTGAAATTTTGTCTTTGTTCCGTGAGAGGAGCTAAACTTTCCACGTCTTCTTCTTGGACAATCGAAGCAATAGCCATCAGATTGAGGGTTCAATTTCTTAAGAGACTCTTCTATTGAGCATCACTTTTTGAAGCTTTTCTCTCACAATACTGCGTATCAGTGACCTCATGTCCTCGATGTCCATTTCAGTTGACATAATAGAAACGTTAAGTAATCTTTGGAATCTTTACAGATTGACCCGCGTTCGTTCAAGGCTTTCAATCTGACGACAACATTTTGTAAGAGCTTCTACTGTCTAATAATCTTGCGTCAGCAGGATTTGTTATAGGTCCTCTGTAATACCCTTCATGAGATGAGCCGATTTTTTTTCTTCTTTCATGGAAGGGTTGACTTTCCGGCACAAGAGAGACTATGTCTTGGATGTATGATTCAGATGTCTCTCCAACTTGCTGTACACGAGAGAGCAGTTGCCTCTCAGCTTATCGTCGTACGTCATTTGTCCGGGAAAATCTGTTCTTTAGTGCTTTCTGAATTATAGTTCAACTAGTGAAAGTGTCCTCGTTGTTATCAAACCATTACCTAGCTATTCCGGCAAGGTAGAAGATTACGTTAGCTAGGCACATTTGCTCATCCCAGTGGTTGAAAGTAGCAATACGTTGAAAGTCCTTTAGCCATTTACTAGCATCTTGTTTGTCATCACCGGAAAAGATGCAGGGATTTCTAATATTGGTACCGTGGCAATGTTGGGCTTTTCCTTGGCTTCTTCAGACATCATTCTTGAACTTCTTTCTGGATTGCGAAGGCTTTCAAACTCTGTAGGAATTCCTTGAAGTCGCTTACTTTTGCATATTTCTTCCGTTATGTTTTTTACTTATCGGTTCCCGGCGCCTCCACCAAACTGCCACGTAGATTAGGCTTAGATATCTGTTTGTGCAGGAACACTATAGCAAAATGACACAGAGCACATAAAGCTCAACTCGAGACATTATTTTTCAACTCAACTGAATTGTACTTCAGCTTATATACAGTTGACTATGAGAGAATCCTGAAAACACAAAATGGCTTTCTTCAAGGAGTTACTGATATTATATCCAAGCTAGAGTTGAATTACGAAGCTAAATAATTCTCTCTCTTCCTCAGTTCTATAGCTGACAAAAGATCTTCTACCCGCCTTGAACTAATCAAGGATGTACCTAAGGCGGAGATATGCGATATAGATTTACTAATACTCGATCTCGAAATGATGGAAATCCTCTACCCTTAGGAGGAATGGTTAAGAACTTACTGACGATTCCAGAATGAATGGTTGTGTTAACGCCGGTGCAGGTGTATACTGTGAGCTTTTTTTGCCTTTATACTCCCATCGACACTCATGGTACAGCTTTCGATGGTGAGATCACGGCTATTTAACAGCCCCTGTTGCAACTTCAAACACGTCTAAACTATTTTTCAAAAGTGGTATTATTATCAGATTCAAAGGTCGTACTTCAAGCAATTGACTCACACAGCCATTGCCGAACACTAACCATTGATAATTGCAGATATCCTCTCAACTGGCTTGTCAGTAATTAAAATATAGTAGTTCTCCAGTGGATTGCAGCCCACTGTGGAATTCAGGAAAACGAGGCGGTCGATTTCATGGCTAAAAAGGGGGCCCGTGTCCTTCAGAGAATTATTCCCAAAATCCCTTTTAACAATATGAAATGTCTTATAAAGAACATATACAGGTATTCCTTCCATGAAGAACTCAAATATTTCAACCGTAGTAAACCATGGTTTAATTAGATTCTTATGTCTCTCAATGGCCTAGATTAAGATCTGTCGCCATGTTTCGTCTGATATCTGTCCACGATTGCCTGCATAAACATCGATGCCGTACCAGCGTGGTTCATGACTCTTTTTGCCCCCTTTCTGATATCCACGAAGAAATTGACTTGCCTCGACTGTATAGATGTCCGGCTCTTCCTCGGACATCAATCTGAGAACGCTACTGGTTACCTAGATAGAGCGCTTTCCTTTGTAGATTTATTGCTACCTCTTTTGATTCAATTGTTTTTTGATGTGCAATTGGAAATAATATATATACATATATACACAGTTGATGAATCTTCTATAATTCGAAAAGTCTATAAATTACATAGCATTAACATATTGACATAATGAATAAATAAGCAATAAATAATTTAGAATTAAACGAAAACCATTTTTAACCTTTTACCCTTCAGTGGGATCGAACTTACGTCCTTTGGATTCGCAGTCCGTCGTTTTGCCTCACAGCCACGGCGTTCACAGGTAGGTAAGAGGACTTTCGTTATAATATTGATTAGGTAACACTTACATGCTACATGAGACACAATGCGTGTGCACAGCTGGCTTTCCACTACAATGTTACGCAGACTTGCGTGTATACACAACAGTCCAAATTAATGATTCACATAGAACGTTTTGTGTGAAATTTGATAAAAGCTTCTTCTTTTGGTCACACCTCATATATAACTACTAAAAATAAAGCTCAGGATGCCACTAGTGAAAAGAAAAGCGAAGTTAGGCTAATTTTATCTGCAACAAATAGTTTTAGAAATTTAGCAAGAAATTTAATAGTTTTACTTGTGTTTATTACTATTATATTGGCAATACTAAAATGATACACGAAGTTTCTGAAGATATTAGTTTGAGACTAATTTTCCTCAATTGCCACCATGTTTTTGGTACAAACCCTAACAGCACAAAATGTTCCAGAAACGTAGCAATCATATAACATTGAGACATTATAAACATTTCCGAAACGTTTACAAACGTTCAGATTGCTTTCCGACTAGTTTCTAAATCGTAGAAATGTCCGCGATCGTAACAAAAAATCAGATACGTAACAGAAACGTTACAATCACTTAACAGATAGAAAATCAAAAAGGGCGAATGTTTCAGAAATGTATAAGAGAGCATACTAAAACGTGTTACGTTTTTGAAAGATTGTAAGCTTTTTGCAACATAACTGAAACATTCTGTGCTGTATGGGAAGTAAAGCTTTAGGGTACAAAGGTAAGTCTCGGTCAAAGATAAGTCTCCTACTTTTATTCCAGACTTTTTGGAATGAAACCTCGGAATCTTTATTTTTAGCAGAGTAAACGTCAATACAAAATTCAAAAAAAAAAAAAAATAAATATTTAAACAAACTATGTTAAAATTACATTCGAATTATAGGCGCATATGCAACTTTTTTACATTTAAATGTCTATATACAAATTATTTGTATATATCTCTCTTTCTAAAAAGAATATAAAATATAAATATAAATAAATAAATGACATTCGTAATGAAACAGAGTCAAATCAGCCAAATATATTTCAGTAATAAACATTTTAAATCAAGGGAGAAAAAAAAATTCTCACAGTCACAGATACCCATTAATTTTTTATAATTCAGATAATAAAATATGAAAATTTAATAGGTAATTTTGATGAAAAAAAAATAATAATCATAAAACCCAACGCTCAATGTACAAAATTATCATACACGTGTTTTATATAATCACTCGTTTTTTCAAAACGTGGTAATGTGGAATATGGCATGGATTTTTTTTTAAATATATTAAAATGGCTATTATAACATAAAATTTAATAGTCAAGAAAAATATCAGATATCCTTTAGAGCTTTCTGCAAAAACATGAATGTAGGGTAAAACGTTATGTTGACATTTATTTGAATATTAAATAACTATAATAGAGATAAATATTTTTAAATGTAAAAGAAATCTGTAGATTAAAAAAAGAAAAATATATCACAAAATAGTTTTTGCCTCTCTCTCTCTCTCTCTCTCTCTCTTTTTTTTTTTTTTTTTTTTTTTTTTTTTTTTCAGGTAACTTTTATTTTTCATCATAATAATAGTTTTTTCATAAACTTTTTCTTTAAGGAAAAATAATGTAATAAGAAATATGGAAATAAGGGAAAATATTTCAAAAGTTGTTTCATATATTTAATATATTTTGCATATAATATTTTATATTTTTTAATTTTTGCGTAAAGATTGGAAAATATTCTACGTACTTTACGAGGTAAGTCACATAATTTTTTTTTTAGAAATTTTTGTATCTTACTAGTGATTTTGAATAAGATTTGTAAATTCTATAAATGAAAAAAAGCTATATTTTAGTTTTAGGTGACATTAAATTTACGAAATTACTCGAAATATAATATATTTTCAAATTATTGTATTTCTAATGCAATAATTCAATAGTGAATCTTATTTTTCGTGCATATGTGAGTAATATTAAATACGATCTATGTTTAGATTCAGAAGATTTAATTGTATATTTTAAGAAAGTGATAGTTTGGAACTTTCAGTAAAAGTTGCAAACTATCCAAAAGTACTTGTTACATAAATAGCTTTATTACTGTATAAAATAGCATAAAATAGTCGGAAAAACACCGCATACAAAATAAGAATTGTGAAAATACAAAAACGCGAACATCTTTATAATTACTGAAAAATATTTGATCTGAAAAATGTATTAAAGATCAGGTAGGCTTATTACAAGTGAAATATTTTAAACATAAAATAATAAGATTAGATTTACGGTGTCCAACGTAGTATGCTGGTACCGGAATTTAAAATTTATGTGGCATTTTTAGAGGATATTAGTTTTAGAATTTAGTATAATTATTTAGGGGAAATTTGGTTAATATGGAATAATATTTCTATGTGAACTCACCATAATAAAATGAAGCATTTTTGGATCATTGTGGATTCGACTATTGAAAACATTCATGTGATATTCATGTGTTTTGACGGTTTTATGTTACAAAAAAAAAAAAAAAAAATCGGGTAATATGGACAAGGCCAGTAATATCGAAAAATTATTATGAAAAGAAATATTGAATACCCGTCCTTTTCACAAGGGATAACCTGAAAAAGGGTACAATTTTTACAGAAAATGATGAATAATTGTAATTTAAATATTTTATTTTGAAATTATTGTTGAAAATAAGCATTATTAAAAAATAGATATAAACATTCATTTTACAAAAAGTGCAAGTAATGCGCAATAGTTGGTGTTCCATATTATCCGAATTGCCATTTTGGAGAATAAATCCATCTCAAGCACCTGTTGGTTGAAATAAGTTTATAGGAATCAAACTACTAACTAACTCAACTACCATTATAAAATGAAGTATTTTGGATCATTGTGGATTCGACTATTGCCAACTTTCATGTGTTATTAATGTCTCCTGACGGTTTTATGTTACAAAAAAAAAAAAAAAAAAAAATGGAGTTTACATGGAAAAATTTAGTAAGAAAAATCGGGTATTATGAACCAAGCGAGGAAAAATTATTAAGGAAAAATGTATAAGGAAATAGCAGAAAAAATGTTAGCAGAAAAAAAGTTCATTGGAATCAGACTACTAACTAACTCAGCTACTATAAAAATGAAGTAATTTGGATCATTGTGGCCATTTTTGAAATATTTTCTAAAATTACAATTTTTCTCAAAATTGCATTTTGATTTTAGCACTGGCTCCATCCTAAAGTGTACATGTTGGACGACGTAATAAAATCTGTTCGAAAATTGATTTTTTAAAAGAGAAAATTGGTGGTTGTAGAAAGAGAAAAAAAAAATATCCAAGTGTGGCTTTTTTTTTTTTTTTTTTGTCCCTTAGTGTATGCCTTGCACCCTATATATATATATATATATATATATATATATATATATATATATATATATATATATATATATATATATATATATATATATATATATATATATATATATATATATATATATATATATATATGTATAATCATAAATGTTTTATGTATATGTATAATCATACAAATTTTACACATTTTGTATTTAGAAGTACAGTTTGTTTGCACAAAACAGTTGCGGAGATGAAGGATATATAGGGGTATGTGTATAGGGGAGACCCGTGTACCTAGGGCCGCTTTTTTTCAGTGCCCAAAAACAGAGCCCTTGGCCTGTTTAAAATTATCAAACTGATATGTACATATGTTTAGGATTAATTACTTCCAATTGGGATTAATACAAATGCCTAAAATAATAAATTCCGAGAAATAGAAGACAACACCCTCATTGTACCTGGGGCCAGACCTCATTGTTCCTAGGGCCATTCTCTCATATTTAGATTTCAATTTGTAATGAACAGAAAATAAGCACATAAACATGTATTTTATAAAAGAAACAATATCAAGTAATATATTTTTTTTTCCCTATAATAATTATCATGTTGTTGCCTTAATTTGAAACACGAAAATTTTCACTTTTTTTTTTTTTTTTTTTTTTTTTCTTTGGGTTATTCTAACAGAAAGTTTTTTTTTTTTTTTTTCAAATTTTTTTTTTTTTTCTGGAGTGTCTTTTGGATTTCTAGATTTCTCTGGTTTTCGGTCACATCTTTTCTTTTATGTGGGAGGTTTTGCTTTGGTTCGTACCTGTTAAAGCATGACACACGAAAAGATGTTAGATGTTGAAGCTTTCGAAATTTCAACAGGACACGAAACAGAGGCATCCAGTTCTATCATTGTTGGTTCACTTTCTTCCTGGAAAATATTTTTTTTTTTTTTTTTTTTTAAATTTATGGAGGTATCTTGTTTTTCAGTCACATTTGAACTTAAATATCCATCCTCAGTGAATGTGTTTTGATTCACTGGCCATATGCCGGATACACAAAAACCTGATAGAATGTTTACAGCTGTAAAGGCCGACGGATAGGACTTGCTAACATTTTCAGAAACGTCATATATAGTGATTGGTTTACCAGGGTTTGCCAGAATCCAATTATTATAGGCTGTACTGTGTTTCTTAACACTTTCGCGACCGCTGACGTAGATACACGTCATTTGAAAATATGAAACTCCACCAGTGGGCGTTTCTTTTGAAATTTGTATCTTATTTGTTTCTAAAAAATATACACAATATTCATACTTGTACAATCAGTATACTATGGATGCAAATACTTTGATTAGAGAGAGTATGATTATAATGCATATCCATTTGTAATATAAATGTGAATAAGGAAAATTTTGTTTTGAAAAATTGTAATTTATTAGGAAAACGCCCACAGGCGGACCTTACTGTCAAAAAGACAAAAACATGCGGTTGCGAAAGTGTTAAAAGATCCAAACACACTGGCCCAAGGTACAAGGCAGTCATGTGGCCCTAGTTACAAGTTTTGGTTACTTCATTCAAAATGCCTTCCACTAAAAAATCCACATGTAGACTGGACTAATTAAATATCTCATTTATCACTCAATATAACAAGCAGAATTACAAACTAGAAATGAAAGAAATATATTTGACTTGCCTTTGTAAAATAGCAAAAGAGATGAACTGCAAAATTTTACTTAAATACATGTAAATTCGTTTTCTACATGTAACTTGTCAAAACTTTCTCCTGAAAAGTTCCAAAGTAGTTGTAAAAGTAGCAATTGGTGTTGTTACTCGCCCAATTGAGTATTAATACTTAAAATTAAATATTATTCAAATAAAGAGGGGTGGTCTTAGGTACCCTAGGTACACGGGTCTCCCGTACCTTTAACCCTATAAGTATTATAAATACCTTTTCATACATTGAAAAAAATGAAATGACATCCCCTGGAGAGTATATAACTTTCCAAAAGAAATTTCAGTTTTCTAAAATTACAGAAAATGACGGAAGGTGAAAAAATTGTTTTACTACCTTTTACATGGAAAACTTTTAAAATGTTCAGGATTTGGAAGTGTTAGGTAACAACATAAATTATGGTTCCTTGGCTGTGAGGTAGCATCGTCACCGACCATATGGTGAATTCTGGTCAGACCTTGTTTTGTAGGAATTAAGAGTTCCTTTATAGTGAGCCACGAGGAAAAATATCTTTTACGATAATATTATCTGTATTGTCCAGTTACAAAATATTTTTATCAACGTACTTTTTCAATAGCATGCGTATATATTCTAACAACTTCGCTGTCACCAATTTTCTGTAATTCAGCAGAAATAGTTTGTTTTATTATTTAAATTATTAATTTGTTTCTTTTTACAGTTTATGAATTAATTATTTTTACGTTAACTTATATAAAATTTGATTAACTTCTGATAATTATTTTTTTCGAAAGATAATATATATTTATCTGTATATGTTTTCCATATCAGTTAAGGCACTGTTACTAATTATCAATAAGAAGTACAACAAATATTCTAGAAAAACGATGCATATCATCTTCATTCAAAATTTTATTATGTGACTAACTAATGAGAATAGCCTAAAGCAATAATTTTTCTTCTTGTATTTATGAACACCAATTTACTGATTATTATTATTATTATTTCTTTTGTGTTTATCATAAAGATGCAATTATTTTTTTATAGATTATTATCTTGCAAATAAAATTAATAAACTACTTAACAACAAATTAGTATATTTACTCTGGTTTCTTCTTTTAACTACATATGAACTCCTTTATGATTGTTTTATAAATACGTTCATTTCTTTTTCTTTTTCTTCTTCTTCTTCTTCTTCTTTTTTTTTTTTTTTTTTTTTTTGTTTGTTTGTTTCTAAAACCAACTGAAAACATTTAATTATAAAACGATATCGTCCCCTTAAAGCAAAGATAACTTAATTTGAATAATTTTATTTTACAAATTTCTTTTGAATTTGAAAAGTTTATATTAACAAATTTCAACATGAATATAATTATATAGTTAAAATAATAGTTATCACATTTATTAAAGAAACTATTTTTATAATTTCAATGAGAAGTTTGAAATAAATTTCATCGCATTCATTTTATAGCTAGAAAAAATAAATTTTTATCTTCTATCTATAATTTTATATATGTATGTAATATCTATGTATGTGTGTGTGTGTGTATGTATAATAGAGATTCGTTTTTCCAAATGTAACGGAGAAAATGTCTCCGTATATTTTTACATAAATTAACCACTAAAAAATAACCATATAAGGAAATTAAAATATGTTATTTAAAATGTTTTTCACTTTAAAACCGAAATTCTAAAATTTCTTACTATGAAAATAATTGTAGCTATCCATAAATTATTTTTACTGTATACTAATAAAATATAACATCTATTTGAAATTGAATATCATAATGAGATTTTTTCATACAGTTTTTTTCAAAATGTCTTAAAATTCGTTGTGTACTTTTAACTGACTTTATAATTATATGTTATTTTAAAGTAAGAAAGATTTAAAATTTTTGGCCAATGTACATGTTAATTCCATTCATATTTTTAAATATATCTTAAAACAATATTAAATTTATTTAAATACATTTAAGGACTAAGTATTAAATGCCTTTTGTGGTTAGTTAAAAAAATGTATAGATGCATGATTTTTTTTTCTGTGGGGATTTGAGCCTTAAAAAATATTTCTTAGCTCTTAACATACAATAGAGTTTTCATAAATTAATAGTTAATATGACTTTTTAATTTTTGATTATGTATATATATTTATATATATAAAATTATTAAATTTTTGTGCCAAATTTTGTTTAGACATGAAAAATGTGCCTATTTCAGTAAGATAATCTAAAATGGTATGCTAGTGAAAATGCACACATTGCTATAAAAATTTGCGAACCAAGGGAGAAGTCAAAATAAAACGAAATTTTACATACATAGTGCAATGTTGATATAAGTAAATGATTACAAAATAAAAGCGAAAGGATCATTTATTACAGGAAAAATTATAAAAGAATGGCGGTTTTAGTACACTGTTGGGCCACTTTTAGCTTAAATGCATGATGCGATACGGGCAGGCATTGAGACATGCAACTCCCCTATGATGTCCTGCGTATCTCGTTACACATTTCTTGTAAAAGCGCCTCTAAATCGTCCAAACTCGTATGCTGTCCAACTTGTCATCCCAGGTGATCCAATATATGCTCTATTTGTGAATCGAGCCCGATTTGTGGATCGAGCAGGTTATGGAAGGGTAGTATTAGGGCGGAGGCAGTCCTGTGACACCCTTGCTGTGTGTGGATGAGCATTGTCCTGTTGAAAAATGGCTCCTGGGATCCTTGTCATGAGTGCCAACACCTATGAATGAAGGATGCTATGAACGTACCGCTGATCTGCCATGGTGTCGTGGATCAATATTAGGGATGACCGTGTGTCATATGCAATATCATAACTATTACACCAGCTGTGGGTGCGGTGTGCAGCTGTAAAACAAAGGCAGGATTGAGGCGTTCACCACGGTGCCTCCACACACGTACATGATTGTCATCACAGCCAAAATTAAATATGAATTCATTGCTGAAGATGACGTGGTTTCTTTCGATTGCAATCCAAATCCGTCGAGCGCGACACCACTGCAAACGGAGGAAATATTGGGTGGGTATTATTTGCAGCACACGTAATATGGTGGGTATTATAGGCGCCGCCATTGCAAATGTCCTTCAGCTAGGCCCCTTGCGATCGTACGTATAGACACAGGGACATGCCGTGTAGGTGCTGCATATGTCCGGATGACGGACAACGAGACAGTTGGCGCTAGGCGTATGTTTCGTATGATGTCACTTTTTTTCGATTATTGGTCTATCAAGCCTGGTCGCCGTGTAAGTGACCTTTCTGTTGTCCACTGGTCCCAACACCTCCTCACAGTAAAATCAGAACGGCTTAGGTGGTTGGCTACTCGCCGATCTGATCACCAGGATTCCATCATACCGATGATTCTTCCCCTTTCGGACTCTGATAGCTGCTCGTATTGTATTCGACTGCGACGTAACGGTATCTCTACTTAAAAAGCGTCCCTCTGCAACAGATTATATACACTAAACAAGCTCTGCTTACTTGTTTCGTACTCCAAGAAGAACGAAGTTCAACGCCCTCTTGTGGCATTACACAATGCGCAATCATGCTGCATTTCTAATCATTTGCATATCTGCATGGCACATACCTTCATGCAAAGTTTCGTTACAGTTCAACAATTACTTTTTGGTGCGAAATTTTTTTATGGCGATGACTGTGATACAAAATTAAATAATGTGGTTTTCTAGTTCATTATATATATATATATATATATTGTTACGAAATTTTAAATAATAGTAGTAATTTTTATGTAATTTCATTCAAAGTGGGTTAGTCAGGTTATAAAAATGTCAATTTTCTGCATTTTTATCCTTTTTTTCCCTCGTTATAATAGCTCATTTTTTCTTTAAAAACCCCTTTGAAAAGCTTTAAAAATGCAGGTAATGGGCTTGGCGCCAAATTTAACGACTTTCTTTCCTTTTGGCGACTTTTTGTTGACCTTGGTGAGAAAATCCTTATTATCGATATGCCATATCTAGGCTTTATTTCGAATAGAACCGAAGTTACCAGAAAATTCTTGATTAACAAGATTCTATAAAACAAAACTCCTTCCGACGAATGGGTTAGATTTCCCGCCAAACGGCTTGATTACTGGTCTCTTTTTATTGACTGATTGCAGCCTAATGCGGTGTGTTAATGCTAGGGTACAGTTTATGCTGTGATTTTGATGTTGTCATTTGTTATTTAAGATGTGTATTCTGGCAGAGCTGAAGTCGATATATATAGATATAATAGGACATAGATTGATCATGGAAGTGGAAATGTGATTGCTTTTCATTGGGGGAAAGACGGCCATTTTACTCTCTAATGGCTGTCTTTTCCCGAGTGAAATACGCGTGGGAGTAAACACGGATAATTTTGCAAATAAAATTTATGAGTAATTTATATACTAACGGTAAATGAAAAACTCCAGATATAGTTTCAACTTCATATTCCTCTCTCTCTTTCTTTTCCTTTCTTTTTTTTTTCTACAATATATATTAACTTAGTTAAAAGAAAATTTTTTATAAATTTAAACTAGTGGGTTTTACCTGCGATTCTACTAACTATATTTAAAAGGATTCTGAAAATTCCATATTACATACTAAAGTAAAATCTAAAAAAAATATTAAAATTTAAAAAAAGTATTCCATTAAATATGAAAACAGTATTTTATAATAATGAGAAGGTAACTGATTATAAAAATTATATTCTTCATAAATTAGTCAAATATAACTTACTTATGAAAACTTATCCCTTTTCCTTTCATATATTTATTAGAACAATTAAAAGCCATGCAATGTTTTGGCATTTTTAAAATTCATTAATCGGCTATTCTATTACTATAGCCGAGTTTCATACTCCATAATGGCTGATGCCAAATATTTTTCTGCATAAAAAACCTTTGCTTGCCCAAGTTAAAATTCATGCTAGTACCAGCAACAAAAATATGCTAGCTATTGCTATGTATTGCTATGTCTGCTAGATTTTCATGCTATTATATGCTTTATAATGCTAGCCAGCATCGAATGCTATGTTAGCTAGCTAACACGGTAAAAGCATGACAGGCTATGTACAAACATTGTATGCTTATTTGTTGTTTAAGCTTCTTCCAAAGCATGGAGAGGTATGTACCTTAATAAGCTATTATATGCTTTTTCATGCTTGTCAGCATAACATGCTATGTAGGTAGCTTAGGTAGAAATAGCATGACATGCTATATCCTAGTAAGAAGTGCTAACTTGCTGCACAAGCTTCTTTCAATCATGGCAAGGTATGTACCTTAATAAGCTATTATATGCTTTTTTATGCTTGCCAGCATAATATGCTATGTAGGTAGCTTAGGAAAAAAATAGCATGACATGCTATATCCCAGTAAGAAGAGCTAACTTGCTGCACAAGCTTCTTCCAATCTTGACAAGGTATGTACCTTAATAAGCTATTATATGCTTTTTCACACTTGCCAGCATAACATGCTATGTAGGTAGCTTAGGTAGAAATAGCATGACATGCTATATCGCAGTAAGAAGTGCTAACTTGCTGCACAAGCTTCTTCCAATCATGACAAGGTATGTACCTTAATAAGCTATTATATGCTTTTTCATGCTTGCCAGCGTAACATGCTATGTAGGTAGCTTAGGTAGAAATAGCATGACATGCTATATCCCAGTAAGAAGTGCTAACTTGCTGCACAAGCTACTTCCAATTATGGCAAGGTATGTACCTTAATAAGCTATTATATGCTTGCAAGCATAATATGCTGTGTAGGCAGCTTAGGCGGAAATAGCATGGCATGCTATATCCCAGTAAGAAATACTAACTTGCTGCACAAGCTTCTTCCAATCATGGCAAGGTCTTAACAAGCTATTATATACTTTTTTATGCTTGCCAGCATAATGTGCTATGTAGGCAGCTTAAGTAGAAATAGCATGGTATGCTATATCCCAGTGAGAAATGCTAACTTGCTACACAAGCTTCTTTCAGTCATGGTAAGGTATATACCTCAATAAGCTATTACATACTTTTTTTGCTTGCTAGCGTAATATGCTATGTAGGCAGCTTAAGTAGAAATATCATGGCATGCTATATGCCAGTAAGAAGTGCTAATTTGCTGCACAAGCTTCTTCCAATCATGGGGAGAAAGGTACCACAGTGAACAATTGTGTGCTTGTAAATGCTTGCTAGCATAATATGCCATGTAAGCAGCTTATGTAGAAACAACATGATGTGGTGCTATGTGCCAGTAAGATGTGCTAATTTGCTTCACAAGCTTCTTCCACTCATGACAAGGTAGGTACCACAATGAATGATTGTGTGCTTGCTTATGCTTGCCAGTATCAAATTCAATGTACCAAAGTTAAGCAGGAAGATGTATTAATTTGTTTTGTATGATTGGAACAACCCCTGTAGCGTAGATATATTGCCCAACCATACTAAAAATGATCCATAGAGATCAATACAAAAATCTTTCAATATCAATAGAATTCTATTGGTATAAATTTATTTCTATGGATGTCCCTACCGCTATCAATAAAAGCTATTGACATCTGTAACCTATTGATTATATCCTCAACTGATATGAGTAGATCTTTACAGACATTATTAAAAATTTGATCAGTAGGCTGTCGATATCAATAGAGTTATTGATATGAATTGATTTCTATTGATTTTCCTACCTGTATTAATAGAAGCTATGGACATCTGTAACCTATTAATTATATCCTCAATCGATATCAATAAATCTTTACAGACATCAGTAGAAATTCAATCGGTAGGCTATTGATCCCAATTAGTATCTGTAGAAAAAATGATATCTGCAAATTTTGCTCATTTTTTTCCAAGTCTCGGAAAAAAAAAAAAAAAATTAAAATGTTTAAAAATCTGTATCTTCCGTTTCAAAGCATGTTTTAAACGCAATGAACTATTCCTCCAAAAAACATTATTTTTAATGCTCCCTCAGGGACCCCCTTGGGGATGGGGTGGGGGTGGGGAAATCATGTTCAGTATTACAAAATTTATATCTGCGAAGTTTTGATCGAAATTTTAAAATATTATACTTTTTTCATTGACATTTTAATATAAGAAACTGATTTAAAAAATTTCAAGATTCAAAGAAAATTAGTTTTGAGGCATATGCAATAGGTTTGCAAAATTGATTACTTTTTACTAAGTCCCAGAAAAAGAAAATGGTTCAGATATTTAAAAATATGTATCTTCCGTTTCAATGCATACAAAATGTCATGCTAAACATCTTTTTAGAGGTTGTGAAGTATTCCTCCAAAGAACATATTTCTTTGATTTCCCCCCCCCTCCTCCAGACGGTATTCCCTATCATCAATTGGAGGGGGAAATGACGCTAGTAACTCAAAATTTACAGTTGGCAGAAAAATTATTGAAGCACAAACTTAGATTTCTCATATATATATAGTTTGGTTGCTAATTTTTATCATCGCTTACAGCATAAAAGGAGTGTAAGCCTAGAATCATGACGCGACAAATATTGAACTCGAATATATTACTCGAAAAAAATCTATAACCTTGTTTTAAATTATTACAGATCCATGGTTCAACCATTCGTTTAAAAGGATATTGACTAGTTCTTTTGAAAGATATTCAGACTGAATATTTATACCGAATGGGGGCTACTTCCTCCCAGGGGATGTTCTAACGTGCACATACTTTTTCCTCATAGTTTACAGCTACAGTTATCAGTAATTCCTATCAATTTCACAATCACTTCGAAAAAATAATTCTCATTATACGTACATATTTATGCGAAATTTTGTCTTATACAGCCTAGCACACAGTCACACATTTTCTAAAAATGGTCAAATCGTATTAAGGATGGATGGTTGTGTTTTACATCGCACTAGTGCTGCGCAGATGGCCAATTGGCGACGGTCTGGGACGCACCCCTAGAGGTGGTCGGGAGATATGCCATCACAATTTTGATCCTCCACGGAAGGGATGGCTCTCCCGCTTCGGTGACCCCAGAGGTATAATTTTTGATGGGAACATGGAGGGCATTGCAGCCACGACAAATTTTACGTGCCCCAGCCACCATTGATGTACACGACGGTTTTCGGCCGGCTTGAGTACCGAACCCGCAATCTTCCAATTACGAGGCCGGCGCTCTACCGACTGGGCTACTGCGGCTCAGGTATTAAGGACCTCAAAAACATGTAAATCCATTTAAAACTAGAGTTCAAAAACTTTCACGAATTCATCCTTTTTTTCTTAGATATACAGAAGAAAGTATAAATAGTTAAATCGTGCTCGAGACTTATCAAAACATGTGAATCCATCAAAAACGAAGAGTTGGAAATTTTTACTAGTCTTCTTTTGAAGAAAGTAAAAAAAAAAAAAAAAAAAATTAAAAAGTCTTTTGAAACATTGTAAAATTAGTTTGTTATGGTCATCACAAAACTGTTTTCTGTGTATTCCAGTACAAATTATAAAAGTATTACATATTGAAATGATTTTCCTTCGAAATTGGGGATAGCGATAGTCCTCGGAAAATGGAGACATTTGGTTACCTTATCAATGAATGACTGAAAAATATTTACCCCATAGAGTAAGGTGACCATACGTCCTCGAAATTCCAGGACTGTCCTCGAATTTAGACCTTTTTTATTTTTTGTCCCCAAAAATTCTTTGATCACTGGGGGTACTAAATGTCCCCAAATTTAAATATTTGCAATTATTTCTTTCAAAATCGTCGCCAATTCCGTGGAGGATCAAAATTGTGACGGCATGTTTCCAGATCACCTCAGGGTTGAATCCCAGACCGTTGCCAATTGCCCATTGCAAAACACTAGTGAGACGGAAAACCCATCCATTCCAATCCAATCAAAATCGCAGTCTAATGCACAAGTACAGCGTCTAGAATATATAGTTAAGACTACTATATTATATAGTAGTCTTATACACAGTGGAGCAAGCGCTTATAATCGAATGCTTAAAATACTGCTAAAGAAATTAAGCTTTCCAGATGGCGCTTCGAACAATTTTTTTTGCTCAAACCGAAGAGCTGATTGGCTTTTCCTAGTTTCGTCTGCTCAATCACGTCTCGGTTTTGATTTCGTGACACTAACTTCGATTACAGTAATTTTTTTAGTACAGTTTTATTTTCCGCTTTCCACACTGTTTATTTTATACGTTGAAGCACAAGTAATTGGATAATCTTGGAAATCAACGAAACTTTGAAATAAAGACCCTCATACTTCATGCCCTTCCGTGGAGGATCAAAATTACGATGGCATGTCTCCGGACTACCTCTAGGGGTGAGTTCCAGACCGTTGCCAATTGACCATATGCGCAGCACTAGTGCGACGTAAAACCCAACCAACCCTCATACTTCATGAGCAGAGAAAGAATCATGCACTACTAATTACTATATAAATTCTGCCTTGCCCGATTTATGTTACGTGAAAAATAAAATTTATTTAATGAAATTTTCACAAAAATGGCAGCTATATGACTACCACAAATTGCATTGATACATTGATACGAGAGAAAAGGAAATGTTTTTCTTGTAGTTATATAATCAGGAATAATTTCTGCATTTCTGGAGTGGGGATTCTGAAGATCAATTAAATGCTCAAAATTAAATGCTGTTATTTTGTATTCTCTCCTATAATCATAATAAAGTGTAAATGGGTTCTATAGACTTGATTATTTTAATAAAGCTGGGATAGTTTAATTTGCATAAACATACCGTATGCTCAGCAATTTTTCATAGAAAAAAGTGTTTCAAAGCATTTTGTAATGTATAAATCAGAGTTCTTTTTATTAATTATGCATAGCATACAGCTATTAGTCTCTTATATCCCCGAAAAAGTCCCCAAATAGAGTTTTTAATGTCCTCGAAATTTATTTGGATTTGGGGACAAACGGTAATTTGTTAAATCAGTGTTTGAAAATATGGTCACCTTATCATAGAGCTTAAGCGCAATGACCTTGAATTTAATAAATACCTTTGTTAAACCAAAGAATATTACATTAAATTTAAAAAAAATTGAAATTACGACGTCATAAGAGGCTCCATTTAAAAATTAAAAATATGATTTTTTATTAATATTGGTTAATTTTTTTAGTATACTCTCATACAAATATTAATTGGTTTATCAAGCTATCTTTTATTTAATTTACTTACGATGTAAAACCCACTCAATCTCAACCTGAAAGAATTTCCATGGCAAATCTTATTTCTTTTTTAGCAGATCGTAGTATTTTGAAAAACTAGTATGGCAACGTAGCGCTTGTTTGTTGTTTGTTTACGTGTACAAGATGGATGCTGCCGATGCTGCTAAGCGTGGTGCTTCTGATTAGGATTAATATTTTAATTATCGAGGTAAGTTCATAAATAAAACATTTGTTACATTTTAATATGTTTTCGATTTTGTCATTTTAAAGCCAGAATGAGGAATCGAGGCTGTCTTTTCAGAAATTGATTCATGTGCATTTTGATTAGGGCTAAATTTTGTTGGTAAACTTTTGTTTTCCAGTACATCTAATTTTGGACATAGCTGTAGGAAAACAGTTATAATTAAAATTATTGATATGTTTACCAAATCGTCCTTTAAAAGTTTAACGTTATTCTAAATGCTTGTCTGAATAGATTATATTTAAGTAGCATCGAAATGTGTTTAAAATAGTCAAAATTATTTATTTCATAATAAAAGTTCATGAAATTCATCTTTTCGCTGTACGATATTTATTGTTTGCATTCATTTTCCTACGCCATAATTAAATGCATTACACTATTTCAACTGTAAAGTGTAAAACTGTTATTTCTACCAACTTATTTTTCCAGTGCTTGTATTGGCCTATAATCTAATGGTAATAATGACCGTAAATGCAGTGGCGGATTTAAGGGGGGGGCTAGGGGGCTGAAGCCCTCCCCCCCAAAAAAAGCATTGGATGTTACAATTGTAAATTTTTCATTGACCTGGAATAACATTTTGAAAACTGTTAGCCCCCCCCCCCCCAAAAAAAAAAAAAGTTAAATTCTGGATCCGCCAATGCCGTAATGTTTTAAATTTGATTCTGTATATTTTAAACAATATATATAATAGAATAAATAAATAGAAATGAACAAATGTATTTCTGTTTTATATTATTATTTTCATTTTATTTATTCTGTTAAAAATATTTTTCAAAATATACAGTCTTCTCCCAAAAATCCACATTTCTTAAACAGGCAGATTCTAGAAACTTACATGTCACAATAAATTTAAACAATGAAACTTAAAAGTTTTCAAAGCGAAGTACAAGGTACAGGGATGAGATTTTTCAGCTTTTTTGTACATTTAGCTTTTCAGCTTTTTTATGTTTCTGATATGCATTTATTTTTTTTTATACATTGAAGATTAAAATAAATATTTATTACTCTACTATAATAGATTTTGTCGTCAATATTCTGGTATTTCATTCCAACGTCTTGCCTTTGCATACAGTTTCAGATTTTTTGTACTTTTGCTAATCTCATCCCTGAAGGTAGCAGGAACAGCAGTTTATTAGAACTTTGTAAAAAAAAAAAAAAATTATAGGAGAAAAGAAATAACAGTTACTCTATATAATGCTTAATATTAAGGTAATAATAATGATAGAACCAAGTACAAGCAATGTTTTTATATCTGCTTTTCAAAAATGTGTAAAAATTTTTGTGAAAGGATCAAAATTTTTATAAAACAAGATTTCATTTTAATATTAAAAAAGGTTTTAGTGCTGACTCTGGACTTTGGTAGAGCACAGCTTCCAGTGGCTCTTTTAAAACTTATTTTAGCTTCGTGCGACCCTTTCCAATACTATGTTTTGATACCTTTAAATCACGTGTGGCCAGGGGGTGCCCGCTCATGCACACACATTCAGTATATTTAACAAAAACATATTGAAAACAGAAAAAAAAGATTTGAAGGTTAAAAAAAAATTGTTATTACTAATACCAATCATTCCATGCAATAGAAAGACACTTTCTTAAACATTGTGGTAAAATATATTTAAAAGAATAATCTAAATTGTTCATGATTCCAAATTTACTTGGACATTTCTTACAAAAATTTGGAAAGTAATTTTTCTTGGTAAACAAAAAATAAATAAATAAATAAATAAATAAAATTAGTATTGTTTTTTCTTCAAGGAAAAGAGGCGATAAAATGATTTCGTTTATTTAAACTCGTGGCCTTAGCAGAGAGTCAAGTTTTTTTGTCATTTCTTTTTAATGAGCATTTTTTTTTAAACTTACCCATACATGTTAGAGAATGTAATGTTTTGTGGTCCAATTTTTGAATATGAAATAGTTTTTACAATAGTTTGTCTTGAGGTCTGCTCAATTGTATAACCAGGTTCTTGTGGTTAGTCTGCATGGGCATAACTCAAAAGCAGGCATTGGCAGGAAGTCTAAAAATCGTATTCAATTTATATCATAATGATCCGTATACTATGACATGCAAAGAGTTCAAACACATTATTGTTTAAGTACAAAATTTCTAGTTCGTACATATCAACAACATTTTTAAAGTGAACTAAACATAATGAAACTAACATATTCTATTGATACAAAATAATTTTCGTATAAAAGATTGTAAGAAAAGTTAGGTTCGATTAAAAGCATTCATACCAAATTATATTGCGTCCTGTAAAAACGTTTAAAAATTATAATTACTCTCCCTTACCATGAGTTATAGAAAGTATTATTTACGTGGTCGAATTTTCGAAACTAAATATTTGCGATAATTTCAGGTTTTGAAATTCTCTGAATACAAAAATGATTTTTATAGTAATTGTTGATTTGAATGCATGTCTGGTATCATAATAATTTAGCGGGTAAATTTTTTCCGAATACTCTGGTCTGTGAAATCGTACTTTTCAAATTTTTTATGTACTGCATTGGGTGTCTCTTGTGTTTTGTAATCTGAAATCAGATATGATAATTTTTTTTCCTATCACGTATGAAATTTTCACAAAGTAAGGATGAAAATCGGAAGAATTCGTCTAGAAGTCGTCAAGGGGCAGCAAAAGGGTCCCAATTTTTGCCGGGATTGACCCCTGGTTCCTCTGTATTACCTAACAATGGTGCACTGTTAAAGTTTTCAGAATTTTTTTAAAATTTGATTTTGATTTATATTTTACATTCCCTGAATCCCACAGTTTTATTTGTATTAATAAACAACTCTTGTTTAGGATGAAAAGGAAGAAGAAGAGGAGAAAAGTAAACGTACCGCCCAGCTGTAGTTTGTCATTTCAAGTTCTGAAGATGGCCCCATTTGGGACGGCAAACTATATCAATTCAAACTTTTTAAGGATTTTAAATAAGGTATATTTAATATAATAATTTTTTAAATCAATCCTTTTTAATTTTTAAACTGTACATTTTTTTATTCTGTTTTAATAAGATAATTATAATCCCAGTGGCAGAAACACGGCGACATAGTCGCGGACACAGAAAATGGCTTGCGGACAGTTTTTGTCTGCACTGATAAAAAAAATTTGTCCGCAACTTTCGGATAACAATTCACTTATAAAAATTTCTGTATCAAAACTAAAACTTTTATTATTTATAATTATTTATATTGTGTTGTGTCAAACATTGCTATAAAATATTTAATTGAATGAGATGAATTGAATGAATACACACACAATTGTTTATACTATATTGTTCTGTAGTAACATTGTATTTGTGTATTGTTGCACGAGATCACCTCTGATGTCAACCCCCCCCCCCTCCTCAGCTTCCAGGCTTTTTTAGTGTAAGCCATTTTCTCCCCTGATTACATGCAAATTTTCCAGACAGATTATAAAATTTTAAAAGCCTGCCGCAGATAACTACAAAACTTTCTGCCACTGGGATTATAATTTTTTTCCATGGGGGATTTTTTTTTTTCTACAGAGCAGTTTTAGAAACTCCAACATTCTAAAAATTCTTAGTTCATGTTTTAATAATGTATATAATATTCGTTTTATATTTATATGTTTATTGTAAGTTAGATAAAAGTGGAATTTTAAACAAGGTTTTTTCAAGTGGGTTTTATTGAAAAAACCCACCCAGTTTTTTTTCAGGTCTGGCAAAATGAAGCCAAATCTGTCCATAATTCAATAATAATCTTTTTTGGTATTTGATTACTGAAATTGTCATTTTTCGCTGCTGGTTTCCAAATACATAATTCTCTTCTCTCATGCGATTTTAAAAATATTTTTAAGAAGAATTCTTTTAAAACCGCCAATTTTTGTGAAATAGTCGTTTTTAAATCCGAAATTTTCTTAGAATTACTGCTGCACTATAAAAATTGAGGCATAACATATTCGATTATCCCAGTGTTACAGAAAATATTCTTTTGCTTTCTCCAACGGTGAGTACTTCGTCAATAAAGTTCTAAGTTTTCCGTGATTTTCTCTGAAACTTGCATGAATGTGGACTGAAATACCTTAGTAAATTTCCCATGGATAACATTCTTTGTAGGTTGGATTTTTCTGTGATTTTCTCCGAAATTCTTTTGAATACGAACTAAGACACCTTGGAAAGTCTTCCACAGTGGACAGGCTTCTTTCAGTATTTCAGAAATTGTCATAACAAATTGTTGATTATATATAGATAAACTAAGTGATTGTAATAGACAGATAAATAATATGCCACAGAACTTTGTTTATCTGCGGTAATGTGGACCGATGGAACCTCAGATAATCAAAAACTCAGGTTAAATGGACTCTATTGTAAATCGAGGGAAAATATACAGTAACGTTTAAAATGAATGGAAACACAACCAATGAAGTAAACGAATATACCTATTACACATTTAAATGTAATCAGTTAAAAATGCAATACAATATATGCATACATGAATTATATATATATATATATAAAAAAAAAAACAGTACTGTACTCTCAAAGTCGAAGCTTTTTATGCCATTTCTCAAGGGCCACACCTCAACTGGGATATGGCATTTTATAGATTACCTCGGTTAATCAGGTTTTGGATAACCGAGGCTCTGCTGTATGGAAACACAATTTGAAAATTTTTATGAATTAAAAAAAAAAAAAAAAAAAAAATTAAAACAGCATTTATGTAATTTTGTATTTGCTGGTTTTTGTAGAGCTTATGTATATATGTAATAAGTACAAAACTTTGAATAAACACCATAAAATGCAAGAACTTGTAACAATATTTTCTGGTCAAAAGAAGATACGACCTTACCTCACCCCCATAACAGAAAATGTGAGATTACATCACAGTTTTTTTTTTTCTTTTTTTTTTTTTTTCCTTTACAGTCTGCAGATTATTTTCAAAACAGTATTGTGCAGAGATTCCAAATGTCCCGATTTTGGTAGGAAAGATTGAAAATCGCATTCTTTCTCCATCTATAGCATAAATATTAATGTTTATTTTAAACTTGCTTTATTAGGTTCTAGAAACTGTGAATAGATAGAATTGTTCAATATCTTTCACTGATGTAACTTTTTATGGTACTCTGTCCACCACCCCACCCCCCCAAACAATCAGTGATCAAATGCCTACTGAAATCTGTGATTTCTAATTGTTTTCCACCCACAACATAAATGTCAATGTTCTTTTTATAAACTTACCTAATTAGATTCTAGAGCCTATGAAGAAGTAGAATTGTTCAATATTGCTCACTCATATGATATTTTATCCCTCCCCTCTCCAGGATTGTTATTTTGTCCACTTTTTTGTCAAAAGTCCGGGACGCTGGACAAGAGTGGAAAAAAAAGTGGACAAAAGTTGAAAACATGTTACAAGTAGTACTCAGCTTTCTTTCAATTCAATTATTAATTTTTGCTGCATTTCTATTTTATTTCCATTTTAAGATGTTAATTTCAGGTGTGTTAGTGTATGTTTTGCCATTATTATATATATATATATATATATATATATATATAATTAGAGGTAATTCAGGCAAAGAAAATCACTGAAACAAAGAAATCAACACAAATTAATACCTATTAGCCAAAAGTGAAAAATATATAACTAATAACATATAAAAAAGAGAAATATATATACGCACACATTTCTCATACTTCAAATTAATAATGAAATTAATGCTAGTTTTTGATTCCTTAAAATTAATTTATTTTATTATATATTTTACTAACTTTATTTTTATATAAAAAATCTTATTAGGACAGTGTATTTTTCTAAGTCTTTATAATTTATGATTAATTAAAAAATATACAGCTAAGTTCATTTTTTTTTTTTTTTATATATTAACATATTATATTGTATACTAGAGGTGCACAACCTGCGGCCCGGGGGCCACATGCGGCCCAATAGGCATCCGTTTGCGGCCCGCCAAAGCACTGACAATTTAGGTGGCATAAATCATTAGCAGGAGAAAAAAAAAAAAAAAAAAAAAAGAGAGAGAGAGAAAGAAAAAATATTTATGCTTTGCATTCGCAACACTGGCATTTACAAAAACTTCTTTTTTTTTTTGGGGGGGGGGGGAAAGGATGAAAATGTTGGTTTTTATACATATTTCTGTTTGAGAGCTAAGTTTTCCATTCTATTTCTCAGTAATGTAACCCACAGTATGTTCCTTAATTTTTTATTGGAAAAATCATGGAATAATCTATCCAGGCTTTACATTTATGTTTATTGTTTTTGTGCCTCCCAATGTAACTTTTTTTTTTTCTCTCTCTGCAAACCATACTTTTTATTTGTTTATTTTATTTATCATTTTGTATTTTATATGATACATTTGTTTCATTATTTTGCGTACTATTCAATAACTTTATGATTATTATGCTTCAAGATTCACTTAACTCGCTAATTGATAAACTTTTATAATTTTTTTTTTTTTTTTTTTTTAGCAACATACAATACAAACTGAAGTTTTGCACACAGACATTTGGCAATGATAATGAACCTTTTTATACATGCATGTGTATATGTGTGTGTGTATGTATACATTACACGGCGAATATATCTGTACACTTAAATTCTTTTATATTATCTCGTCTGTGGCCCTTTGTATCCTACTGAACAGAGAGAGTGGCCCTCTGGCCAAAAAGGTTGTGCATCCCTATTGTATACAATTTGCAGTATCAATTTTATGGTAATTTTGTATAACATGTTTATAATGAAAAGAAAGTTTATTATTTTGTAACCTTTTAAGGTATTTTCATAATTATATTTCCTTTACTTAAACTGTGTACGTAATACAAAATTTCTAAGTTTAATCAGAATTATTTGTTAGTTAAACAGACTATTTTAATAGATAATATGAAGTATATTGTATGTATACTTATTTAAATAACATTTTTTAATTTTAAGTTGCTAGACATACTGCAGAATACTGCATCTATACTATTTCAATTTCAAGTAATAATAATATTTAAAGTAATTGAAAGTATATTTTCCACAACTTCTGTCAGATATTCGGCCGGTAACAGGCCGAATATCTATCACTATTTGGCCTTGCCGAATATTCGGCATATTGGCCGAATACCGAATAGTTGCCGAATATTCGTCCCATCCCTAGAAAAAACCTGGACAAAAGTGGAAAAAGCCACACGAAACTGGACAAAATAAAATTCACTGAGCTGTACATGTTCAGTGCATAAAATTATTCTTTTAAAACAATAAATTGCATTTTTAACTTTAAATTAGCAATTTTAGCAATAGAAATATTTTATTAAAAATTAATTTGATTAATGAAAAGTGTAATTTCATTTTAACCACAGGGGAAAAAAAAAATCATGAAGAAAATGCTAATTACATTAATTATGTACAGCTTGTAGATGTAACAAAGTAAATCTATTGTGGTGGACTATTATAATATTATCATACTGAATATTAAAAGGGAAAAAAAGTTATTTAATGATATATATAAATCTTTAAAAACAAAAGAAATAGATACGGCTATTTAGCCAGAAAAAGATTTAATGCATAATGTTGAGTTTCTTCATTACATAATGTTGACAATTAAAAATGAAGAATAACTTAATCCCCTCAAACACCCCTACCTCGAGACCACCTAGAGACTATTTTCAATATTAAAGTTCTTCACAAACGATGTGATTTCGTGATTGATTAATACATAGACGATTATAATCTTAAAAATAATTTAAGTTGTTTCTTTGTTATTTTGTACTTAACATGAAAATATCTTATTTAACATTTCTATACTAGGTTTAAAAAAAAAAAATCACAAATGTATATAGAATGTTTTTATCAATTTACGTCCGCAAGTCCTTTCAAAGTAAAGCTTTCATTTCTATGTATCATTTTATTTGCAATACCAAGATGCCATTTTTTTATCCAAGAATTAAAAAAATTAAATTTACATAGGTACTTAATCATTTGATAATTTTATATTCTTATTTTAATTTTGTAAAAAAAAAAAAAAAAATATTACTTGGTAATAGAAATTCCACATGAAAAAAATATAAAATTAAATTTTACTTCCACATAGAAAAGTTATTTTTTATTTTTCACAAAAATAATGTCTTTAATAATATAAATAAGACAAATATGTATATAACTGTATATATATATGTGTATATATACAAATATATTTATAATCAATTTGATAAATATGCAAAAACTTTAAGAGAAATAATAAAAATGTTGAGTGACTGCAGTTGAATTTCTGAACATTAAGTATTTCACTGTTGTTTAAATAAAATAAAGTAAGAAAAGTCATTAAATAAACAAACGAGAAAATTAATAATAAGTGTTTGATTATTTGCTCTCAAATAGTACATTGTTTAATGGAACAGAATGTATCCGAATTCTTTTATGTATCTCTGTAAAAGAACTATTAGTGTTAGATTCACCAAAATGTATACAGTTTGTGAGACATATACTTATAACTTGCATATGAATTTAACCCCTTAACCTACGATTTAGATTTGAAGATGTTGGGCCAAAATCGTATACAAGCTCGCGCAGCGTTCGAGTAATTCGCACGACTTGTGTAACATGCTGATTGGGCCAATCGTAAAATTGACGGGCATCGCCAGTGGTAGGACGATCGCGGTTTGCAGATAGCACAGACAAGGCTCGTGATGTATTTCTGTTATCTCTTCGGATCGTGATCAGTGTCAAGTTGTTCTTGGTCACATTCACACGTCGAAATTTACGTTCGTAAATTCTAGAAAAGCAACCCCAGAAGATGTTCTCAAGAAAGAGATTTCGTGATGAAAGCAGTGAAAATTGTGCTGATAATGTTGCTAACGAAAGTGACAGTAGTGACGATATATGTCGAGTTCGGAGAAAGTGTAGGCGATTAGTTATTGCTGATACATCCGATGACGATCAACTACCAGAGTCCTGGCCTTGGAAGGAAATAAGAAATAGTCCAAAAATCTAGGACTATACGATGACTCCTGGCCGTATAGAGGGAGCCTTATGTCAATTAGGAGGAAGTGGAGGAGAATTTGATACATTTAATCTAATATTTGATGACATATTTTGGAACAATATTGTGACCGAAACTAACCAGTATGCAGATCAAATACGAGAATATCCACATAGAACACGAAAAATCGACGACGCTTGGTTTCCTGTAGACTCTACCGAAATGAAAAGATATTTCGCCTTGACCATTATAATGTCACAGGTCACAGGTAAAAAAGCCAAGAATCCAAATGAATTGGTCGAAGAGGGCTGTTATCGAAACGCCCATATTTAGAAAATCAATGCCTTTGAAGAGATATCTACAAATTACAAGGTTTTTGCATTTCTCAAACAATAATCTGGTTGCCAATACCCATAAAATGAGCAAGATTAAACCTGTTAATAATTTTTTGAACCAAAAATTTAAAGAAGTGTATATAATGAAAAAAGACTTTTCTATTGATGAATCGCTTAGGAAATTCAGGGGGCGTCTATCGTATAAGCAATTCAATCCATCCAAAAGGGCAAGGTTTGGCGTCAAAATTTATAAATTATGTGAGTCTGAGTCAGGCTATTGTTATCAATTAAAATTTATACCGGCAACGATAAAATAAACTGTGATGACAGCGCTTCGGAATGTGTTGTCAAAGAGCTTGCTGAGTCAGTGCTGCACAGGGGTCACACTTTATACATGGACAATTGGTATTCTTCCCCAAAATTATTTATGACGTTATCACATAAATATAAAACAAATGTAATTGGCACAGTTTGTTCGAATAGGAAGAATATGCCAAAAGATTTGTGCAGTGTAAAATTAAAAAGGGAGGAATACATAATAAGAAGCTGCAACCGAATACTCGCTATAAAATGGAAAGATAAGCGAGATGTATATATGATGTTGACAAAACATGAAGCAGTCAAAATTATTTCACAAGGATCCAACCACACCCTAAAACCGAGTTGTATTGCAGAGTACAACCACGGAATGAACGGAATTGATCTCCAAGATCAAATATTGGCATGTTTTCCAGTAATGCTGAAATACATGAAAGGATACAAAAAAATTTTTTTTTATCTGTTTGATATTGGTCTTTTTAACTCCTACATTTTATGGAAAAACCTGAATGATGGAAAGAAACAATGCTATGTCGACTATAGGATCAATATAGCCGAATCTCTATTAAAGAATATGCCAAAACCGATTTATAGAGAACAAGGAGTATCATCTGTCGGAGATGCACCAGACAGACTGTATGCGAAGGACTGGGCTCATTTTCCAAAGCACATTGATCCAACACCCTCTAAATCAAGACCGTCAAAACGTTGTACAGTTTGTCACAAAAATAAAAAACGTAAGGAAACAACATGGGAGTGTAAAAAGTCTCGTAAAAAAAAATCTCATAAATGTAGTTAGAATGTTTTTATCAATTTATGTCCACAAGTCCTTTCAAAGTAAAGCTTTCATTTTTATGTAACATTTTATGTGCAATACCAACATGCCATTTTTTTTATCCAAGAATTAAAAAAATCAAATTTACATACTTAATCATTTGATAATTTTGTATTCTTATTTTAATGTTGTAAAAAAAAAAAAAAAAATATTACTTGGTAATAGAAATTCCAGATGAAAAATATACAAAATTAAATATTACTTTCACACAGAAAAGTTATTTATTTTTCACAAAAGTTATGTCTTTAATAATATAAATGTGACATATATGCATATGACTATATATGTATATATATATATATATATATATATTCAGAGGTTGATCCAGGTTTTAATTTTTGGGGCCCATTTTTGTGAAAAACAAATTATTTTTGTGAAATTTGTATTTATTTTTGTGAAAAAAATAACTGCCGCTAGAAACCTTTCATTTTAGCAATTACTCTATCTAATGTTTAATATCAAGTTAATAGCATTTTATTAAACAAGTATAGACACTCATTAAAAACAATACAGCAAACATGGAAAAAAGTATTATTTTTATAAAACAAAATTTTGTGAAAGAGCTGTTTTTATAAATCTGAATTTTGTGAAGGGACCCATTTTCTGAATTTGAATTTTGTGAAGGGACCCATTTTAAGGATTTGAATTTTGTGAAGGGGAGCAAAAGGGTCCCGGTTTTTGCCTGGATCGACCCCTGATAATCAATTTGATAAATAAACAGAAACTTTAAGAGACATAATAAAAATGTTGAGTGACTCCAGTCGAATTTCTGAACATTAAGTAATTCACTGCTGTTTAAATAAAATAAAGTAAGAGAAGTCATTAAATAAACAAACAAGAAAATTATAATAAGTGTTTGATTATTTGCTACCAAATAGTATATTGTTTAATGGAACGGAATGTATCCAAATTCTTTTGTGTATCTCTGTAAAAAAACTAATAATGTTAGATTCACCAAAATGTATACAGTTTGTGTGATATATACTTATAACTTGTATATAAATTTAAAGCTCAGTCAAATGAGACATTCAGACACCATCATATTTTAACTAATTTCAGACTATAGGCTATAATATTACAGAATTTTTCATTATTTCCCCGTAAAAAAAACTATAAATGCTAGATTCACCAAAATAAATTTACACATCATTCGACAGTGATCAATAACACGTATATAAAGTTTCAACTGGATTGAATAAGGAGTTCAGATGCTATCACACTTTAAATTATTTGAGCCCATAGGCCTATAATGATAAAGAATTTGTCTTTGCATCCTGGTTAAAAAAAAAAAAAAAAAAACAAATAGATTCTCCAAGATGTATACAGTTTGTGCTATGATAACCTGTAACATAATGTACCAATTTTTAGCTCATTTGAACAAAGCATTTAGACAATATTCTGTTCACTCTACTCTGATATACATACATCATCGTAAAATAGCAAAAATGAACTCATGAAACCTCAAAACATGTAGATACACCAACATCACAAAATCAAATTTTTGTCATGATTACAATATTTTCCTTATCTATGTATTTTCAGAAAGTAAAAAATTCCATGAAATATATGTGAACCATTCATTTCATCATGCTTAATAACAAATTTTTAAAAGGTATTTGCGACTGTGAGAGAGAAGATGACAATGTAGTTGAAAGCAGTGGGGTGAAAAAGAAGGGAATTAAAATTGAAACTATAAACTATCACTTTTGCATCCAATCCACCCTTAGAAAAATAGATATATTTATTTATTAAATATCGTTAACTTTTCATGTTTATTTCAACCATTCATGTCTATTTTGAAATATTTAAATTGATTATATTCACATACACAGAATTCAGGAATTTGTAAAAAAAAAAAAAAATGGTTGTCAACAAAACATTCTGGTAGCCTGTAAAAAATATACTCCACCGTTTTTTTCCTTTCTTTCCTTTTTTTTTTTTTTTTTTTTTTTTGTTCCTTTTTCAATTTCAAAATTTACTTGAATATAAAAATTAAGATTCTATATATATAAACCAATTATTTATTAGGCTTGAATGATTTATTTTTTTTACATCAGGAAATGCCTGTTTAAATTTAACAAAATGAAACTAGTTTTATTATTTTCATTAAACCAATACACCATCGGCATTGATACATCATTACATAGGTACAACGATTCATCACCACCAGGTCGATAGCGTACACAGACAAGGAGCAGTGTAAACCAACTCCCTAAAACAGTGTAATAATTTAATATTGAATTATGAAACATGCACGGAGATGTGTAAATCCCCTAATTCAATACAGTATATCAAAAAGTGGTGAGAGAAGCAGGAATCAAAACAGGGAAAGTAAGGCTGCATCGAAAGTAAAATTGGAGTCAGATTCTCAGAAAAATTCTTTCACCAAAATATGTATTTAAAAAAAAAAAAAGAAAAAAGTTTCCTTAAAATTGAAAACATTGCTAGTTAAAAAATATTCGTCGCCAATGGTGATCAGCTGATGGTATTTCATGAGCACTGCACATACACATATTGATAAAGAATTGTGGTGCCTGCGGCGCCTTATTCCCATTTTAGAACTTACAACACCTTCTTCGCTCATTAGAATTTGAAATATTGAAATTTTAAAATATTACAGCGCCATCTGCCGGTAGAAATTTCTGTAATGTATTGTTCAATTCCAAATCAACAAAGCTTTCAAATGATGTATTACTTATGAAATTATTTTAATTAGTAGCTGAGATACAAAAGAAAACCTAATCAGGACACCTTAAAACATGTAAATCAGGTAAAATCTCGAATTCAACTTTCGATAATATAAAAATACTTTAAAATATTTTTTGAATGATGTATTAAAAATAATTTAATCATAATTAGAATTTTAAACATTGAAATTTTAAAATATTACAGCGCCATCTGGCGGTAGAAATTTCTGTAATCTACTGTTCAATTCCAAATCAACAAAGCTTTCAAATGATGTATTACTTATGAAACTATTTTAATTAGTAGCTGAGATACAAAAGAAAACCTAATCAGGACACCTTAAAACGTGTAAATCAGGTGAAATCTCAAATTCCACTTTCGATAATATAAAAGTATTTTAAAATATCTTTCGAATGATGTATTAAAAAGAATTTAATCATTATTGTAAAATAAAAAGTAAATTTCAAACTTTTTTTTTTTGCCCCTACTTCAAGTTGTCCTAATAATTCTGCTCTTTCAAAAAGATTCGCTATCGAATTATCAGGCATTAAAACCAAATACTACGAAATTTCAATGGCATATCTCAATTTAAAATACTGCAAAATATAATCTTTTCCCAATATTTTTTTTTTTTTTTTTTTTTTTTTTGTTTATTCAGATATTTTCATGAAAATTGAACTGTAGCTTTATAATATGCTGTCTAGGCCAAATATTAATTTAAATGTAACATGAATGAAAATTTGAAAAAGTTTGAAAATTGCAATTTTTATCCCCACTATGAAACACGTGATATCTTAATTGGTTACATTCATTTCCTTTTTTATCGCAGACAGTTGTCTGGCATGTGTTTTGTTTCGGATCGAGACAGCTTAGAAAATCGTCTGCTGATAGAATGTTTCTTTTTAAGCAATTATCCGTAGTTTCTCGGTCATTTTTCGATCGACACGGGTCAACATTTTAATTAATATCTCCGCAACTAATTAAAAATTTTAAAATCTGTTTTCACTATCCCCCTGAGCACCCATATGTCAAATTTTATACTTCTGTGTTCAGTAGGGGCTGAATGTATAGATGCTCAGGCAGACAGAGAGACAGACAGACATCTTCTTTTATTATTATAGACTGACAAATAATTAATAATGGACAAAACAATATTTTGTCCGGGATGGTTTTAACCAGGTTTTTTCCACTATGGAAAAAACCGAACAACCATGCCCCCCTCTCTGCTAATGATCTGAGATCAAATTCCCTGCTGAAGTGTTGCGATTTCTAATCTTCCTTCATCCACAGCATAAATGTCAATAACATAGCTGCCAAGTTTTATGGCCCGGGCGTAAAATTTACGCTTTTATGCCTAGATCGCTATTTTTACTCTTTTTCCTACTATTTCAACATTTTTCTTCCGATTTTTTTTTGTGTGTGTTTAAGTATTCGATTAGATTTAATTAAAAAAAGTTTAAAAAAAAACTCATCTTTAAAAAAAAGTACGATTTTTGCTGCTAATGCTTAGTAAACAAAGATCGCAATGTATTTGATCGATTGATTGATTCTGAGTTGATGCTTCTACAACTATCGTTGGTCCCCATTTATTGGTTGAAGCGTGCTCCGTTTCAACGTCATCGCTTCAGAGGCATGGCATGTTTTTTTCCTCCTCTCCAGACATGCTCGGTTCACCTCAACCCTTGCTCATCTCGCAGAAACGGAAGCACGGGAAACGTGGGTGATGTTTGTTTTGTTATTATGTTTGTGCTTACAATTGTCACATGCTTTTGAAAATTTTGATGACGTCTGAAAAGAAATCTTATCAACTGTTGTAAGATAGCTATAGAACTGAATTTCGATGTATATAAGCATCTAGTCAGGGTGAAAAGTTTCATATTGCATTTATTGTCAATCCAGTTTTACAATTTCTCATGGCGGCAAATACCATACAACCAAACACATTGGAAAGAAAAAAATGTCTATATTATGCAAAATCAGCTATTAGCAAAAAGAATAAAATACATTACTACTTCAAGGAAGATAATGAATTGTATTTTACTATATTCTGAGAAAGTGTTTTAAAAAAAAAAAAAAATTCTTTCCACAGATGTAGTTTTTACATTGTATTTTAATAAATGAAGCTTTTAAATTTATTTTTCCTTTCCTTTTTTTTTCTTTTTTTGAGTTTGTAAATGTAATAACTAATTAAATTGAAAAATAGCTATATGAAATATTTAAAAATAATTACTGTATCTGATACTTCTAAGAAGTTTGAAAACTATTTTTAAAATAAATCTAATGTCAAATT
The DNA here is from genome assembly GCA_963930645.1 of Salticus scenicus. Taxonomy (NCBI): domain Eukaryota; kingdom Metazoa; phylum Arthropoda; class Arachnida; order Araneae; family Salticidae; genus Salticus; species Salticus scenicus. The sequence continues at coordinate 214,794,907 of OZ005656.1, read as the reverse complement.
CAGACTAATTGCATCACTGTGTGAATACATTAAATATGTAGGTGTAGTAAATAATTATGAATGATAGCTAAACTTTGCATTATATTACTTTTTATCAAATGTTAATGTATTTAAAAAGTAAATTAGTGATTTTTTTTTTTTTTAACCCTTTTTAACGTTCACTACTTAATTTATTTTAAAAATTACTAAACTAATTTTAAAAATGGCTTTTAGACACATAACTGATCATAAATATTTAAAAAATAAAAAAATAGCATTGTTCCTTTTCGAGAAATTTTCGGTTTGAAACATCTGTAAGTAAACCTTATTAAATTCAAATAATATTTAATTTAATAAATGAATCACTTTATAAGTAAACATTATCGACAACAAAAACTCGTAAAACTTGCATAGATCCCAACATTTCAATTTATTCCGGAGTATTTTAACCCTTTGCGGCGCAAGGTAATTCAAATCATTTAAATTACACTGCCACCGGAATTTACCAGCATAATTAAAGCAGAAGGAATTTTAAATTTTCACGTTAAAAAAAGGGCCTTTTCTGCTATGTTATAAATGTAAATTTTTGCTAAAAAATTTCCGGGATGAGTTTTTGCACTTGAGAATTAAAATTAGGTGTTCCGTCAGCGGGAACACTGCGACTGAAAGGGTTAATACTTTTAAATCTTATAAGCCAAAACAGAAAAAAATCCCATTTGCTTTTTTTTTGGGGGGGGGGGGGGCTGCAAATTTTTTTGTTCGTGTGCTGTTTTACTCCTTGGAATTTTCTCAGTTTGGCAGGTATGCAATAATCATTTAAAACTTGCTTTTTTAGATTCTAGAACATATAAAGAAGTCGAATTGTTCAATATCTTTCGCTTGTTTATTTTTATTTTTTGGTGTGTGTGTGTTTCCCACCCTCTCCCAACAATCGGCAATCAAATGCCACCTGTAATACTTGCAATTTCTAATTTTTCTCTATCTGCAACATAAATGCAGAAATGTCTTTTTAAACTTACCTAATTAGATTCCAGACCTTATAAAGAAGTAGAATTATTCAATATCACTCACTCATATAATATTTTATTCCCTCTCGAAAGAAAGTTCTGATAGGTGATTATGTTTTCACTGATGTTTAATATTTCTACAATTCTTTTTCTAATTTATAAAGTAGATTATAGTCACCTAAACAAACATCAAAATGTCGGCGAATTATAGCATATGATTCATTTATTTGTTTCAGAGGAGGAATAAATCGATTGTCTCATGATTACTTTCATTTTCATATTTTTCTTGTGAGGAAGATGTGAAAATTTCTTCTTCATCTTCTGTCATCTCGTTTCCATCCAGTTCTTTAAATTGCACGAGCTCTGCCTGAGTGAATTTCAGCTGTCTGAAATCACCTATCCCAAAGTCTTCAAAATACCGAATTTCACTGTACTCAAAATCATTAAAATTACTTTTTCATCATCCCATATTTCACATTCGACGTTTTCCAATTTTGTTTTTTCAACAACAATAAACAATTTTTAATTACTTTTAGAAAAGGAAATCTGGTATTTTTCGATTAAGAACACATTTTTAATAAGAAAGACTGTCCAAACTTTATTCGAATAACCGAGGACGGTATGTGAAAAATATTTGTTTAAATGGGGAAATTTAACATTGTTCCTATGAGACTGATTTTGATTCTAACGAATTTTATTCGAATAAGCGGCGTATTCAATTATCCGTTACCCAATTAAGTGGGTATGACTGTATATATATGTATATACTAGCAGGCTTTGCCCGCTTCGCTGATCAGTATATTTAAATGATTTCTTTTTAATTAAATAATAGAAACTTTTCAATAAATATATTTCAATTGCCGACTATTTTCATCACAGCTTTAGTATGTGACCTCCTTGGCGATATTAAATATTTTTTGAACTTCTCGAATCTGTACAACAAAACTCTTATTAAAACAAATATTCTCTAATACAGTCCAATAGTAAAGTTAATTCTTTGAATATTCTGGAAACAGTCGAAGGTGTTACACGTGCAGCAAAAGTCACTATTCGATGAATGTTCTGGGAACAGTCTAAAAAACAGTCACTTGTCCCACAGGAGTAAAGACAACAACATCAAATACTCCAGAGCAGAAATCTTTGTTAGCTCACGAAAACATCCAGTCGCTTAGAGCTCAATCCCTAAAGTGCAGTCACTCAGAATAAGTCTCTGAATAACTCTGAATTGCAGTGACTACATACTCTCTCGCAGAAATCAACTCACTCCTATTTATAACTTTTGGAGATGATTACATCGAGAATCCCATGGAAAGATTGAGATCTGTGCTCCAGTGTGTTGAAGAGTTTCGAAACTTCGGGAACTCTAAACTACCATTTTTCACCAAATTTGGTCGCCCACTCATCAAGTTTGTCACCAAGGCTGACCCCACTGAAAGTGAATTAATTGCCCTTTTATTTTCACTTTGCCTGTAAAACTACTTTCATTTGCAACAGTACAATTGATGCAGAGCAAAGAATTAATCCCTTATAACAATATGCTATGAGCACTATTTCTGCCTCATTTTAGACAACTAATGTTTTTATGGTTATATATATTTCCCATTAAATGTATTTTTATTTATTTATTTAAATATTAATTTGAATTTATCAAATATTTCTGCCCGACGGCATACAAGTGGAATCACATCAGTTCGTTTATTTGTGTGATAAATTAGCGTAGTGATTGGTATATGAAAAATAAATAAATATTATCGTGCTACAGAACTTTATTAAATTTCTCCCTTGGCGGCTTTTGAATATTTGACGCCATATTAGCAATGGAATTTCTTTTTTTTTTTTTTTTTTTTTTTTTTTTTTTTTTATAATTTCTTGTATAAAAAGGGAATCCTATTTTGCTGATACTTTTATTGGACACCTTTTCATTAATTTATAAGAATTTTTCATATTCTGTGTATATTTTTAATGGTTTTTAGACTTAAAATAGTGCTTGCTGAAATAAATTTTCCATTTTTAAAACCTCCTTTTATTTTCTATAAAATTATCTACTGAGATAAAAATAGATCATTTGTGTGGCTACTATTTCAGTTTATTATTATTATTTTGTTTTGTAATATTTTATAATTTATTTATATATATAATGCTCTACTTAGATTAAAATGGCTGTTGCTAAATTAAACTTCTTGGCGAAAAACATTCGGTGTATTTCAATTTCAATGCCAAAACTTAAAAAAAAAAAAAAAAAAAAAGCCCTCTAGGATCTATTAGTAAAACTGATAAAATAAATTTATAATTCATAGAGTTTATTGTAGTAAAGAAACATTATGCAGTCGAATGTAACGTCATGGACAGTTTTTTTTTTTTTTAATAACAACTTGACAATAAAAATAGTGGTTAAATTTGTTGGAAATATTCCAGCTCCCAACTTTTCCAACGCCATTACTTTGGCCGATAATTTTAAAGTCATACTTAAAAAGGAAATTTAACCTTTATTAATTGCTTAAGTTTTATTAAAAATATTAATCAACTTAATTGTTAAAAAGTTTATGCATTACTTATTAAAAAGGTTTATTTTTATTAATTACATAAATGAAATAGTTTATACCTCTTTTATTCACTTTAAAAACACTTACCTGTTTAACGCCAGTGTTTGTTTTGTTTTCGGCGTGTTCCGTGAATGAATCATTTGATTCATTCACGTTTCCGGCGACATGCCGCTATTTTTGCAACGGCCTCAGTTAGCGGTTGCAGGTAACGTTGTTGCATCGTGTAGTCGTTCAACGGCACATGCCGATTCACCGCGAATATGCAAATCTTCATAAAATGAAACCTATAAATAGGGAGGAACGTCAGTATATGCGGCTGGTGTGGCTGACAAGCTAGTCGCGATGTTTTTGTTGCAGACGCAGGTCATCTTGCCGTTTTTTTTCCTGTTGAATTATAATTTCGTTTCGTTAAGTTCTTATTTAATTTAAACTGTTAAAGGAACAGTTCATTTTTTAGTATAATTGTAATGTTGAATAAATAATTAGTTGTACTGATAGTTTAAAGAAATTTATGAAACGTTTTCAATGAATCTGAAAAGTTAATTTTTTCTGGATTAAATTAATGAATAGTTTAAAAAAATGCTTAAAGCTAAAATAGCGATAGTTTTTTTGGAAACGCTATTAATAAATTAAATTGTGTTTTTCCTTCAAATATATTCAGTGTGATCTATGCTCATCATTAGCTGCATCCTGCATTATGATCTAATATTTCTTGGAAATGTTCCTCTTCAATATGTTTGTTTAAAGTCTTCAAATAATCCAATGATTTTGTAAGTACTGTTTTATTAATCTTTAAAGAGCGGCAGTTTTAGACACCACCTATAATAGGATGGTGTATGATGTTCACTTACCTGGATACTATGTTTGAAGCAGCAGATACTATGGATGTTTTGACTTGTGTTTTTTTGTATAAATCTTCCATAATTTGCATTTAAATAGATTTATTCATATATATATTTAATAATTCTTCTTTTTCTGTTTATATATATATATATATTTAAAGCTATAAATAAAATTGAAATTTATTTTAAAACTTGTGTCTTTCCTGTGCCACTCACACACGTTGTTAGGATCAGGTAACGTTTTTCCACTGTGTATAATATAACTCTTCTTTAATTTTTCTTTATGTTTGTATGTTGAACTTTTCAACATTTACAACATATTTAGGGTTATGGGCTTCAGAAACCGGTCCATACCATGTGTGAGTGGTCTTTAATTTTGGCACAGATTTTCTAGCAGTTTTAATATCTAAATTTTTTTTTGGGGTTTTTTTTTTCTTGTTAAACATGGCCTTGACCTTGAGTCCTTCAATTGAAAAACTTACTTATAAAAATTACTCAAGTTGGTCTCGTGATATTAAATTTTTACTTAAAGAGAAAAATTCTTGGGAAATAGTTACGGGTACTGAAAAACCTCCTAGTGATGAAGATTTAAAATTAAAAGAAAGTTTTGAAAATCGGTCACGTGTGGCTTTGACCACAATTTATTTAAATTTAGATTCAGAATTAAAACGCTTAATTGAAAATTGTGAAAGTCCAAGCGATGCTTGGCAAGTTTTGAAATCTAACTTGGTCCCTGACAGTCGGGTTGAACATTTTTCATTATTTCATAAATTTTTGGACTGTTTTATGAAAGAAAATGAATCTATACGTTCTTACTCGGCGAGGCTCTCAGAGATTATTGAACAACTCCGAAATATGGGTAAGCCAGTAGCAGACATTTATGCCTGTTATCAAATTCTTCGTCGCTTACCAAATAGATTTCAGCCAGTTATACAATTTTTGCTTAGGCTAGATCATAAAAATTTTTCATTTAAGGAAGCTGTTTCTCATTTAATCGCTGAAGAGACCCGCCTAGAATTACGTGATCTTGAATTTAATAACTCTAAATCAAATATTGAAGTTCAGAATGTTACATGTCCCTCTAATTCTGGTAATAATTTTTTTAAGAAAAATGTTAAATGTTTTAGATGTGGCCGAAATGGTCACTATAGTACAAATTGTTTTGCTGCATTACCTAAAAGGTCTTTTTCTAAACCTAAAAATGTGCCTTCTAGAAATTTTAATGCTGGTAAAAAAAAACCTTTCGGAAGGGGAGCAGAAACTCGTCCACAAGTCAGTTTCACTAATTCAGTTTTTCCTCAAAATTTCTTTGTGACTGAATCCTTACTAAACTTTAATTTGGATGGCAGAAACAGCTGGGTCTTCGATTCGGCTGCTTAGCACTATTTTTGCAAAGTCAAAGAATATTTTTGTAATTTTCAAAAGGTTGATAATGAAAGCATGTCTGTTGCTGTGGACGGGGTCAGCTTCCCGATCGAAGGGAGAGATATGGTAAAAATGCTGTTTAATAATGTTGTGTATCAGTTTAATAATGTATTGTATTCTAGTAAATTGAGGAAGAACCTCATGTCGGGACCATGTATAGATAGTATGGGAGGAAGTTATATTGGAAAAAGGGGGAAAATTTCAGTGTTTAATAAAGATGGTAATTTTGTTTTCAATGCTAAACTTAAAGAAGGTATATATTATGTTTTTCCTAGAATTTTAAAGAATCCTGAATTTGAAATTAATGGGGGGCTAGGAAATAAAAATTTAAATGTTTTTTCTCACATGCCTGTTGCTGCTGTGGTTGATCTCAATTCGGTAGATACTTGGCACTCTCGTTTCGCTCATGTTGGTAAAGATCTTGTGGTCCATACCAGTAAGCAGAATTGTGTTCATGGATTGCCAAGATTAAAACATACTAAAAATTTTTTTGAACCTTGCCGTCTTGGAAAACAGACGCAGGTCATTTACACCTATTCAAGGTGGGCAATCTAGAGAACCACTTGAAAGACTGCATTTAGATGTTTGGGGACCAATTAGTATTTTAGGGCGAAACGGTGAGAGGTTTTTTTTGACAATTACAGATGGGTTTTCCAGGAAAATTGCTATCTACCCAATGGTAGAGAAAAGTCAGGTTTTTGATATATTTTTGAAACATGTAACTAGAGCTGAACTGTTCCTCAATAAAAGACTTAAAGCCATTCGTAGTGACAACGGTACAGAATTCTGCAATGCCAACTTTCAGGACTTTTGTGAAAAAAGGGGTGTTAAACACGAATTAACAAACGTGTACACGCCTGAGCAGAATGGTATTAGCGAAAGAGCTAATCAAACTATTTTAAACTGTGTGCGTGCCATAATAATTGAAAGCGGCATGCCTTTTAAGTTTTGGCCTGATGCCGTCATTTACTTTGGCTACACTTGGAACAGAGTCTGTCACCGGGGTCAATCAAAGACACCATTTGAACTATATCAGAACACTAAACCTTCAGTTAAACATCTGAGAGCTTTTGGTTCAGTGGCATATGTTGGTATACCAAAACAACTAAGAAGTCATAAATTACAGCAAAAATCAAAAGAGGGATATATGATTGGATATTCGTTAAAAACTAAAGGATTCCGTATATGGGTAGAGGAACAAGACAAAATTTATGAAACTTTAAATGTAACTTTTGATCCAGAGGATCGTGTGTACAGAAGTGGAGCAGTGCTGGGCCCTTCTGCTGACCTTGAGGTATCTAGAAAAGAAAGAAATTGTGCGAGCTCCGACCCACCGCCCACGATTACGATAATGCCGGAAAGTGAGGCAGAGGAGGTGCGTCCACAAGTTCCGCCAAAGGTAACCAGTTGGAACAGGTGTCTAGTGAAGAGAAGGACTGGCATACGCACTGATGTGTACTACTATCCTGAAGGAACTAATTCTAGATTAAAGTCTATAAAAGAAATAGAAAAATATTGTAAAAGCCATAATATCCTTTTTGATGCAAATTTTTTTAATTTTTCACCCAGTGATACTTATGAAGGGGTTATACCAAAATAGACTTCAGAATCTTCCTCGGAATCTTCGGAACATTCAGAGTCGAATTCACCTCAACCTTCTAGTTCCGCTGTTTTATGACTAGATGTCAACATTCCAAGAACCTTCAACCAAGCTCAAAAATCTGCCCAATACCATGAATGGAAGAAATCTATGGATGAAGAAATTGGGGTTATGTCTGAAAGAAATGTCTGGCACCTAGTTAAACCACCGCCTGGTAAAACCATAATTGGTAACAGGTGGGTCTATACTATAAAACGTGATGAAAGTGGAAGAATTGCACGCTATAAATCACGTCTGGTTGCCCAGGGCTTCAAGCAAGTGAAAGGCGAGTCATATGATGAAACCTTCTCCCCAGTCGTCAATTTTTCTATCATCAGATTTTTTTTCAGTTTGTTGGTTTCAAATTTAGGCTGGTATAACATCCAGTGTGATGTGAAGGCAGCATATTTATATGCACCCCTTACTGAAGAAATTTACATGAAGCAACCTCCTGGATACATCGTAAAAGGGAAGGAAGAATTCGTATGTAAACTAGACCGTGCCCTCTATGGACTACACCAGAGTGGCAGGCTGTGGTTTTACGAATTAAATGGTGTGCTTCTTGAGATGGGTTTTTCTAAGTTTCAGTGGTGCAATTGTGCCTATAAATATGAAAATTATATTATTTTACTTGTCTATGTGGACGACATAGTGGTTTTTGGAAAAAGTAAAGAAAAAATAGATAAAATTATTAAAGTTTTAGAGTCCAAATTTGATTTAAAAATGTTGGGACAAACAAAGAATCTTTTAGGAGTAGAATTTAATTATAAACAAAACAGTGTAGAAATTAATCAAACTAACTACATTAAAGAAGTTTTTGAAAGATTTAAACAATTTCACCCCCCAATTACTTCATTACCAATAGTTAAAGTTGTCAAATTTTCAAAATTGGATTGTCCATCAAATAATACAGCTCAATTAGAAATGGCTAAGTTTCCCTATCGTAACGTTCTTGGTTGTCTGTCTTTTATTGCCTGCAGAAGTCGACCTGATATAACATATGCTGTGAACATTTTCAGTCAGTTCCAAGCAAATCCTGGATTGACGCATTGGACGGGTTTATTGAAATTATTAGGATATATTAAATATACAGAAAATTTAAAATTAAGTTTGAAATGTAATAAAATTGAACTTGTTGCTTTTTCGGATGCAGATTTCGCATCCAACAGGGATGATTTTGTGTCTGTAGGTGGACAGATTGTTTTGTTAGGCCAGAGCCCAATTTCATGGCGAACTTTTAAACAACGTGGAGTTTCTCTATCTACGATGGAAAGCGAGTTTATCGCCATGACAGAATGTGTTAAAGAGCTGATGTGGTTCAGCATTGTCATTGATGATTGTTTTGAATCCAATATAATTTATAAAAAGCCTTCTTTACCTATTCTTTATGCTGACAATCAGTCAGCAATTGATTTTTCTAAATCTCCAATTGAGAACAGCCGCAGCAAGCATATAAATGTAAAGTTGTTTTTTATTAGAGAATGGTTCTACGAGGGAAAATTTGACTTAAAGCATATTCCTTCTAAACTTAATTTAGCAGATCCATTCATTAAAGGTTTAACAAAATGTGATTTATATAAGTTTACCTCACAAATTTTTGTTGAGGATGAGCAATCAGATTAAATTAAGACATTAATCTTTGGTTAAAAAAAAATACATATGTATAGTTTTTTTAAATTAATTTTTTTTCCAAATGTTTAAAAGTTTTTTTAAGGAACTGGGAATATAAATAAATTATAATGTGTAAATGTATAAATAAGTAATATTGGTATTGAATTTGTATTGTATATATTAAATTTGTAGTATATTTATAGTAGAATATTTATGGTAAATTATAATATATTATTGTAGTATTAATGTTATAGTAATTGCATTTGTAGTGTTGTTTAAGTCATGCATCTTTCATCGGTATGAGTGATACTAGGCCTAGTATAAGTGTGTAATCATCTATCACTCATTAAATTTGTGTTTGTCTAAATATTATGGTAAATTTTTGAATTTGTATAATGTATAAATGTTCCCAGTATCTAATACGTTTTTTTAAATTTGTTTATTGCATTACATGAATGTTGAATATAGAAATATTAATGAATTTGAATGATATAATGAACTTTTAATATACATCTAAATGTTTGAATAATTTTTGATTACTATAAAAGGATTGAAATTTAAATTGGAGTTTAAAAATTTATTATTGTATGTTTATATATATATTTAATGAGCTTAAATTAGTCTATTTAAAAGAAAAAGGAGAAAAATGATTTAACTGTTTCATATAATTTTTTTTACGACTGTAGTAATGTCGTTGTGGGGGGCAATGTTGGAAATATTCCAGCTCCCAACTTTTCCAACGCCATTACTTTGGCAGATAATTTTAAAGTCATACTTAAAAAGGAAATTTAACCTTTATTAATTGCTTAAGTTTTATTAAAAATATTAATCAACTTAATTGTTAAAAAGTTTATGCATTACTTATTAAAAAGGTTTATTTTTATTAATTACATAAATGAAATAGTTTATACCTCTTTTATTCACTTTAAAAACACTTACCTGTTTAACACATTCGCTGCCACCAAAATTTATATATCCATCCTCAGAAGCCGAATTTAAAAAAAGTGTTTTAATGATTAAAAACGTTGGCTGCACAAAAAAAAAATTTAAACACAAAATTTAAAAACCACGCACTGAAAATATAAAAATAATGCTTCACTAACGTGCCACAAAAACCTCATCGTTCAACCTCCAAATCCGAACTAAAACTAAAGCAGTTTACTTATCATACTCGATTGACGCCCCAGAGCGTCACCGGCATGGGAGGTAGCGCCATGCTGACGCGCCAGCGCGTCAGTGGCAGCGAATGTGTTAACGCCGGTGTTTGTTTTGTTTTCGGCGTGTTCCGTGAATGAATCATTTGATTCATTCACGTTTCCGGCGACATGCCGCTATTTTTGCAACGGCCTCAGTTAGCGGTTGCAGGTAACGTTGTTGCATCGTGTAGTCGTTCAACGGCACATGCCGATTCACCGCGAATATGCAAATCTTCATAAAATGAAACCTATAAATAGGGAGGAACGTCAGTATATGCGGCTGGTGTGGCTGACAAGCTAGTCGCGATGTTTTTGTTGCAGACGCAGGTCGTCTTGCCGTTTTTTTTTCCTGTTGAATTATAATTTCGTTTCGTTAAGTTCTTATTTAATTTAAACTGTTAAAGGAACAGTTCATTTTTTAGTATAATTGTAAAAATTAAAAAAAAAAAAAAAGCTTTAGAACAACATGTAATATTATCATAAAGTATATTAGCACTTTATCAATGTGCATAAAATTTTCAAATTGATAATGACGTCAACTTTTCAGAGATGCATAATTTAATATTTTATAATACTTCATATTATAATTTTGGTTCAACAGAGGTTCACCACCTATCTTCTAAAAATCCACTGATGGTTTTAACATCAGGAACAAGACTCTGATTCAGTTCAAGGTTTAAGAAAAGTTGCCAGATTATCTTCATCCTGTATTTCCATTTGATACAGTTTATTACGCCCATAGCTAAAGGTTGAATTTTTCATGTGGCATTTGATGAAAATGATGTAATGTTTTTAAGCTGAATGCTTGTGTTATGCGCAGCACAGTTATCAAGCTAGCAAATTGCACATGCTCTAAAGTAGAAGGAACAAGTATTTCTAAATGATGAGAGAGGAAAAGACAGAAATATATCTCCAATTGTGCATTTATTCAAAGAAAATACATAGGAAAAGTGAAGCTTTAGTTTTAACTTTAAAAGTTTGTTTAAACTTATTCAAATGGAAAAACTTCGCAATATCCGATACTAATGTTTTCAGTTGTTTATTGTAACCAGTCTCAGACTTCATTAAAGCATAGTAGATTCAAAGGGAGCAATAAAAGTTTGTACTAATCTACACTTTGTTACATCCAATCTTGTTCTAAGTGGGCTTTTTTTTTTTTAATTATTATTTATTTATTTTGGGAGGGTGGGGGGACTGTTTGTTTTAAACTGTGCCAACACTGTTTAAAGAATGTTGTTTGATGACCAAAGCTTTGGATATATAGCACTTAATTTACAAATTGTAAGTTTCAAATATACTTTTTCAGTCAGTTTTCCTTTTTATATACAATGGGTAATCAAATTAGTAGATTTTTTTTTGACATTTTTTTAAATACTAGATTCATACACACATATATATATATATATATTTCTTGTTTCATTTTCATTCCAGGTGAAATGAGAGAATATCTGCTGAAAAGAGGGAAAGACCATATGTGGAAGTGAGGCTGAAATAAAAAATTACAATTGATTATGTGTACCTAATAAAATTAAAGATATATGCAATATGCTTAAATGTGGAAATAGCTGAAGCTCGTAATAAATATGTTTAAAGTGTGTTTTTGACTTTTTCTTAATAAATGGAAAAAAAAAATCATAATAAATCTTTTTAAAATAATTTGCTTTGTCTTTTTCTGTCCTTACTCATTTTGGGTACTTACCTTGGTATTTATTTTTCAGTGAGTTCTATTCATATATAAAGTATCTATGATTAGTGTATAGTATGATATTATGTATATATAGAGTTTCAAGGTAAATTTAAGAAAAAATTGAAAGTTTTTACAGATTTTTTTTTTTCTTTTTAATTTTATAAAGGCTAAAAAAAATGTAAATTAATCTGAAAAATAATAATAATAATAATAATAATGCAGTGTTACATCATACATTTTTCATAAATTACTTGATTTAAATAACAGTACTTTTTGAATAATATATTTGAAGATTTTTTAAAATGAGAAAGAGCTGGTAATAATTATAAAAATTAAGATGCAATACTAGGGCTGATTGATACTAATTTAAATATCTTAAAACTTATGGCAATACTTGCAACTCATTTCTAAAATAACATCCAGGAAAGAAACATTTCGGTTAAAACTTAAAATTGTTATAATTATTTTTAAAAATAATATAAATTATATTTAAAAAAAAAAAAAAATTCAAATGTTCAAAACAAACTAAATTTAAAATATTTTTACTGTACCATTGTACAACACTTATTTTTTTTAAGTTTTTTGAAAAATAATTCAAAGAATCCTTAGGGCTGCTCTCAAATAAAAACTCACAATTTTTTGAGATGATATAAAGGCTGTTTTCAATGATTGAAAAAAGAAAAAATTGTAGGTATCATTTTTAAACAGTAGAAAATAGAATAATGTTTGATGTTTTTAGATAAAAAAAAAAAAAAAAAAAAAAAAAAAATATCTTCTAGTATAGCCATTTTAATTTGTGAACTCTTAATAATTGAGATATTATTTTTGTAGTAATAAAGAAATGTATATACCGTAGAGAGTCAAAAATCTGCACAGCTCGGGACCAGAGGTTGTGCAGATTTGGCAAATTTTGAAGCCCATAAAAATCATTTTCAATTTGAATAATAAAAGCAGAATATTAACCAAATTAAACATATACTAGTGAATAATAACACAATTTCACTTGTATATTAAATTATTAGGTATATAAGAATAACACTGAACATTAAATATGTATATAAAGAAAACAATAAATGAAAAATGAAAAAATATTCATCAAATTTAGACAAAATCTGTTCACATGCAGTTTGTTTTAAACTACACTTGAACATGCACACATACATCATTGAGATTTCTTTCTTTCTTTTTTTTTTTTTTCCGTCTATTGTAAATAGTTATCAATTCTTATTTTGTAACACAAATTTATATTTCAAAGTATTTAACTGAATTCTTCCGTAAACTATGTCTTTATCAGGTAGCATTTAAAAAAATTAATTTATTGTTTTCCTCATTGATATGATCATCATAATAATCATAATTTTCTTTGGATTAATTTAATATATTGTTGATAATTTCTTTATCAGAACTAATTTCTTTATCAGAAATATTTACATTCCATTATAAGTACCATTCCTTGCATCCCTTTTTATTTTTTGAATATATATAGATAAAAATTGATTACTTTCAAAAATACCAGTTTTGTGGTATTTGCCCAGGCCTTAGGTAAATACCCTAAATTTGGCTAGTATAAATAAAATTAAAAGCGCAACTGCTGGTTGAAAAGTAATGTTATAATAGCAAAAAGTAACAGATGGTAGGAAAGTTCTGCTATAAAAGCAAAAATTAAAAGCAACTGATGGTAGGAAAGTAATGCTAGAATAGCAATAAAAAAGCATCTATTGGATGTGAATTACTGCTAGAATAGCCGAAAGTTCAAGCAAGGTCTTGATTGCTGCTAGGCCAGCAACTTATTCAAGCAACACAAGCTGGATTATGTATGCTGGATAAGCAATAAAAGTGAGGCAATACACAGCATGGCAAGCTGGTAATTCTGGTGGAACTAGCAAATATGAATGCTAGTTTTTATGCTATTTTACTTGCTGGGATACAGCATTTAATGCTAGTCTAGCAAACAAATATCAGCATGAAAAGCTGGATTATGTATGCTGGACAAGCAATAAAAGTGGGCCAAAACACACCATGACAAGCTGGTAATTCTTGTGGAACCAGCAAATATTAATGCTAGTTTTATGCTATTTTACTTGCTGGGATACATCATCTAATGCTACTCCACCAAACAAATACCAGCATGAAAAGCTGGATTATGTATGCTGGACAAGCAATAAAAGTGGGCCAAAACACACCATGACAAGCTGATAATTCTGATAGAACCAGCAAATATTAATGCTAGTTTTATGCTATTTTACTTGCTGGGATACAGCATCTAATGCTAGTCCACCAAACAAATACCAGCATGAAAAGCTGGATTATGTATGCTGGACAAGCAATAAAAGTGGGCCAAAACACACCATGACAAGCTGGTAATTCTGGTAGAACCAGCAAATATTAATGCTAGTTTTATGCTATTTTACTTGCTGGGATACAGCATCTAATGCTAGTCCACCAAACAAATACCAGCATGAAAAGCTGGATTATGTATGCTGGACAAGCAATAAAAGTGGGCCAAAACACACCATGACAAGCTGGTAATTTTAGTGGCTCTAGCAAATATTAATGCTAGTTTTATGCTATTTTACTTGCTGGGATACAGCATGTAATGCTAGTCTAGCAAAGAAAAAAAAGCATCTGTTGGTTGTGAATTTCTGCTGGAATAGCAAAAAGTGCAAGCAAGTAGTGTTTGTGATGGCTGCTAGACCAGCAAAATATTCAAGCTACACATGCTGGAATATATATGCTGGACAAGCATATAAAGTGTGCCAAAACACACCATGACTTGATGATAGTTCTGGTGGAACTAGCAAATATTTATGGTAGTTTTATGCTATTTTACTAGCTGGGATGAAGCATCTAGTGCTTGCCTAGCAAACAAATACCAGCATGAATTTCGACTTGGGTGATAACACGGGGATGATAGATTTATTTAAATTACTATATCTAATAGTTGGTATTTGGTTCACAGAACAGTAATCTTCCAGAATGTTCTGTAAATAAACTTTCAAGCCTCTACATCATTCACAATCTAATGAAATGACATCATTCACAGACATTCCACGGACTACGAGTACGAAACAATTTTGGTGCTAAGATTTGGTTGTCTGCTGAATGGTTATAACTAGAGGTATGGAACAGGAAATAAAGGAACTTCTCGAAGAGTTAGCTGAACAGATGAGTGAAATGAAAGAAGAACAAAAACAGATGAATGATAGGTTGAGTAAAGAAATGAACACAGTACACGAAAAGATAGAAACCAGGTTGACTGAAATTAAATCCATTCAAGAGAAATTCGAAGCTGCCCAGGAAGAGGTGAGATCCATGAAAGAAGTAATAGAGAAGAAATTATCAAAAATGGAAAAAAAGAATAGGTGTAAAGTAAGACAAAGTTATGAAAATAGAAGATAGTGTTACGTATAAAGATAGAAGATAATATTACGAAGGTAGAAGATAGTGTTATGACGGTAAACGAGGGTTTTGAAGAGAAAATTATGAAAATATAAGGGAGCTTTGAAGAGCAAGTTAAAGAATATTTTAATCAAGAGTTGCATGGAAGGTTTTAAGAGAAAGAAATCAAATTTAAGAGAATAGAGGAAGATCTTGAGAGAAAAATAGAACAAGAGTGCAACAGGGAAGTGATAGGAAAAATTGAGAAGAAGTTTGAAAAAAAATTAGGAAATTAATTGCAAAAGAGATCAAGAGTTTGGAAGAAAAATTAGCATCGATTCTTTAGAAAGGTGAAAGAGCAGACAAAAGAATATAGAATTATGAATCAATTTACCTATCCACCTATGATTACACACCCTCTTGGCAAGTATATAAGACACAGTTTTCCGTCGTAGCTGAAGCTGACGGATGGGATCCTACTTCCAAGACCGTCCATTTAATAGTATTATTATGGGGCGACAGAGCTGATATATTGGAAATTCTCTCAAATAAAGAGCGGTATGATTTTGACGTTCTGAAGCTTGGTTTTGGAGAAAAATGTTCTAAAGAATATAGTCATCTCCAGTTAAAGTCCCGTTATCTAAAAGAGGGTGAACGTTTACAATAGCTGGCATCGGATTTTTAGAGATTGTCACACTTAGCTTTTCCAGATTGAAACGGTGAAACTAATGCCGAATTGATCCTCCCATATTTCATTGATGTCGTTCGAGATCAAGAAATTCGAAAAGTCCTTAGACTCGCTAAAGTAAAAGATGTCAGATCGGTTTTGTCATATGAATTGAATATTCATTCTGCGAAACAAACCTCCCGTAAATATCACCACACCATCAGAGCAGTCCCTTTAGATGATTCCTAAGTTGATCTGGAGAAAATGGTGAAATATCTGGCAGACCTCACAAGGAAAAAACGCAGTTTAGAGAAAAGTGAAGACGATAGGAATTCGAAGATCAAGTGCTGGGGCTGTAGAAGAAACGGACATGCCAAAAGAAGGTGCCCAATGTGACAGAGTAATAAGAATAACCAGATGAGACCGTGAGAAGACTGCATTCACTACGGAACAAGGATTATGGCAATTTAAATTATGCCATGCACTGGGATTATGTAACGCACCTGAAACTTTCGAACGCCTGATGGAGACAGTGTTAAAAGGACTTTTATGAAGCCTGTCTTGTGTGCATTGGCGATATTATCATTGTGGGGCGTCCTGCCCATTATTACTCATTTTTCATTGCCTTCTTTTCGATTTTCTATTGTTTTTTATTATAAGACTTATAAATATTACTTTAAAGTAATAAATGATTACTGAATATGGTTTTTAGAATCAACTATAATACACCAAAGTTCATGAATTCGCGCAAAATTAAAAGAAAATAAAATAAAAGAGTTTTACAAAGAAAACATTTCACGTAATGGCGTTTTACCTTTACACATATTATCGTATTAGTGTGTAAAAATTTATAAGAAATAGTAAAAAAAAAAAATCCTATGAAACTTTTAATTTGCAGAACTGCGTAATCATGCTGCATGTGCATAAGTAATTATATTTAACATACATATTTATGTGATACACAATTATTATTAAATGTACAATAATTAGACTATGTTCAATAGAAACAATAAATATAAATTTTAATTTGATAGGAAAATACATGCAATAATGTGTAGGTTATGGGCAATAAACTTAATATAAAGATATACAACAAGAATGATATTAAAATTACGTGGCTCTACCGTGCAGTAATTTTCCACATAAATAGGAAGTCTATATCTCAGATTCTACTGCATGTAATTGTGCATAGCTTAATGTATAAGAGGGCCGTTATGAAACCTTTGTTAGTTAAATTTGGAGTATACTATAAATTATAAAAAATTTAGTGCAATTATATTTATGCTTTTTAAATATATTTTTGTATAATGCTGTAATTAATGTGTAAATAAAGAATATATAAAATCCATATATGCTTTTATTAAGAAGCGATTAAATAACAATATATATATATATATATATATATATATATATATATATATATATATATATTTACAACTAAAATTCATTTACATCGGATTATTTTTCTACATTTTAAACTTAATAGGCATTTCTTAACACTTAAAATGATATGTGAATGAAATTTTGCTTGCATTACTAATCCTTAATTCTGTTGAACACTGATCTATGAATGATATTTTATTTCACTGAAATCTGAAGAGATGTGTGACACTCATACTCTAAGTAGTACTTAAGGACATTTTGCAGAGCAGTATAAAAGAGAAATTTATGGTAGTATGGCTTTATTCATTCAATACAAAAGGAATTATCTCTATTATAAATAATTTATGGTTTATTGCAAGATTTATACTTTTCTTTTCACCAGTATGAACATAGATCAAGATAAATATTCAAAATAAACCAAAAGTAAAGCACTTATTTATATATAATAATGTTTTCGTCATCTAAATAATTATTGGTTTTAGGAAACATATTTCTATAAATTTCATAAAGGTTATTATTATTTACTGTATCTGATTAATCGTAATTGATCTATGTTATTTTTAACGACAATTTGCATTGCCTTACAAACCATTTTATTAGATATTTAGTATTTTTCTTTTCTTTTTTTTTTCTCTTTTTGTTTACAAAGATGTTACATTTTAAATAAATACTGTCTGGCTTTGGTAGTTGCTATACTTAAATGAACCTTTTTTTTTTTTTTTTGTTAATGTCTTATTTTTTTTTAATTCCTTTATTTATTACTAAGCCTAAAACATTTGGGCAGTTATCGTTTGATAAATGTGAATTATTTAAAAAATAATGCATTTGTATAACAGAATCTCGGATGGCAACACGCCTATAAAAGAATTTTTGTTCTAAGAAAAGAACTTGTATTTTTTATTCAGACGAATAAAATATTTATCTGTAATATGGAAAAGCTTTTTCATATATGTATCTAATGGAAAAATATTACTGATTCACTCATTCATTCATCAACGTCGAGTCCAAAGCACCGAAGTTTGAAACATGACGTTTGGTCAGTTAGTTCTTTTCATGACGTAAGGAAAAACGAATTTCTGAAATTTAACCCTTAAGAGTTTGAAAGGAAAATTGAAGTTTTTAACCTTTTCCCCGAATTTCTGCAGTGGTTTTCAATAAAAGCTTGAAGTTTAAGAAAATGTCTGTTTTTTACACACAAAAAATTAAGGTAAAAGAAAACAAATTTCTGAAATTTAGTACTTCAGAAAGGAGAGAGGGGGAGATAAAGAGGCGTGTAACAGTTCTACCTCTTCTTTGCACTTGGGAAATCACAGTGGTTTCCAAAAAAAAAATTTAATTTTTTCGAAAATTTTCTTCTTAGACCTTAATTAAGGTAAAACATTAAAAACTTGAAATTTAATCCTTATAAGTTTGTTAGTTCAGTAATTCTATCTTTTTTTCGAACGAGGAAAATAGCAGTGGTTTCCTGTAAAAAACTTCAAATTTAGAAAAATGTCTCCTATTCGGAACTAATTAATGTAAAAATATTTTTATCTTCCAAAATTTAACGGGGGATAAGGGGGACGTGTAGCATTTCTGCCCGTTTTTGACACGTGGTGAATCGCCAGTAATTTCCACTAGCATTTTTCAACAGATTTCAAAAAAGCTTCAAGTTCATCAGATCTCGGAATAAACAATCTCTGGTTATCAGGTCAATTCACTTTCAATTATTTTAATTTAATTTTTCTCCGTGCTTAAAACAGATAGAACATCTAGTTGTATTGTAATTTGGTGTTAAGATTACTATTTTTTACTACTCATTATATCGCTAGTAAATAAAAACCCCACACAATCACTGTAAAGAATAGCAGTTATTATGATTATTATTATTAAAATACACTTTTTCTATGAAATGACGTCCTAGAAATTACTTCATTTTAAATGACATAAAAAAAAAAAAAAAAAAAAAAAATATAAATCTCTTTTTATAGAGAAAAAAAGTAACCCAAAAAGTAACCCAGGTTGTTAAATTTTAAGTGTCTAGCTGAAATATTACTGAAGGAATCATGCAAAAATATAGTTTTAAAGAGGGTTTCTTCCCCAGTCCTTATTATTCATTCGCTATAGAAATTTCAAACTGTCACAGTACTTCAACTTTGGTCAAACGCTGCAAATGTTTCAAATTTGGTTAAAATTGGCTCAGTGGTTTGGCAGCAGTTGCAAAATATATCCACAGATCCGAATACATACAATGACTTTTAATTATATCAAGATAAACAATGCCGGATATTAAAGTAAATATTTCTGTTTTAAAAATAATAAAAAAACAAAAATATTATTAAAAGAAATATTTAAAGAAAAACTCAATTTTTACTTTTTTTCATTTTATTAGACAAAAGCCTTTCATTAGAAACGATGAATAAAGAAACATTATTTAATTATTATGCTGTGCAATTATAATCTATATTACACCGCTGTTATTGTAACATTGTAAATTGTTGTATATTAAGTATAAGTGTTGTAATTAAGCTATAAATTGAAATCATCACAAACTATATCAGCAGTTACACATGTTACGTATTTCTTAATGTTTGTAATAATCTAACAACATTTCCATTTCTTCTATAACAATGAGGAGTATACATATATATTTTAAATGAATTATACGAGTAAACAATGAATTATACGATTACTAAATGTCAATTTACACTCATTTAAGCGAACAACCTACTTTAAAAAATGGGAAAATGCAGAAATTTTCAATCAAATTTCAGAATTTTTTATAAACAATAAATGCATATACATTTTTTTTTTTTTTTTTTTTTTTTTTTTTTTTTTGTAAACTAGTATGACTTAACCTATTGATTAAAAAAATATTTTGTTTTACTTAAAAAAAAAAAAAAAAAAAAAAAAAAAAAAATCAAAGGTGTTTTCTCACTGCGTGCTAGATATCTCAATTACAATTTCCTTTATCCTTATATTCTTTTTTTACATTAAATGAAACAAAACATTCGAATTAAGAATCTAAGCTAAAAGGTTTTAATTATTTCAATAATATGGAGCTTAATCAATTATTAAATTTGAAATATGAAATTACCATTGAATTTTTTATATTTCCACGGAACGTAACTCCTTATTTTTAGTTCATTTTATTCGTTATGTCAAAATGTATGCTTGAGAAAAATTTTAAGTTCAAATCTCAAACACTTTTTGAAATATCATGCACGCAGTGAGAAAGCATCCTTGATTTTTTTTTTTTTTTTTTTTTTTTTAAATAAAGTGCAATAAAATAAATTTCTATTTTACAGTAAACCAAAATAATATTTTTAATCAGTAGAATAATGTCATACTAGTTAGCACACACACACACACACACACACACACACAAAAAAAAAAAAAACTAGTTGGCATAGGTGGACTCTGCTCAGTTCCCCATCATATATATGTTCTCTTAAATTTCTAGAGCGAGACATATTATAATCATGTTAAAAGAAATGAATTTGACCAAAGCTTGATACAGTGACAGAATGAAATCCCCGCCTAATAGGCTATCCACCATTCACTTCAATATATTTATCTTATTCTTATCTATTAATTTATTTTATCAGGGGCGATTCCGTTGTTTAGTTTTCATGCTACTGTTTCCAATGCAATAATCCTCAAAATTCATATTATATGAAAAATTTACAAATTCACTATGTTGATAAAATCGTAAATTACGAATAATTTACGAAATTTTCCTATTATAATATTTGTATTGAATCATGTTCAAACAAATATCATAAATGTAATTTTGAAGTTGTCTAATGTATTTATGATCCTCAAAATGGACGTTTATGCTCAATTTTGCCTTATTCTGACATGTTAAGTAAATCGTAAATTCCAAATAACTTACGAATTTTTTAAATTGGAAAAATCATAGTCTATGATATTCATGCCAGTATCGTAAAAAATATTTCGAAAGTGGTCTGGCACCTTTACGATGAAAATATCACTCAAGATTGACGTTTATGTGAAATTTTGCTCGATTCTGTCATGTAAAGAAATTTGTAAATTTCCAATAACTTACGAAATTTTTATATTGGAAAGTTCATAGTCATTAATATTCATGTCAGTGTCCTAAATAATATTTCAAAAGTACTCTGACATCTTTACGATGAAAATATCGCTGAAAATTGACGTTTTTGTGAAATTTTGCCCCATACTGCCATGTTAAGAAATTCGTAAATTTCCAATAACTTGCGAAATTTTCAAAGTAGCATATTTATAGTTACTGATGTTCATTCCGGCATCAAAACTGATATTTTAAAACTGGTCCGACATTTTTACAGTAAAAAATTTCCCTTTAATGAACGTTTAAGTGAATTTTTGTCCTATTCTCCCATGTTAAGAAAATCGTAAATTTCTAATAACTTGCGAAGTTTTTTAATTCGAATGTTTCAAATATATAGGGTTCTTGCCAGTGTCTAAAGTAATATTTTAAAACTGCTCTGACCGCTCTGCGATCATTTGTTCGTGAGATATCGTGTAAACAGACTAACAAACTAGCGGACTAACGGACTAACACACTAATGGACTGGCCCACTAACGGACTGACCCACTAACAGACACCATACAGACAGACACCATACAAATTTTGTCATTTTCGGATTCCTCGCACCTGAAAACGTATAAAAAAGTCAAAAAACCGAGGTCGAATTTTTTCACGATTACCTAAGTTCCCCATACCTATAGTATGGTGGGGAACTAAAAAACCTAAATGTATAAATAAGTAAATAATAAATTGTTTATGCATTCATTCTTTTTGAAATAATTCTAAAATTTGATCGAAAATTTCTTCATTTTCCCATTTTTCAAAATAGGCTACCCCATAGCGCTTTTTAGTAAGTTTTTTTTATTAAAATGTATTTGATATCATTCGAATAATTTATGATTTAATGGATATTATTAAGGAATTTCCTAGAAATTAAAGTTTATCTATAATTCTATTATATATATTCCACAAAAAGAAACAATTATTATTATTATTATCACTATAATAATTTTGGTGTACTGCCTAAGATTTACTGAAATTTAAAATGTAAATTTTACTCAGAACTTAAAATGAGACTGTTTTGCGGTGTTTAAAAAACTATTTTCTGTAAATTTCCGAAAAAAAATGTCAAAGTGATTACAAATAAATAAATAAAAATTATTGTTGAAAAATGCTTATAAAAAGAACAACTTAACGCCTACATTCTTTAAAAAAAAATCATCCTAAGGAATTATTATACCAACAGGAAAAAAAGAAAATATATTGTGAAACTAAAAAAAAAAAAAAAAAAAAAAAAAAAAAAAACTATATAAAAGATTTTAATTATACTCGAAAATAAATTATTCCTTTTTCCAACATATCAAGTGAAAAAAAAAATCTTTTACGCTTAATTGCGTCTGATTATTTGACTATCATTTTTGCAGTTATAAAACAATTAAAACTTTTCAAAAGGTACTCTTTTTATTATAGATTAGCAAAGTATTCATCAATTGAATAACGTTTATTGATCTTACATCCAGGATTCTTTTTCAGCATTTTTAACGATTTTTACTGAAGATGATAAAACTTTTTTTTCCTTTTACATAAAAAAAAAAAAAAAAAAGAAAATGAAAAGAAAATGAACTATGAAAAATGATGGAAATTTTCAAAGGTAATCAATATTAGAATTTTTCCTAAAGATGATACTTAATTAATATAAAAAGAAAGTATAGTGTATATTCTAATACAAAATATTAATGTATACTTTTTCCGATATGTAAAAAATACTTGGTTGTAAATAGTATTATGAAAAAAAGAGTCTTTTTAATTTATTGCATTTTTAATATTCCTCCCCCCCCCCCCGTCTTTTCTTAATAAAGTGATTACTTTTTTTTTAGAATTAAATGCTTCAATTGGATTTTCGAAGAAACAAAAACTTCACACCTAGCAAAAAAAAAAAAAAAAAAAAAAAAAAAAAAGCAGAAAAATCTGCAGATAATCTGAAGGTATTTGGAATAAAAAATCATAAAATCTGCAGAACAGCTGCAGAAAAAAAAATGCAGTTTGGAAGCATATGATTGTTTTTTTCTTTAAATTTTTTATTGTTCCAAATGTGTCCAGATTATCTGCAGTTTTGTGAAGTTCTTTTTTTTTTTTTTTTTTAAGTTTTTCTGCATTTGTTTTTCCTTTATCTGAGTATTACCGTGTACTTAGAAGAACTGGAATAGTATTTTTAGGAGAAGTGTCTTTATGATTATAGTATGTACAACAAAATGTTGTTGCCAGATGATAGAGAAAAACACAAATAAATAAATAAACAAATAAAAACACCCTTTTATTACACAATGCAATAAAAACTTTAAATCAGAAGATATGTTTAATATACAGTCGGTAACAAAAGTCTCCAAACACTAGCAAAAATTCCTATATAAAAAAAAGTACACTTAATACAGTTTTGTTAAATAAATTATTGTCGAATCCTGTCTTAGTCTGTCTAAAACCAGGATTCTACAAGGATTTATTTAACAAAACTGTATTAAGTGCATTTTTTTTTTTTTTACATAGGAATTTTCGCTAGTGTTCGGAGACTTTAGTTACCGACTGTACATATATGGAAATTTTCAGCTTAACAGGATGCTAGAAGGCGGGCAAAAATTCGAAAATAAATTGTGAACTAATCTTGTTGTCCCATGGTCCGAGCACCCTCCTCCCTTCCCTCACTTCCTTAATTCTGTTAACGCTTCAGAAAGTATTGTTGTTGGAGTACAGTCGGTAACAAAAGTCTCCAAACACTATCAGAAATTCCTATGTAAAAAAAGTAAACTTCATACGGTTTTGTTAAATAAATCCTTATCGAATCATGTTCCTACACTGACTAAGAACAGGATTCGACAAGGATTTATTTAACAAAACCGTATGAAATGTACTTTTTTTACATAGGAATTTTTGCTAGTGTTCGGACACTTTTGTTACCGACTGTATGCAAAATTTTATCTTTATCAGACAATAAGAAGAAGTTACAAATTTAAAAGAAAATTTTTACTTATTTTGGGGGTCTCACCCCCCTTTGTTACTACTTCAATGTATAGTCACCGGACTTCACGTGTATGTTTCAGTTTAAAGTTTCAGTTAACTCGGGCGATAGAAAGTTGATTTAAATTTGAAAATAAATAAATAAACAGAGTAAGAAGGAAAACGCCAATCCCCTTAGACCGTTACTACTTGAGCCCACGTTCTCTTTGGAATTATGCATGTATGAAATGTTTCAGCCCAATCAGACAACAGGTAATATACAAAATTTCGAAAAAATAAAAAATAAAATGGAATTATGGTCACAAGACCGCGTCGAATGTGTTGCCACTTCAGTCTTCATCGTTATCGTAGTTAAACGCATTTACAAAATTCCATATCAATCAGACGATAAATAATGGGTGAAATTTTTCTTAGATTTAACCCATGTACTTAAATGCATAAACAACATAAAGAGTTAAGTGAAATCGTGTAAAAAGCTCACTACGGACGTCGATTGATTCTAGTATTCGCCATTATAGAGAGTTTTTAAATACGCTCTTTGTAAATGTATCATAAAAGTTATTTAATATGTTTATGGTTAACAATAGTATAATTTAAGGGCGTTATAATCTGCTTTTTCAAATAAAATAAACAGAATTGCTGCAAAATATTACATACTGTTAATGCACCTGTAACCTTTAAATCTCAAATTCGTAATTTTTTATTCAATTTTAACCCAGTTATTCCCCTCCCCTCCCCCCTTTGCCCGTGCTTATGTCGTTTAAAATATTCCATGCGCATGAAAGTCTATTAATATTGTTGAAAATAGCCGTTCTTAACATAACGCGTTCTAGAACGTAAAAAAGAAAAAAAAAAAAAAAAAAAAAACAGTGATACTCATTAACAAAGTTTAACTTACCATAGGAACTGATCATTTACATAATAACATTAAAATTACTGATTCTAATTGCTCTGAATATCACTTTAGGTGTTTCCTTGAATGACAGCTTTCTAAACTTCAACCTTCACCTCTGAATGAAGCATCATGGACACTGCTAGCGTAGCATGACGCTCTTCTTTGATATTTTGTCCTTTTGATTTATTTAAAATTTTACATTTTGCTGTATTAATGAGGGGCCAAAAAAGTTCTAAACATCTATACTTATATTATGTGGGTTACCTTGTTTGTTTAAATATTTTAAACCATGCATTTAATTGCATATAGCTAGTCTCAATTTTATTACAAAATATATTTTTAAAAAGTAACGAAACGTAACGATTTACAAATACTTTATATAGTAATAATAATAATAATAATATGCATCGTAATAATCTGTTATACGTTCACACCACTTTCTTTTATACTACATTACTACAGACTTTTTATTACAAAACGAGGGATAACATTAACAGAATGGTACTATCGAAATATAGCTAGTAACAAGTATAACAGAAACGGTATTTGAACATATCTAGTACATTTCATACTATAATTCGAATCAAAAAGTCGCAAAGGAGCAACAAGCTTTCCACATTGATCGTCAAGGCTATTGTCTGCTCAGGTTAAGCTTTTTTAACGGGTTATTAAAGGAAAATGAGCTATTTTAAAGCTAAAACATGCTAAACATGCGGAAAATTAACAATTCATAACCTGACTATACAGATGAAATTACCATAAAATTAACGACTATTATTTAGAAATTCGTAACAATAATAGCATATCACAACACCTCAAAATTATTTTCTTTTGCATGTACAATAAACAAAATCATTCCAAAAAAATTACATATCTGTAGCCTTTAAACCATTTTTTTTTTTTTTTTTTTTTTTTTTTTAGTTTTAACCGAGTTATCCCCCCCCCCCCACTCCCCACTTTGCATGTACACATGTTTAAAATATTCAATGTAAAATATAAAAATCTGTTAATATCGGTGAAACAAGCCGTTCTCACAATATTCGCGTTCTAGAACATAAAAGAAACTTTAAAAACCATGATATTCGATGAAAAATACTTTAACATGCCATAGAAACCGATCGCTTGACTGATAACGTTAAAATTATTGTTTTCAATTTTTCCAGCTACCTTTCTAGGATTTTCTTTGAAAGATTGTTTTTTAAACTTCAACTTTCTACTCTGATTGAAGCATGTAGAGATTCGGCGGAGTATGCAAAACTTCTTTCATATGTTGTCCTTTTCAGTTATTTAAAGTTTTACAATATTTTCAGTTTTTTAAAGTTTTACAATATTTTCAGTTATTTAAAGTTTTACAATATTTCCAGTTATTTAAAGTTTTACAATTTACTGCACTGATAAGAAGCCAAACAATGGCTCGTACGTGAATTAGCTAGTATGTTTTAATATTTAAACTATACTTTTAATTGTATATAGTTTGTATTTATTTTAATATAAATTATATTTTTAAAAATTAACGAAAATTAATAATTTATAAATACTTTAAATAGTAATAATAATAATAATAATATCGATAATAATATCGATAATAATAATCTGTTATACATTCACACTACTTTCTCTTACTCTGCATTAAATGTAGTAGACATCTTTTAACAGTTCAAGGAATAACATTTAAGTAAAGGTGCGTATCAAAACGTAGCTAGTAACATGCGTAACTGGTAACCTGAACGTAGCGATTACATTTTTAACAATAATTCAAAGCAGTTATAAAAACAGTTTTATTTCACAAAAGTTTCTACCACATTTACATTATACACCTGCATTCATAGAACATATAAAGTTTTAATTATGTTAAAAAAATTTCTTTTGAATTATTCAGATAACTACTGCTAACCACACTCTGAAACATACTGGACTAATTTTGAGTAGTCCTGTAAATTACATATGGATTACATACGTACCAAACAATACACTTATACTCAGCACAGCACAAAAAGAAATCGAATGAAGCAACATGAAATGAAATTTGAGACCGATCCAAAACTTCCAGTAATATAAAGAAATTATTTTGCATGGCCCTGTAAATGAAAGGTAAATGTTTCTGATACCATAATTTTATCTCAATAATACTTGTGAGGTCTGCAATCCGGCTTCTGCAGACCCCATCTTAATAACAACTTAAGTTAGGAGATGTTCAAGAGACTCTATGTATAAAAGCTAATCAATTTTATTCTGTCTTTGTATAAGGGTAAAGAGAATGTATAAAAGAAACTCACAAAATGTTTAAATACGTAAATTAAAATTATTATAAATAAATGTGCTCATCACTGGTGGCTTTAATGGATGACTTTAGAAGCTTGACAGAAACTCTATGAAGAATACCTCCGGAATTAATACAACTTCGACAAATAACTTAGCACTCCAACTTAATCTCAGTGCAACACTAAATTTCACAACTTCCTTCAACACGGGCACAGACTAATCTACCGTACTTCACAATTTAACGCGCTAGCCGTTAATCAATAGCTAAAATGCTCCACAATAACTCGAACACCTGCTCACTTCCATTCAAACATCTCGTTATTTTAAACACTTTCAAGAACAAACCACACCACTCACTTCGTTTCATCAACTTATTTCTCTGAAACTAATCATATTCAACCATCTTTCCTCAAACTGCGTAGCTTCTAATTTCCTTTTTGACACTCTAAGACAACCACAAACCACCTCTACCCAACACCTTCAATCTAGAGATTTTGCCTCTACCGTCTACAACTATGCTGGATCCAGCTTATAATTTCCCAACCTCTGATCAACTTCTTACCTTCAATACTGATTTCCTACGGTGACCTTTATTTACTTTAACTGGACGCTACATCTACCTCACATACTTTTATGCATATAAGCAATACATGTCAATTTCAATTATTTTCTCTACTACTTTGCTCATAGACGCCATAGACGTATTTGAATACTTTTGAATGTGCAGGATCCATTTGTCCAATTTCAATGCAGTTTGAAGTACAGTGTGATTATAAATAAAACTACCCCGATATATGAGACCATAGCTATCATACCGAAAATTGTAAGCGCTAGAAGAAAAGAGAAAACAACTGTGATGTGCCTACCATAGTCAGACTAATGTCGTCACATTTCCCACTGAGTCTTCAGCTTAGAGCTCCTATAAACACAAGCCGACTTGTGGAGGCTGGTTTACAGCCTCAACGTGTGGATTATCTCCCATCTTAAATAAGAAGTGTGTAAAGGAGTGAATTGAAGGTCACAACTTAAAACTAATCTTTATTCAACCTGACACTTTCACCGAAACCATCACCCTCTAACATTAAAATCAACTTTTGACTTTGACATTTCCAATGCATCACCTCTACGCTGAACTCGACATTTTTACCGAAAATCACCCCTATATAACGCTGGATCCGAAAGATGACATTAAAACTACCAACTCAATACATCTATGCTCGTTCGACGCTGTCACTGAATCTACTACTATTCAACACTAGATCCGATTGGTGACCTTCACTTTTGAACTCAACACATGTCGTACCTTACAGACTCACATCGAAAATAATGCCCAAGTCAAAGTATAACAAATTAAGTTCTGAGTCAGCTTCTTTTTTTTTTAGGAAGTGTTGCATTGGAAGTGTCAAGGTCAAAAGTTGATTTTAGTGTTAGATGGCGATGGTTTCGGTGAAAGTGTCAGTTTGGACAAAGATTAGTTTTAAGTTGTCGTATTCAATATACTCCTTTACACACTTCTTATTTAAGATGGGAGATAATCCACAGGTTGAGGCTGTAAACCAGCCTCCACAAGTCGGCTTGTGTCTATAGAAGCTCTAAGCCGAAGACTCAGTGGGAAATCTGACGTCATTAGTCTTGCTCTGGTAGACACATCACAGTTGTTTTCTCTTTTCTTCTAGCGATGGCAATTTTCGGGCTACAGGTATCGTTTCAACGCTATTTATGGTTTTTTGGTATGGAGATCCCATTCCAATAATAAATTAAAAAAAAAGTAGGGGTTACCATTTGAAATTTTCGAAATGTTGTCACTCTAACCGTAACTGTTAGAGTTTAACTATTATTTTTTATATGATTCTTGAACGCATACCTCAAAATACCTTCCTTCAAAATTTTATTCAGTTACTGTGGACGATATGATAGCTATGGTTTTATATATCGGGGTAGTTTTTTTTATAATTTCCTTGTAGTATCTCCATGCGATTTAAAATACCAAGTAAAATTGTGTTATTTGTTGTTCTGTTTTAATTAGAAGATGACTAAACCATAATATGCTCTCTACAACACATAAGTAAGGAAGAGCAAAAATATATCCCATTAGGCTAATTTTGCTGAAACTAATATCTAGGTCCTTACTTTCACCATTTATAACTGCTTTTTTCTAAAGAGGTCCTTTTCAAATGACGAAAGATTAACAACCAAATATTTTAAAATGTGAATTGCAAATAAATTGCAAGGGTTTTTTTGCCCTGCTGGTACGTACGATTATATTTTTATCAATGCTTTAGCTTAGTTAGTAATTTTAAGTAGGAATAATTTAATTCTATATAATTAAAACCCCTAGGACTATTTATTATATAGAGTAATAAACAGCCCCAGAGGCCATATTTAATTAAGAATAACACGGAAATTAATATTAATTATATAAATTAATATATGGAATAAATAAATTATTTCATTAAAATAAAGAAATATATTCATTGTTTTACTCTTTGGTATAGCCCCGAGGTTCACTTTGCCTAAGAGTGGAAATATTTAATTATATTCTAAAGAATTTAAATTTCTACCAAAATAAACTTTGATTAAATGTTTAGTATATATATATATTAACTATATATGAATTAATAAATTTTGCGTTAAATTATAAAAGTATTTATTTTTTTCTGATATATATTTCTTTAAATAGTAGAATTTGCATCTAATAGTGTCTTTCACTACATTAAAACTATTATTACAAATTATGAATGAGAAGTACAGCTATTAGTCTTATAAAGAAGCATATCAGCATGATGATAAATTCTATTAAAAGACGTAACTAATGAAGATACACAAAAACGACGGTTTGTTCTTCTTATATTAATTCATACATTAATTCACTAGAGATGAATAGTATTATTTATTTGGGATATATCCTAAAGATATGCTTTATTGTAAATTATTATCTCGAAAATATAATTAATTTTTACATGATTTACTTGCAAATTACTAACATTTTGGGAGCAGTATTTCTTTTCTTTAGTTTTGAATTCATTAATGTTTTATTTACATTCGAAAAAAATCTATGCTGATTTTAAAAAGAATTCTAAATCATATTTATAATTCCTTATTACATTAAATGTATTCATGAAAATTGCCGACATTGCTTTTTGATATTTGTATACCTTTTGAGGTTGGCGGAATTCAAAAATAATAAAATGGATGTCGTGGTTCAGTAGTTTGTTAGTTAGTTAGTTACTAGTCTATCAGTATATTTATTATCTAGTTAGTTTTATAGTCTGTGTAGATGTAATATCAAAAAGATATGACGA
This sequence comes from Salticus scenicus, assembly GCA_963930645.1. Lineage (NCBI taxonomy): Eukaryota > Metazoa > Arthropoda > Arachnida > Araneae > Salticidae > Salticus > Salticus scenicus. The sequence goes on along the minus strand of OZ005656.1, from coordinate 214,764,067 downwards.
AGCGGTCAAGAGACGAACCGGTTTAAAACTTTACTTATGTAATGCATAAACAATGTTACATCAACATTCTAATTTGAAAACTTCGTACATTATGATGATTTTATCGTACATATTGTGGACCAAATTACAATAATTTTATGATATTAGCATGAGCACTCTACCTCGAAAACTTCGTATGTAAGAGTGTTGCTTAACAAGGGAGAAATTTTCGTACAAATGTGCATTACAAAAACTGTTATCATATTTGATTTTAGATTAATTTTAAAATATCTTTTGTCATATTTCTAAGAGCGATATTGAATATCAATATTCTACTTTGACCCTTTATGTACTAATGTTGCTCCTAAGTACTATAAAATTAAAGAAGTGTAAATATCTACAGAGTTCCCACGGCCCGATTTTTTTCAAGTACTCTGCCACAACTATTATCTAAAAATAAATGTCTTATTAAATGTACACTGTACATTTAAGTAGAAATCTCTCTTAATATTACTCTAGTATTTATTAAGAGTCTTTGATAAAATGAGTGGCTGTGGGAACCGTGATCGAAGAAAAGAGAAAGATGTAAATTCGGTTTTATAAGATAAAAAACAGAATTTTTGGCATACATGTGAAAGATATTTATAACAATAGAAATGACGTTTATCTTACTACATGGAACTAGCCTTCCATACAGCCGTTTAGGTTCAGAAAATGACTTTATAGAGTTCCATCACTGTTTATGTGAGTCATTTTCACGATCTTCACGTGTGTTATAATAAATTTATATATTACTTGCAGAATCGTCCACCAAACTTAAAAAATAAAAATAAGTAACGTAAAAAGTAAGTATACTATATGCCGGTTGGTTCTAATTAAACTTCCCCTATAAACAGCATCCTACAACGCAAACGAGTAAGTGGAATGCAACGAAATTTGGTATATAGACTATACACGAGATGCGGTCCAATAGAGGGCGCTTTTTTCGAAAAAAAAACATTAAATTTAACACAATGAAAGACCGAGACGAGAAATACAGAAACAATATTAACAATCCAGAACAATAATTGTGAATAATAAAATGTAAAATCGGTAAAAGTTGTCAGTTCTCAAAAAAAAAAAAAAAAAAAAAAAAGTCGAGATTTCCAATCTTACGAAGAAGAGGAAGCTTTATGCGAAACAGGTATTATATTTAATGTGGTTGGATAACAAGTTGATCAGAAACTAGTCAATAAATGTTAATATTGTTTCTGTATTCCATTTTGGTTATTTGTTGTGTTAAATTTAAGGTTTTTCCGGAAAAGGCGCCCTCTGGTGGACATTTCGGAACTAAAATTTTCTTTCGAAATTTCGTGAGCGCATATCAAATTTCGTTGCATTCCGTTCACCCGTTTGCGTTGTAGGATACTGTTTATAGGGGAAGTTTAATTATAAGCACCCTGTATTTCTTTTTATGATATTTTACGATCGAATTATTTTTTGGGACTTTTAATTTCAAATAGTACACAAAAGTACCGTCTCACAAAATCGTCATTAATTACAATGACTAGGTGATATGCATAATTTTTATTGCAAATATCTTTAAAAATTACTCTTAAGTAAGCAAAAAATATTTTTCAAATACGTTATTCTCTGCTTCATAATGCAGTACGTAAAGGTTTAAAAACATTTTAGTCATTCAAAATTGAACATTTCTGTATCAGGGCAAAATAGATATATGTTTCACATAGACTGGCTCTGTGGAAATGACTACATTAGAAATACAATGAAATTTTATGAAAAATAAAATATTAAACAGACCGTAATAAAATTAATCATCAAATTAGGAGATAAATAATTTATTGATTCAAAAATATTTTAGCCTAGTCGATGAAGATTGTAAATCAGCAACAGTTCAGACATATTTTTTCTTAAAATAGTATAAACTGTAAAATAAATTTTTGAGAATAATTATATGATGAAGAAACTAAACTGTTTCAACATCTTTTTCTTTTTCTTTTTCTTTCTTTTCTTTTCTTTTCTTTTCTTTTTTTTTTTTTTTTTTTTGAAATTTATTTCAAAATAACTGCAATTAATTTAACAAATTAAGTATCTTCAAACAGAAACAGAGACATTCTACTTAAAAAAGTAATTAAAAAAAAAATACTTTTTAGTTGAGATACTCTAGATAAAAAATCTCTACTTAAACATAGTGATTTAGTTATAATAAAAGTTTCATAAAAACAAATATCGTCATTTTAATGAGAAATATTAAACGAGTTTCAATATTTTCATTTGTTATCCGTAATACAAATTAATTTAAATTTGGATCCTTTTGCTACAACTTAAAAAAAAAAAAAAATGTAAATGACATTCATTTTACGAAATGTAATGAAGAAAATGCAGTTGTAATTTCTTACATAAATTAATTACTTAGAAGTAACACCTTAGGGAATGTAAAAGAATTTATTAAAGGTATTAGTTATTATTAACTGAAACTTTTAATTTCTTACTTTAAAAGTAGTTGTAGTAATTAATTTAATTATTTTTATGAAATATAATTTTTATTTAAAAGCCTATATCATTATGAAATATTTTTCTTTGTACTTTTTAAATATCACAATATATATATATATATATATATATATATATATATATATATATCTTTTTAATTGAATACAATTACATATATATATATATATGTGTGTTGTTTTAAACTAAAATTATTTTCCAATTTTTTATTTCCTATACATAAGTTTATGAACTTTGTGCCTTGTAAATTTTTGGTGAATTTTAAAAAAGGTTTACAGCGTAGCAGGGATTACTTCTATTTCTTTAGGATATTCAATCAAAGCCCGTGAGGACACATTGATGTAGTATTTGGATTATTAATAATTTTTTTTCTGTTCCTTATGTATTTAACAATTAATCAAAAATAAATCATAGTTTTTCATAGTTTTTTTTTTAGTAAATACATTTGTCAACCATATAAATATTTGATGTAGGAATTGTAATTTTATTAATTATTGAGTCGGTTACCTGTTTCTTCCTGCATCATTATTGTAATATTTAACTACATAACACACTGGTATACAAAATACAGTCAGCAGCAAAATTATTCGAGCGCTAGCAATAATTCCTATATAAAAAAAAGAACACTTAATACTGTTTTGTTAAATAAATCCTTGTCGAATCATGTTCTTAGATTGGCTAAGAAGATGACTCGACAAGAGTGTGAGGTAGGAGTGGCGTCGAGTTAAGGAAGTAAAGGTCGCCGAGAGAAGTCAGTATTGAAAGTAGCCTAAAGTGATGGCGTCGAGTTGGGATAGAATATTGGTTAAGATAGGGAAAGTTTCTAGCTGGAACCAGCATAGTTCGGTGATGTTGTGGGTGAGATTGCTAGTTGATGGTGTCGAGTAGAGGTGAATTTGGGTTAGCATAGAGTGTCTAGTTATTGGATAGATAGTTGGATAAATTGAAAACAGTATCTACGTTAGATTGTGAAAGGTGGTGCAAAATTGAATGCGGATAGTATTTAAGGAAGAAGCTTGGTAAAATGAAGTGAACGGCATTGTCTATTTTTGAGAACTTTAAATAGAGCGATAGTTGTGTCGTTGATATGGTGTTGCTGTAGAAGTGACAGGTGTTGATAGCCTTTGTAAGTAGAAGCCCTTGCGCAATGATTTTGGATTTGGTGTAGGTGCTGTTGATGCTTAATATTTCGGAGTGATATTTCAGGTGTTGTAAAGTGCTGCTCTTCGTTCTAAAAAGTCCCTGATCAAGTCGTCTGATAATATTCGTAAGCTTCAAGTGGTAAGTTATATTTCTTTATGTAAGTTTTAAGTTATTTAGTTTAAGTTATTATTGAGTTCCCTCTTAACGCTAAACCCTCTACAGTCAAATTAATAAAGATAGATGTCATCATAATTTAAGTCTCCTGGTTGTCTCTTACACTAACATAAGCACGATGAATACAGTAGAATTCAGAGTGAAGACTTTACAAGGGTTTACATAACAAAGCAGTATTAAGTGTACTTTTTTCCGATAGGAATTATTGCTAGCTGTCAAATAATTTTTTTGCCGACTGTACTTTGTAATGATTTATATAATTTATTTGAGCAAGAATGTTTTTGAAATTCTGAGTAACATTATTACACGCGTATCGATTATTTATTGGTAAATTTTTCATCTACTTTGCAAAAGCTGCTATTTCTATTCCCGAGTAGTCAAATGTGGTTACTTTATATTAGGTATATGATTTTACAGAAAATTTGTAGAACTTAAAGCTACGATTTTGTTTTCGGTCCTTTTTAAAATTTCGACCACAGAATTATTTGCAATGCCTTGAAATTTATTGCAGAAAATGTAGTAAAATTTTTGTTGTGATATACTGTAGCATTTTTTTTTCTGTGAATATTTATGAACGCCAGAAACACATTTCAAAAACTGTGTTCAATATTAATTTAGTTTGGTGAATTAGTAAATACTAAATGATTATAATCTGACTACGGCAACGCTGTCAAATAAATAAAATTCATTTTATAATTCAAGAATGTCTTTTTATGACAATCACATGTTGTAAGACGTACGTTTTTGTTCCATGGACAAATGTACAATGACAGTAAATCTATGTGTATTCAAAATAATGTCTATAGAGAGTCGTAATATTAACAAAAAAATTAGTTTTAAAGCCATCTTTATTCTTTAATCCAAAAGTTCCTGAAATTTAATTGTTTTCAATGAAAAACTCAATTTATATACAATTAATATATTTTCTTTTCTTTAAAAGTTTACATATATATATATATATATATATATATATATATGTAATGAAAAACTCAAAACTTATTTTTATTTCTTCAGAATTTTATATAATGCCATAAAAACTCATACATTAAAAGAACTGAATATAGAAAAGATCTTGAATTGGATTCCTCAAGCACTGTTAATATTTAGAAAAGTATATTATGAAACTTACAATAATAACAATAATAATAATTATGTAAAACTTTTACGTTTCCTAAAGCACAAAAAATAGAACTTCTTACTGATTGTCATCTAAAATTATAAAGGTAATCTCTCTTGACCTGCATTACTATAGATGCATTACTAAAGACTTAAGTGTAATGCATGACGTACAATATTTAAATATAACTAATGTATTTTGAACAATAGTTCTAAACTCTGCTAGAAACAAATTTGCTTGACATAAAATTATATGCTAAGCGCCCTCTGTTAAATTATTGTAGTTACATAATTATAACATTTAAATCTTTTATTAAAATTAAAAATTTGTTTTAAATTATTCAGGGAACCGCCGCCTAAACCACACTCTGAAACATTATGGACGTTAATGTGTAGCCCTGTATTATCTTTAATTTATATATATAACGAATAATGAGATTAAATTCAGAGCAAAATTGAAAAAGAATAATACAACTTGAAATGAACTTTAAGCTACTTTCAAACATAGCTCTAATATCTCAAATGTATTGTAGATGAATGATAAATATTTTTATATCATACTTTATACGAAACATGCATATAAAGAATATATATCAATTAAAGAATATATGTCAATTAAATTTTGTTAGTGCCGTGTAAATATGTTAAACTTCAAATACCAACAAATTTCGCCTTTACAAGTGGTGTATTTGAATACTTTTAAGCCAGAGTAAACAAATCACTTTTCCAATAATAATAATAATAATAATAATAATAATAATAATAAACTATGCATGAAATTCTGTGTATGACAGAATTTAATTTAGCACGACAGGACTACTTATGTTTGTATTTTGACGCCCTTAAAAAAATAAAAATAAAATAAATAAATAAATAAATAATAATAATAATAATAATAATAAAGGGCGCTCAGTAAAATTCTTAAACATATATCCAAAATGCCTTGATTTTTAATTCCAAATAAAATAATAAAATTTGAATGCATTATTTGAATGCTTTCTCTTAATTGCTTAATACTCATTTACTAAATATTTTATTTAGTAAAATAATCTTAATAACAATTTCGTATTCATTTTTAATAACGAACAGTTTCAATGTCTACAGAAAAAAACATAATATTAAAAAAAACTATTCAAAAAATTTTTACAGATTAATTAATATTAATCCATTAATTTCTTAAAAACATAATTAATATCAATATACTCATCTTATAAATCGGAAAATAACACACATTTTAAATACATTTCACTGTTTTAGTCTAAAAATATCTGAGTCTAAATGATCGGTAAATTTTCACCCAAGACCCGTTCGCTCTGTGGTCAAAGTACACAACTACGAACAGAAGGTTGTGAGTTCGATCCGCACTGATGGGAAGTAATATATATATATATATATATATATAGTTTTTACGGATTTTACAAACTATTTTAAGATAGAGTAAGAAATTAAATGGTAAAATTGGATATTGACAGGCATTTTCGAATTTGAACACCATAAATTTCTAATGACGCAAAATGGCAGATTGAATGAAATAGTCCTGTCGTACTAAAAAATTCAAGTAACATACACATATTGGGATGTATGGATTTTATGATATTAGACATCTAGCTGCTATTTATTCGTGAGTTATGCTGATAGTTGATTAAAAAATGTACAGGCAAAGAAACAAACCTCTACCATATATGCGTAATAGGATGTATTAAACATTTTTTAGAGTTAATTTATTTAATTAAATAAAAATTAAATAAAAAAAATGTTTTCTTTTTAATAGATTACTATTTCAATAAAACAAAAAGCAAGCAAATGTAACCTGAAAAAATAATATATCCAAATATTTAATTAACACATCAACAACTCTTCAGATAATTCATTTTTCTTTTCGAGCAAATAGAGAATAAAAAATCATGTTTGATTAGTTTTAATTATTTTACTATCAATTTTAGAGTTAGAAAACAATTAAAACTTTTCAAAATATTTTTATTTTTTATTTTTCTTTCTTTCTTTCTTTTTTTCTTTCTTTCTTTTTTTTTTTTTTTTTTCTTTTCGATTTACAAATTAATCATCAAATGAATTACATCTATTGATCTTGTAATGAAAGTTATTTTTTTGGGATTTTTACTAAACAATAAATTAAAAGTTATTTTTATTACATTAAAATAAAGAAATATATGAAGATGAGAAAAGATTAATATTTTCAATGTAAATAGATATATATACATACCTTAAAAGTAATATCTCATGCACACGCAAATTTAAAAAAAGAAAAAAAAACTTATGAGCATTATTAATAAAATGTAATAAAACATATAGCTTTTTCTGTGTGTAAGAAGTGATTAATTAAAAAAAAAAAAAAAAAAAAAAAAAACTTTTTTTTTTTTTATTATTATTATTATTCTATTAATCTCATTTTGAAAAAAAAAAACACTTATAATTTTAATAAAAAGTATTAATTTTTAATTTAGTTAAATATTTCTCTTTTTTAATATATATATATATATATATCTACAGTCGGTAACAAAAGTGTCCGAACACTAGCAAAAATTCCAATTTAAAAAAAGTACACTTCATACGGTTTTGTGAAATAAATGCTTGTCGAATCCAGTTCTTTGTCTGCCTAAGAAGCTGATTCGATGAGGATTTATTTAACAAAACCTTATGAAGTGTACTTTTTTTACATAGGAAGTTTCGCTAGCGTTCGGACACTTTTGTTACCGACTGTATATAAACTACAAATTACATTTTGGAAACATTTTACAACGGCGTTAACTGTATCTTCAGTCGCCGGTTCTTACCTGAGGGAAAACAGCTTCACCAATAACGCTTTATCAACAAAGTCAACATCGTAATTAAAACCATGTATGCGAAAGTAGAAGGCAAAGTAAGAAATAAGATGTGTTAATCGTAAAACCGTGCATTTTATAGAACTCTGATGTGAAAATCATCTGCGCAGCGACCTCTATCGGCGAAAAATTTAATTACTTTCCTTCTTTTAGGATAAAAAATCCCCATTCACGAGTACAACTTTTTAGAAAACCGCTTTCAATTCTACCAATCCTTTCAAGTCATATGAATTTTTAAAATGTCTACAGACTTATGGGGCACAGGTATATATATATATATATATATATATATATATATAAGATACAAAGCGATTTTTATAGGACGCCTACAGGAAAGTAGCTTACTAATCAGTACACAGCGTTTGCATTTGTTGTGATAGGAATAGTTCAGAGTTATCAAACCCATGAAAATATAGGGGGAAAAATGAAAGTAAATTTGAAATTTCGAAAGTGTGAACATGCGATGAAGTAACATGCGTTTGAAATAACATGCGATAAGCGTTTTATTCTTTACTGCATTCATAGTGAATTTCTATACATGCGAATCAATGTATTCTAATCTCGAGAAGAAAATTTTTACAGTAAAGCACATGCGAATTTTTGACTAGACGTTTCCAAGATGGTAATTTTAAAGTTTCCGAAAGAGAACGTATTGGTTCTTTCCTGAATGCTAGTCATAGGAATTTGCGAACAATGCTCGAAGACACATTTCTAATGAAAAAAAGAACTTGACGAAAATTTCGAAGTATCAGAAAAATGATTTCTAATCGTTTAAGCGGAATAGGGAAGATTCAGAAGGGGGGAAAATGAGTGATCCAGAAAAACACGTTTGAATATAGTGTTTGAATTTGCTCCACAAAAAACACAGAAAATGTTTCTGATAGAAAATTGTAACGAGAGGTCAATAGTGGTTATGTTATAGGAATCTGAAACGCAGAAAACATTAAATGAATCCCAGAAAAGCCACGATATTATCTCCGAAACGAGCCATTCATTACAAAAATGTTTTCCAACGATGGTGGGATATGAAATGTTTGCTCTGTTGCGAACTGTAGGCACCGAATATAAGTGTAACTATCGAACGCCATAAGCGCCAGTTCCTCCGATTAAGCTGACAAATGGGTGAAAAACTTTTCTTTACTGGAAAATCTTTAAACCCCATAATATTATTCTATGATGACGCAATGCCTCATGTTAAGAAAGGAGTCAAACCAACACCTTCTGTAATAATGCCTCAAAGCTGAGCTCTACGTCATAGAAGATCGGCCGATTTTATCCAATCAACACTTCCTATGATACATGTTGCATCTTGGGGATTGGATGAAATCGGCCGATCTTCCGTGACGTAGAGCTCAGCTAGGAGGCATTATTACAGGTGGTGTTGGTCAAACACTTGTTAGTAAAATGTTGCTGGGATGTTTTGGAAAACCCGGCGTACTGTCCTGACAGAGCCCTTTAAGACTATTACTCGTTTTGGTCAATGCGTACAATAATATGTCTTCTGTACACTTCCGGAAAGTAGAAGAAACACGGAAATGGGTTTACGACTTCATCACGTGAAATGAAAAATTGTTCTACACTTATGGCATCTATTATATGCCCGACTGATGGTTGACTGTGTAATATTATGATGGAGAATATTCTGGTAAATTAAAATGACATACCCAAATCTCCATTATGCATTCATTTTCTAAAACATGCTTTAAAACTTATTAATACACCCAATGCATAGTTTCTCAAGTCTAATTTTTTTTTTTTTTTTTTTTAATAGAATTTTTTTCTAAATTTTGTAGCAGTTTTATATGACTAAATAAGCTAAAAAAAATTTACTCAGGAAAAGGGGTGTAAGAAAAACGTACAATTTTGTCTTTAAACATATGTGAACTAATATTTGGCCGTTTTCACATGAAGTTGATGCAGTTTTAAAAACAATATTTATATTTAATTTTTGGTTATGTCTTGATATCAGTATTTAAAATTTTAATTTTATTCATTTTATAATTTTTTGTAAATGCACATAAACTAAATTCAGAAATATATACATATATATTTTTTCTGATTAGAACGATTGTATGACAAATGCTTGTAATAAAATTTACATGTAAATTTTTTTCTTTTACAAAATTAATGTGTAAATCCATATAATATTTTGAGTATTATTTCTATAAAATTGTATAATACAATATTGCTTAAGCAAAATTTACTTTTTACGTTCTCACATTGAGGATAAAATTTACCCTTTGTATCACACCGGCACTTTAAAGTTCCATTAAAAAAAAAAAAAAAAAAAAAAATCGGGATTTTTTAAGTCCCGTTGTGACTTTTAAATCCCAATATTAAATTAAAAAATAATAATAAGAAGAATATTTTTCTAAATTTAATTTTAGATTTTTCTCATGCATAAAGAAATATAATAAAAAAGTTTACAATTATTTTCACAAAAATAAGGTAATTTGGGGTATAAAGGGTTAAATTATTTTATTACTACTATATTACTTATAACTAAATTATGTACTAAGTATTAAGTAAGAAGAAATAAAACAGAGTGTCATTTACAAAATGGAAATGATGGACATAAAAAAAAAAAAAAAAAAAAATACGACGGATTATAATATACGTGAAATGTTTTGTGTATAATATTTAAAACTCGTTCTTAAGTATTTTTAAATAAAAATTTAGATCGCTACAAACACGATAATAAATTATAAATATATATTATGATAAAAATAAATTGAAAAATTACATCCTATATTTGTTGCTAAGAATTTGAAACCTCTAGAGATGATTTGGTTAGTTACAAAAAAATAACTTACGGGCGCTATGGTTCCATTTTCATTAAATAGCGTTCTAAAGTAGAGATCATATAGAAGAGGAGTTTTATTGTAAAAACAAAAGTTATTTAGAAATTTAAAAGCAAAATTATATTGAAAAGTTGAGGGTGCATCATTGAAAGTATATATCCGATTTAATATTTATTATATTATTATTCAATTGAATACAGCTCATATGAGTCATAACTTCTACAAATGTCTTTATCTTAATATATATATATATACAGCAAACGCATCTTTTAGCATGGTGTAAAAAATAGGCACAATGAGTAATCATTGCTTTTACTAGTAAATTAGTATAATATTCCGTAGAAAAGTTTTGTTGTGTATAGTTTTCAGGAACGTTCAGTCTCTCTGCAAAATTGCATTTTATGAGTTACATTGTAATGAAAATCTCTCTCTCTCTCTCTCTCTCTCTCACACACACACACACACACATATATATACACACTCTATAACAAAAAAAAAAAAAAAAAAAAAAAACGACGCACCAAGAAGAAGTGGGGACAAAAATTGGTAGATGGGGTGGAACGGGTGGTCCGAGTGGGACAAAAATTGGTAGATGTGATGTACATGTGGAGAAAAACAATTGATTACAGTTTCAGAAAATTTGAATGATTTAATCAAGAGAAGTGAACAAGTCAATAACTCGTTGGTCCATTTCTGATCTTTAAGTACACAGTTATTCGGCTTGGTATTAATTGGCAGAGTTGGCAGATGTGCTCCTGTGAAGTATCGTGCCAAATTCTGTCCAATTGGTACGTTAGATTGGTAAAATCTCGAGCGGTTGTAGGACCCTTTTCATGATACTCCAAATGTCCTCAGTGAAAGAGATATCCGGGGACTGAGCTCAACCCCACTGAGCCGCCTATTAAGGGTATTTGAAGTCACTGATGTACCAGTTGCACGTAGGATCGACGATAAAGATGATATGATGCTTGATTCCATCAAAACCTGTATGTATGTCAATTTGTGTCCAGTTTGCATTACTCATTGTTGGTGCGTCACTTTTTTTGTTATAGAGTATATATGTGTGTGCTGCGGGTGCGTCTGGGTGTGTGGATTTTCTTTACAAGGTAACTCATAAAATGTTATTTAATATATTGTGCAAAATTACATTTTTTGAGTTACCTTGTAAAGGAAATCTGTAATTTTTACAGTAAAATCCACACACACACACACACACACATATATATACATATATGTTTGCGGGTGTGGGTACTGTTTTGTTAAGTAAATATTTGTCGAGTCATGATCTTAGTTTTATGCTGTTTATAAAAAAAAATAAGTTGGTGATAAAAATTAGCGATCAAACTAAAAATAATATATATGAAAATTGTGGATGTGTGTTTCAATAATTTTGCTGCTGACTTTAAACACCAACTTCCGCAACTTACCTTAAGCTCGTTCTACATTTCCTCTGTAACCGAAAGACAAATTACCTTCTAATAGCTGGTAACCTTTTAAACCAACCTTCTTTTACCTCAAACCAACATTTCTATGCTTAACCCATCGAGCAGATATAGTAGTAGAGTACGGATTACCTATGCTGGCTATGGAGAAAAATTCCCGGAACATCACTGCGGTTTTTGCGCCTTCTTCTGGCGATAATCGCTTTCTTCTCAACTGGTTCTTCAGTTGGATGGGTTTTTACGTCACACAAGTGCTGCACAATAGGCAATTAGCGACGACCGTGGACTCACCCTTAGCGGTGGACGGAGACATGCTAACACAATTTTGATCCTCCGCGAAAGGGATGGCGCTTCCGCTTCGGTGACCTCCAGAGGTATAATTTTTGATGGGAATATGGAGAACATCCCGACTACGAAATATTCTATGTGCACCAGTCACCATTAGTATACACTACGTTCTTTGGCCGACTCGAGTACCAAACCCGTAATCTTCCAATTACGAGCCCGGTGCTCTACTGACTGGGCTACCGCGGCGATTGGTTCTTAGGATTTTGTATGTTTTAAATTATTTGTTTCTTTTACCATCAAAACACCAGAGAAAAGACAAACAGAACAGCTTTCAACCAATAACAAGGATTAGATTAATTTCTTTCCACTTCAGTTAGTACAGGTTGTGGGTTATGTTTAATTTACACACAATCGAAATATAAAACAAAACAGCGATAATAAAGGTGGAGGAAACTTACCTTGGTGGAAGTGGAATGCCTGTTTGTCGGTAGAAAAGTCGGTTTGCCGAATGATTTGGTGGTATGGTGGTGATGTGATGTTTGAAAACAAATATTTAACTAGTCCGGAGTCTACTCTAATATCTCGTCGATGGCTTAACCTGACACCTTCACCAACATTAACTCGAATGGCACCGCCAACACTTCGATTCTCAACTCGACACTGTCAGGGAGACCATCCCTATCTAATGCTGGATCCGACTAGTGACCTTCACTCTCCTAATCTCAAAGAGACCGCATAAGATCTCTTATCTTACAAATTATTATTAACTACAATATCACATATTTCACTTGTGATTTGGCATAACAAAGTTAATTGATTTTAGATATTTATATGTCCATCCATTTAATTTGCACCTTATTGTACATAAAAAACTTTAAATGCTGACGAAATATTCTGTGACTGAAACTTCATTATATAAATATTTGAATAATATCTTAACATTAATTTAGTTTTATATAACTTTCAGAATAAGTCGGAAATCATTTTTTATGAATATTTATTTGAAGAGTAAATTGTGCAAATAATTTAATCTCATGTAGTATATTATTACTAATTATGTGTAAGAAGCATAACTATAAAACTTATAAAGAAACATATCATCGTAACTATAAATAGCGCTTACCCCAACACCCTTTGTAATTGTAATTGAAATTGTGACTATAAATACTGTTATCAGAAATAACTAATGACAATATGCAAAACATAAATTTCTTTTCTTGTGCTTTTTGTTATGTGAGTCACTTATTTCGATTAACATTATTTCTTTAGTATACATTATTAAGATATAAAAATTTTTCTTATCAATATCTAATACATAAAAAAATGAATTATTATATAATTATTGGAAGCTAAGGATTCGTAATTAAAAAAAAATTCATTTAAAAATTTTCCTTTATTTCAAAAGTTATTATTATTATTATTATTATTATTATTATTATTTTATTTTTTATTTTTACTTTGTTCTATATTTATTAGAAGAAAGAACTGGTTTCACAAAAATTTTCAACCTCGGATTTTTGATCGATTTACACGTTTTGAGAGGTTCGGAACACGATTTTTCCATTTTTATAGAAATGTCTCTGTGTGTGTGATATTTGTGGCAGCTGTATCTTAGGAATTACGGTACAGAATTTCATACAAATTGGTATGCAGTTGCACCTTGACAGAGTAGTTCAACCTTGACAACAGTAGTTGCATTTTGACAAAATTGTTCAATAGATATGGCTTTGACATCCCGCTTTTTCCTAAATTTTCACATGGCGGTATTGAATAAAATTTCGTACAAATGTGCATAAATAGAATTATTTTTTAATAACACATGCCTGTAAAATCTGAGTCATGTAATGGCATATAGTTTGCAATGTAATGGAATGACAAATTGCTATATTATTCGGTGCGTTGATTTCAAATGTGCAACCATTTTTTTCCCATTCACGTAATGTCTTTTCACAAAATGGACTTGAATATATGGGCAAGAAAGCCTATTCTATATATTCTGAGGAGAAGAAGGTCTTTTAAAAACATTAAGTGTTTTATTACAACTTAAATCAAACAACTGGAAACGGTTTACTAAACGTATATTGATTTTATATTAATGGAAATTATATTAATTAGAACAGTTAATGGTGTACCATTGTTCAATACATCCTAAACTCATATATTCTTATTGCTTTTTTTTTTTCTGTTTCCCCTGAAAGTTTTTTTTTTTTTTGTACTTAGTTTGTTGTAGGCAGTACGAGGGACTTCTCTGCATCATCCAACAGTTGACACCATTATATTGATGTTTCATTTACCTTGGTACAGTCGACAGCAATAGTATCCGAGCATTTACCAATAATTCTGATATCAAAAAAGTACACTTAATAAAATTGTATTAAATAAATCCTTGTCGAATCATGTTCTGAGACTGATTAAGAACATGATTCGACAAGGATTTATTTAACAAAGCAATATTAGGTGTACCTTTTTTAGACAAGGATTATTGCTAGTGCTCGGATACTTTTGCTGCCGACTGTATCTACACTTCATCTCTTTTCAATTTTCACATTTTTGAAAAACTGGTTCTTCATAGAATTTTTTGACTATTTTTCCTGAAAACATCTAAAATTCTATCAGCATCAGATATTGGTTTCTAAAAAATTTTTTGGCTGTAGGCTTGTGTAATCATTGTGAAAGTAAAAAAAAAAAAAAAATAGTGATAGAATAAAAAATAAATTTATCATAGTATTCAATTCATTGAACACAGAAGTTGTGAAGGTGTTCACATATATATGGTTAAATCTTAACTGAATTTTTAAATAAAACAAAAAATTGAATGATAAATTAATGCATTATCGCAAAATAATAATAATAATAATAATAATAATAATTAAATTTTAAATGAGATATTGTATTCACATAATTTGTTCTCAGGCATTTTAAGAAAGAATTTTCTTTAAATGTCATCGAAAATTACACAATTTTAATGATACATACGACCTACACTATATATTAACATAAAACGATTACAGACATGATTCAGAGATCTAAATTTATATGTTTTATAACTAAATCGTAAATAAAATGTTTATATATTTTTTTAATAGAAATGTACTTCATTTTATAGGATAAAAAAATTATTAAGTAAAGAAATAATATCTAACGGAAATTCTGACATTAAGCACAATTATTAAAAAAAAAAAAAAAAAAAAAGAAAATGTTCTCAAATATTTCTAAACAAGAAAACTCATTGTCAGAGTTAGTGTGTTTCAATACCGGATGTAATAATTTATTTGAAATTACGCAATATTAATGATTTCAGTTTTATAACGGCCATTCTGTAGTCAGCCTGGCGCTTGGCATTAAACCGGCGAACTACAGGGTTAATACATTTAAAAATACGTCGTTGATAATTCAAAAAATTAACATTGGTTTATTCTTGGAAACAAAGAATTGAAATTGGCATG
This sequence comes from Salticus scenicus, assembly GCA_963930645.1. Taxonomy (NCBI): domain Eukaryota; kingdom Metazoa; phylum Arthropoda; class Arachnida; order Araneae; family Salticidae; genus Salticus; species Salticus scenicus. Next base: position 214,748,327 of record OZ005656.1, on the reverse strand, counting down.
CATTTTGGCGAAAACCAATGATAACGGAAGCAGATGGCTTCCCTTCTTCGCTGGTCTCTCCATGTCATCAAAAGTTGGATCCCCAGTTTTGCTCTTTTTCCCGTGTAGTAAAAACGTATAATTATTCTCCGCCCTCTCTCTCTTCCAGCGCCATCGAAGGACTTTCTATTTTATTCTGTTGTTTTATTTTTTAATACTGAAACCTTTATATTTTTTTGAATAGTCAAGGAATAAATTTATATCCTGTATAGTGACTATGCGTTTCGAAAATTTAATAAAAAAAGATATCATCTCTAATAATGTGATCTTTAATTCTATCCACGAACTATTTGGATTGGACTTGTTTTGAACCGGTTACCACTACATTTTGATCATGGACCATCATCTATAGTAACGAGAAAACTTCGTAATAGAACTATGTATATTTAATTTTATCATTATATATCGTTTATTGCGAGGTTTATCTTTTGCATTTTCTTTTTATGCATATTTATCAAGATACATATTTATGAACTAATCAAAGTTAATACATATTTTTCATTTGTGCAAATACGTTTCCCATTCAAACTAGTATGTTGTGGCCACGACAAGACTTTCTTCTATATTTTCCTATACAAATCCACTCAATAACAAAAAAAAAAAATCAAGTTTTTTTTTTTTTTCTTTTGTTAAAAGTAAAAAAAAAAAATCGATAACTTTGTTTTAAATTATCACATATTTATAGTTCAACCATTCGTTGTAAAGGTATTGACGAGACCTTTTAAAAGATACCCATCTTGAAAATTTACCTTCCCCCCGGGGGATACATCCCCCAGGGGTGGGAAGCGATGCCCCCACATGCAGAATTTTTTTTTACTAATTAACTACTACTATTATCAATAATTCATATTAATATTACAATCACAGGTTAAGAATAACTCTCATTATGTACATTTATACGAAATTTTGTCCTACACTGCCATGTTAAAAATTTAGAAAAAATACGATCACAGCTCTACCTGTTGAGCGATTGATCCCCAAATCTAATCAGCACCAGTTTATATCAGGGGCCAACTAAATACCAAGTTTGGTGAAATTTCGTTAAAAATAAATAAATAAATAAATAAATAAATAAACGATTTTTTCTAAGTTTTTTTTCGTTAAAAGTAAAAAAATTCGATAACTTTGCTTTAAATTATCACAGATTTATAGTTCAACCATTCGTTTTAAAGGTATTGGCGAGACCTTCCGAAAGATACCCATCTTGAAAATTTACTCCCCTCGAGGGGGGACTTCCCCCCCAGGGGGGGTGGCGAGGCTCCTACACATACAAAATTTTTTTACCAGTTGACTATCTCTATTATAAATAATTCTTGTAATTTTCATAATGATTACTAAAAAATAATTCCCTTTATGCATATTTATGCAAAATTTTGTCCTATATCACCATGTTAAAAATTTAGAAAAAGCGGAATGGCAACGCAACCTGTAAGACAATTTTTACTAAAAGTTGATAGGCACTAAATTATGTCAAGGTGCAAGTAAATACCAACTTGTATGAAATTTTGTGCAGTAGTTCCTGAGATACAGTGGCCACAAAATTTTGTCACACACAGACAGACAGACAGACATTTTCTAAAAATGGTCAAATCGTGTTCTGCAGCTCTCAAAACGTGTAAATCCATCAAAAACCCGAGGTCGAAAATTTTTACGAATTTAATACTTTCTTCTATTGAATATAGAAGAAAGTAATAATTCTTGGATTTAAATGTTTTATTTGTATTAATACAGTATATTTCCTCATTAACTATTATGTCTGTTTTTTAGTAATTTATTTATATTAACCCCCCTCGTGCCTTATAATATTAGATAAAATATCATAAGATATGAAGTTTATTTCTTCACTTATATTTTATTTTCAAAGTAATATATGAAATTTGATTTAGATAATAAAACAATTATTTTTATAAATTCATCAATTTTGGAAAAAAAAAAAAAAAAAAAAAAAATTGTGCTTTTAATATTGAATATCTGAATGTATTTCATGAATTCCTTGTTTAAACAAGCGCTTAACTTGTAAAATGAAGGAGTTTATATAAATTCTTAAACACGAGCTACATTAGAATTCTAAACTTGAGTTAAATTCTTAAATAGGAGAATCAGTAATTCTCTATTTACAAGCTTCGCGTTCTGCTGACGAGACTACCATGATCCATTTTTACTATATAACATGATCGTTTCTGAATTCTGTGTTCATATTTATGTTTTTTTACAGGGATTCAAAAAAAAAAAAAAAAAAGAAAAAAAAGAAAGACACACATTAAGATTTTTTTTACAAACACGGGGTGAATAATCAAAACCCTATTACACATTTAATTTCTGTTAATTTATTGAATTATTGATTCTTTAAAGTATTTTAAAAGTTTGTCAATAGCTATATATTTGGAAAGTCGTTTCAACCAACTGTAGATTTTTACAAATGAACACTGCATACAACGGACGCTATGTATCAAAACTATGGTTATGATCCAACGAATAATTTTTGCACAAGACTTGTCTAAATACTTGCACTTAAATTTGAACTATCCCGTACTTTTAAATGAAACTGAACTTTCCTTTACTTTATTTTTCAAAAGAAATCACATGATGAATCTTTAAGGGGTCTTGGAGGTTATAATCTTAAAATATCTAATTTATATATGTGATTTTATCTTGTCCTGTATTTGAAAAGGTTTTCATAATATATATATATATATGTGTGTGTGTGTGTGTGTGTGTGTGTGTGTGTGTGCATTATTATGAAAAACTCAGAACATTTTGATTCTTTATTTATGATTCTACATATTTTAGTTTATTGATAATCTATACGTCAGATTTGTATGCTTCACTCGTAGTTCGTTTGTAAATTTTCGTCAGATAATTACAGATATCACATGACAGAATTACGATACAAACAAATGGAAAAACACCCAAGGCCAGTGTGGGAATCAAACCCGCTCTCCTATTCTCGAAGGTGATTAGCAATTTGGTGACGTAACCACTCGGCCACGGAGGGCGCCATACTTTGGTTTGTTTGTTTGTTTATTGATAACATATACATCAGATTTGTATGCTTGACTTATAGTCCGCTTGTAAATCTTCGTCAGATAATTACAGATAGCACATGACAAAATTACAATACGAAGAAATGAAAAAACACCCAGGGCCTTCGCAGGAATCGAACCCGCTCTTCTACGCTGGATGCCTATCAGCAGTGTGGTGACATAATCACTCCCATACTTTGGGATCACAGGGTCCCCATACTTTGGTTCAAAATGTATGAGTAAAATTGTAAATAGTAAATGCTGAACTTAATGCATTCCCTCCGTAGAGGATCAAAATTGTGATGACATGCTTCCGGACCACCAATCCTAGATCGTCACAAATTGTCCATAGTGTAGCACTATTGCGACGTAGAACCTCAAACAACCACAACCTGAACTGAATAATTTCCTTCCAATCTTTAACACATTGTTTCTAAAACAAATTTCATTGCATATATATCAAAATAGCTTCCCATGAAGTTAACGCATTGTGTATTTTATGGTCTTAAAATGTTTCTACAACCTTTTTTAATAGAATTAATTAGGGATAAATGACATACCTACCAATATTCTCAATAATATTCCGTAGTATTATTAGTTTCTGCCCCTTTGTCTACACCACTTAATTTTTAGAGTCATTTTCTCCAAAAGTAATTACGATTAAATAAGGAGAAAAATACTCTAAAAAATATACTAGTTTGAGCAAAGTAGACAGGTAAAAACAGTTCCTCGGGATATTAATTAGGATGTTGGCAGGTATGAAATTAACGCTTTTTTTATTAAAAGAACTTAAGTTTGCAAATTTAATAAATTTTCACTTTATATCAGTTATAATTTTGCTGATAATTTTTTAACCAATTTACAGTAATACAAACATAACTTGTTTTAATGAAGTCAATTTTTTAAAGATTGAAATCACCTAGACCCCTTAAATGTTTGTATAATACTATAAATATTATTTTTCTCAGATATGCCCAGATTAAAAAAAAAAATCATCTAAAAATCTTCGGGTAAGCTGCATTTATTTCGGACTTTCCATAAATTTTGCAGGTATTTTGATGAAAAATGGAAACAATAGATTTCCTTCTGGAAATATTCAGTTTTTTAAATGTTTCTCACAGGTTTATTTCAGAAAGTTCGAAATACCTACAGGTTTCCTGAAAATCCTTTACAGGTATTTTGCTGATGTTTTTTTTTTACCTGAGTGAACGATATTAATGTGCAAGAATGAAATATCGCATTTCATAAATATCTGTAAAATTTCAAGTAAAATATTAGATCCAAAAATTTTATACGCAAAGATATAGATAAAAACACTAACTTGAAAAAATATGTAAATTTTCAAAACTTTTTTCTAATTTTGGAATGTTACTTACGTCTCTCATAAACTAGGAAATTCCAAACTACCATATTTCAAAAAATGTTGCGAAAAATTCCGATTTTTCAAATCAGAACTCGTGATTCGTTTCATCGTATCTTCCTGTTCTCATAAACTTGGATATGTTTGTTCAACACTGAAAATATTTTTAAACCTGAAATCACATTGAAATGAAACGTCAGAATTTTTCATTTCATTTCATTTTGTGCTTAACTTACATCTTCGATTCAAAAAGATATGCTGATTTTTCCAGAGATTTATGAAAGCCAGTATATCAAGTATTCCGATTTTAATGTTTTTCGAGTTCTTTTTTTTTTTTTTTTTTTTTTGCTCTTTACATAAATGCATTCCATTTCGTATTTCATTTTTAAATATTATGTTGTTTGTAAAGCAAATATTTGATTTAGTTAAAAAATATATAATGTTTGAAAAATGTACTCCTTAAAGTAAATTTGTATTTTTCTATTTTATCAGAATTACTGAAAGTTTTAATTTAATGTATAAAGTTATATGTTTTCGTTGACTGAATATACTGACATTTTTAAAATGAAGGTGACTTCAGTACCCCAAAAGACAGAACTTAGAGCAAGTATTCAGAGAATTGCGGGTTCGACACTGGAGATGGGCCTACACACTGAGAAAATCTCTGTAACTGACATCTAGAATCTAAATTGTGACTTTAAAAAAGTAGTTCCATGTCATCCTTATAAATTCTAGTCCCCTTGGAAAGCGAGGTCTAGAATCCCCTATTAGAATTCTAGAGTGTTTGCCTATATTATCGAGGGCAAAGTTATTTTAAAATCTCTGCAAATAAATGAGACTACAAGAGGCGGGTTTTAGGAACTATAATCTTGGTTTATTTCCCAATTCTAGAAAATCAAGCGAGAATTTCTCGCAATACAAAAGATTCAGAATGCTCAGAATATTGTTTCACCATCTAGAAATATGTGAACTAGATGTTCTCGGCCATTTCGTCTATTCAGTTTATTGGCGTGCCCTACAATAATGCCTTCGAAATAAAATTTACATCCCAGAAGATCTCTTGATTACATCCATTCCACACCATCCTGTGTTTATTCAGTTCTGGACATACACAACAACACAGATCATAATTACATCACATTCTCAACAAGCACCATACCCTCAATATCACACTCTAAACGCTTCGCCACTAAGCATGGCAATTTCAAAAAATTCAATAGCCTAATTCAAAAGGAATCATCGAAACTTATCTCGGAGCTAAATACAATCACTAACGAGGCCCAGTTAGAAACATACACTAAAAACCTCATAGCCACAATCCACACTGCAGCAACCTCAGCATTCAGACTGAAGAAGTCGGGACGGCAGTTCGCCTACACCTTCTGGACCCCCCAGCTACGTTCCATGCGTAATCGACTCACAGCTCTTAAAAGACAATTAAAATATATCGATCCATCCCTAATCCCACAGCAAAAACAAGCAATCAAACTTCATTCGGCCCTTTTCAAAAAAACACATAAACACAGCTAAACGCAACGCATGGAAACACTTTTGCTCATCACAGACCAAGATTTTCGGAACAGCGCAAAAATTCTACAGTAACAAATTCTTTACACCAACAGAACTGAAACTGGAGCGCCCTCCGGCGCTCTCTTCCAAACGTAACAACCTGGAATACCTAACAAGCACACTCTTCCCAGAATCTCTCCTCACAAACTTTCAAGAGCCCGTCTTCTCGGCTCCCTCGGATGTCCCCTTCACGGAGGCCGAGATCAAAGCCACTCTATTCAGCTTCAATGTAAAGAAAGCTCCAGGTCCCGACAATTTAGACTTTAAAATTCTCCGCAATGTACACCTAACAATACCACACCTCCTACAAAAATGGTCAAACCTCTGTCTAAACTTTCACTACTTTCCAGAAATTCTCCGCAGAGGCGAAGTGGTGTATTTCCTGAAGCAAGGGAAAGTCCCCTCTGAACCCTCATCCTACAGACCGATCTGCCTCCTACCAACGTTAGGAAAATTATTGGAAAAACTGACAGTAACACGCCTAAATTTCTACCTCGAATCAAACAACCTGCTCCACCCAAACCAATTCGGGTTCAGAGAGGGCAGATCGTGCGACGAAGCAATGCAAGCCATCAAGAGTTCCTGCGCCGTCAGCTGCAATGCCCAGAAATACACCACCATCGTCTCACTAGACATACAGGGAGCTTTCGACAACATAGAGTGGCCCCACATTCTACAAGCTCTCCAGGATCTTGGCTGCCCGAGGAATCTGGCGGGAGTTATCAGATCTTATCTCTCAAAACGAAAAATCCTAGTTAACTGGGGTGAAGGCTCCTCAGAACTCCCTCAATCTAAAGGCTGCCCGCAGGGCTCATGTCTTGGTCCATTACTATGGAACATAATCGCCAATAGCATCCTTCGAGAAATGAGCTCGGCGGGCTTCGAGATTTTCGCGTATGCTGATGACTTCTCCCTGATTCTCTCTGGCCGCATAAGGAAAGATTTGGAAGACCAGGCTCAGGTAGCCCTCTCCCTCTTTAGTGGTCTATTACAAGACCTTAATCTCAAATTATCCCCCTCAAAAACAAAAGCACTCACATTAGCCTTTCCAAAAGCCCTCAGCAATAGAAGATATCCCAAGATGCGGATCGATAGCATCAGCGTCAACCACGTGGAACAACTCAAAATTCTAGGAGTCACTTTTGATCGACGCCTCAACTGGTTGCCCCATGTCAAAGACTTAAAAATCAAAACGCCAAAAATATACCATAACTCCTTAAAAATGGTTGGCAAGAGGTGGGGTATTTCCACCTTCCACCTCAAAACATGGTACCTCACAATAATTGACAAAATTCTCACGTATGGGGCATCCATCTGGGGCGGCCATCTAAGATCTGATGCAATAACCCAACTAAACTCAGCCCAACGTCCGTTCCTCTTACAAATAGCAAGAGGCTATAAAACCATTTCGACTGATGCCATCACCGTCATCACAGGGATTCCCCATGCCCACCTGCAGGTATCACAAATCAACATAAAATCCAGAATTCTCCAACTTAAAGACCCAGAACTTAGCTCAACCATTTTTCCCAACACCCCAATCCAGCATCTTACCTGCAGCTGGGCCCTCCACCCCGGTAAGGATGTTGCTCCTCTCATTACAAACTGCTCTAAAAATAGCTTCTCCCCGTCTGTCCCTGTGGCGGTCTACACGGATGGTTCTAAGACGGATGCTGGAGTGGCTGCAGCTTTCTGCGTCCTAGCTTCAGGCATCGTGACCCATCAGTGGGCGGGCAGACTCGAAGACTACAACTCTGTTTTCCAAGCGGAATTATATGCAATACAAAAAGGCATTAACTGGATCTCAGAGGCAAAACATCAAGATATAAGCATTTTCAGCGATAGTCTCTCAGGTCTGCTCGCCATAGCTCGACACAGGAGCAGACACCCTCAAGTAATAGAAATAAAAAACTCCCTTAGCACCCTAAACTGTAACTGCTCCCTGGCTCACGTTTCAGCCCACAGGGGCGTAGCCGGCAATGAAATAGCTGATTCTCTTGCAAAGGCCGCAACAGAGTCGGAAGTCATAGACGTCTCTCTCCCAGCCTCCCCCTCCTTTGTCAAAAGGAAAATTAAAAATCTGACCATGCAAAAATGGCAAGACCTATGGTCTACCTCCGAAAAAGGTAGGCATACCTATAATCTTATCCCAAATGTTAGCACAAACACCTGGACCTTAACACCACCCATCTCAGCCTTTTTAAGTGGCCATGGCCCTTTCCCCTCCTACTTAAATAGATTTCATTGCCGGCGCTCATCCCTGTGTCCATGTGGAGAGGAGGGAACGCCGGATCACTACTATTTCTCATGCCCCCTTACAGAAGTTTTCCATCTTAGAAACCCAACCCCTAGGCCAATAAACTGGCTTTCAAACATCCTAACCAATAAAATCCTAATCCATAAACTCAATAGCATCTACTCCCTCTTAATGGATATATCCAATCGAACAGATTAAAAGTCTCCCAAGTAACTCTTCTAGTAATAACGACCAACTAATCATGGTCCCAAAATTAACTTAAATAAATTAAATAATTAACTTAAATAAATTAAATAATTCTCTCTATCTATCCATTTCATTAAATTTTTATTTTATTTCCCTTTTTTTTTTTTTTTTTTTTTTTTTTTTTTCCACTCTCCAAGTTGTCTAATGTGCTTCTCGGTACCCAGCAAAACGCTAACTTTCCCCACTACCCCATTACCCTCTTGTAGCGTCAGAAGTGCAGCAAAGGTCAACCTGAAGCCAAATAATGCAGCAAAAATAAATTCACCCCTGCAAACAAGCAACTATGATGCCTTCGGAAGAAAAGTCAAAAGATCAATCGCCCATTGTCGCGGGTAGGATCTAAGCCTGGCGATGAATTCTGTATTTTTTTTTTTTTTTTTTTTCTTTCGTTTTTCAATAAACGTCTCGGGACAGCCCACGTGGACTTCGGTCCTAGCATAGCTCAACACCGCTCTTCGAGCGGTGAGCCGGGGCTGCTCCCCTGTTCAATATAGTAAGTGGTAGGTGGTCCGATAGCTAGGTGTCTTAGAAAGATTATAGTAAGTGATAATTAGGTATGATAGGTCGATTTTCTATGTCGTAAAGCTCAATTCGGAAACATTGGTATAAGATATGTTGGCTGGGCACAAATCATCGTACAAACATTACACAGCTTTACATTTTTTTATTATTACACCTTTAAAATGCAATTTTCGGTCAAAACTCCGATTTTCTATTTTTGAATTAGTATTAAAGCCTGACATTTTAGCTTTCTAAATCAGTTTCAATTTTGATTTTTCTTGCTTAGAACTGGAGTTACAGGCATTTTAATATTAGTCAATCGCCAGTTTTTGAAACCGGAAGTAACCGGAAATGACCCGTAAATGTTTGTTTACATAAATTTTTTACTCAATATAAACATCAAAATTTGTTACTGAATATAAAATAAATTTAAAAATAAAATAAAAAGCTTAGAAATAAATCAGGAACTTATTAAAATTATTTTTTGTTTAATAGGTAAAATCTTGTTTTTAAATCTGTTTTCTGCTTTTTCTCATAATGAGAATTTTAGCATTTTGCTTTATCCCAAAACATCATAACTCCGAAAGTTATAATTGAAATGTTACGAAACTCTGACAAAATTTTCTAGAGGAGTTGTTTTAGGGATTGAACTACGATATTGAATCTAGCTAAATTATTATTATTATTATATTATATTATATATATATATTTTTTTTGCCGATAGAAGTTATGAACTGTCATGTAAATTGGTGATTTTTTAGCATGTAAAAATGTTATCGCCTCTAAAATGTTAAATAAAATGGTTATAGATTTGAAAGCAATTCACTCCCTTAAGGACCTTTCAATAATCTAAATAAAATTTACATAATAAAAGTATCTTTATTTAAATTCGACTTATGATGTTTTGTAAAATTGCTTTTTTTTTTCGCAAATTGTATGCATATTTTGAGCCTAAATTTCAAAATATTTCAAAATTTGCATATTTTTGTTTTCAGGTTATTCACTGTTTTTTACTATATTCTATCATATAATGGCATGTCTTCGGACCACCTCTAGGGGTGTGTCCCAGACCGTCGCCAATTGCCCATCTGCGCAGCATTAGTGCGACGTAAAACCCAACCAACCAAACAATCTATCATATAATGCACATAAATAGGCAATTTTTAAATGATTAAAAATCACCTCCGACGGTAGGGAGGCGCCTTAAAAATTTGATTTGATAGTTCTCTCTGATCTGTATGTATTTAGGTGTATTGAAACGGAAACTGAAGCCAGTTTTTCTCTATGAGGTGTAGATTTTTGTAAATAGGATTTTTACCAGCATAATATCCCCCGTGACTCTTTCACGAGTGTAAATACATGGTAACTCTTATAGTATATTTCAATAATTAATTATAATTAATCATGGAAACATATTAGAAACTACCGAAAATGAAGAAACTGTGTCGGTAGATACCCTATATTAATAAAATTATCTACGTGATAGAGAAAAACGAACTTCTTTCTTCGCACTTAAAAAAAATATGTATCAGCTAAAACTATCAAATAGAATTATTTCATTATTTTTAGAAACCTGCGTTATTGATAGATGGTTCATAGAATATATCATGCCAGCAATTTCATTCATGTTACATAAAAATAATACATTTGTGGCCATCGAAGAGGCGAACTATCCCTTCCACGAACAATTAAAAACATGTTGGCAGTTCTCCGGATTACCTCTAAGAGTAAATCCTAAGTCACAACCTATTTCCACACTACGTAGCTCTAGTATTTTATTAAACATACTCATCCTCAATCTGATTAATTCTGATTATAATTTTATACCTCTTCTTCATATTCTTATTTTTGGTAGGTTATTTATAATTTTCCTTTTTTTTTTTTTTTTTTTTTTTTAAACCATTTAAAACCATAACATTTAAAATGAGATAATGAATACAAAAATTTTAAAACTCTAAAAATACATTTTAATTAAAAACATTAAAATTCACGACAGACGTTTCGGCTAGAACACTAGCCCTCCTCAGTGTCAAACATACAAGCACAACATTTACAAAAATTCATAATACATCATAACAAGATTATATATTCCGGAGGGATAGCTCTAGTCTCGTTCAAGGCAGAATGTTGCACTTCAGTAAAAGCGTCCTCTAGAAAAATACGGGATTCATATATATTTACATTAGAGGCTAAAATTTTAAAATTGTCAAAATCAGGAATATGATCACTACTGAGAGAATGGATTACGAGTTTCGATCTTAAATCTTCTGTTTTATATGAGCGTTTATTTTCCTTTAATCTAATTTCACCTGTTCTGCCAGTTTCACCGATATATGTAGAATCACAATTTTTACAGGGGATACAATAGATTACACCTAGACGTTTAAGGGAGGGGGAAAACGAGTTTAAAGTTTGAGAGAAAGTTACTACGGAGTTGAGTTTTAAAGCTAGCAGAGATATTAACTTTTCTAAGCAATTTAGAGATATTTACTAAAATGCAACATTCTAAATCTGTTCCTCCTGAGTATATACAGGGATCGATTCGATTTCACCATCGAAGGCAGTAGTATAAGGTCCTACTAAGAGATAATAAATACAAAAATTTTAAAACTGTAAAAATACATTCTAATTAAAAATATTAAAATACACGACAGACATTTCGGCTAGGGCGCTTTTACTAAAATGCAACTTTCTTCCTTGCACGAGGCTAAAGCTATTCCTCCTGAATATATAATCTTGCTATGTTGTATTATGAATTTTTGTAAATGTTGTGCTTGTATGTTTCACACTGAGGAAGGCTAGGTTCTATCCGAAACGTCTGTCGTGTAGTTTAATGTTTTTAATTAAAATGTATTTTTAAAGTTTTAAAATTTTTGTATTCATTATCTCATTTTAAATGTAACATTGGTTTTAATATATTAATGAGATGTATAAATTATGTTTAATTTTATTAAATTTAAACATTTTGTAGAAAGTTTGGTAGTAAATTAATGCAAATGTAATAATTAAATTCTCTTGAATCACCATAGTGAAGGAAAATGTTTAATAATTAGTCCGCTGCTTTTTTATATGCAACTTAAAACTTTTCAACTTTCTCATTACTTCTAATAAGAAGCTAAAAATTTCAATTTCATGTATAATTATTCTATTTCATTTGAAAAAAAAAAAAAAAAAAAAATGTTTTCTTGTTTTAGAACATTTTTTATTTTATTTCTACATTTATTGTTAAAATAATAAATAAATAAATAAGAAAAACTTTAATGAACACATAATTGGTTTTGATTAACTTATTAAACTACTTGGCGTAAGTTGACTCTGCTCAGTTCCCCATTATACACATGTTCTCATAAATATCTAGTAGAGGGCATATTTTATGCATGTTTGTTAAAAGAAATGAATATAATCGATCGCTTGGCACAATGAAAGCTTGAAATGGCTCACCTAATAGGCTACACACCATTCAATTTGATGCATTTACCTTATTATAATTTGTTTATTTATTATATAGGGGTCAGTTTCGTAGTTTAGTTTTCATCCAATACCATGCTATTCCCAACACTGAGATAAAAAATATATACCACTTACATCTAGAATGAATAGGTGGTCTTTTTCTAAATCCCTAAACTAGAAATATAGATTTCCGAGCTATGAGTATAAGGCACGCCAATACACTGAGAAAAAATTCTATAACTGACATCTGGAACCTAACTTGTGGCTCTGGAAAAAATAGTTCTATGTCATCTTTACAAATTTCTTATAAAAAAAATTGTACTCCCCTTCGAAAGCGAATTCTAGGGACCTCTATTACAATTCTTGAGCGTTTGCCCATACTATCGAGGACAAAACTATTTGAAAAAATATCCCCAAATGAATGTGAATACAAAAGGCTCCTTTCAGCAGCTATAATTTTTGTTTATGACCCAATTCTAGAAAATCAAGCTAGAATTTCTCGTAATACAAAAGATTCAGAATAATCAGAATATTGTTTCACCATCTAGAAATGTGTAGATCAGAAATTCTCGATCATTTCGTCTATTCAGTTTATTGGCGTGCGTTATACGCATAGCTCGGAGATCTATATTTCTATTTTAAGCATTTAAAAAATGACCATTTATTGATTCTAGATGAAGGCGGTATATATTTTTTTTTCTCAGTGAAATTAGAATTTCTGTAGTCCATGATGGTCAAGGTGTTATAATAAATGGTAAATTAAATGTGGTATGACACCTTTACGACGAAAATATCCATCCAAATGGACGTTTATGCGAAATTTTCTCCTTTTTTGCCATGTTATAAAAGTCGTTGATTTCAAATAACTCACGAAGTTTTCAAAGTGAATTCTCATAGTTATATTTATGTTCACATCAGCATCATAACTGATATTTTAAAACTGGGCTGTCATATTTACAATAAAAATATTCCTTTTAATGTACTTTTAGGCGGAAATTTGCCCTATTCTCCAATGTTAAGAAAATCGTAAATTTCGAATATTTTCAGAAATACCTATAAAATATTTTCCGAAATACCTATAAAATGAAATTTGACAAACAAAAAATTTTAAAGCAGAATAACTGCCACAACTTTTGCCTGAAAACTTTTCTTTGAATGAAACAACTTGACATTTCACACAAAAAACAAAATAGTATAAAAGAATCAAAGATTTTATTGATAGTCAAGTTAAAATAATTTTCCAAAGAGTCAGTTTTACAGAAATTTTAATATTAGAATGTTGAAAAGCAATAGGATTCTTCCCAGGATCATAAGTGAAGTTTTAAAAATGGTCCGTTCTCTCTGCGACCATTTAACTGGTCCGATCTCTCTGCGACCATTTAACTGGTCCGACCTCTCTGCGATAATTTGTTTTTGAGATATTGTGAACACAGACACACAAACTAACACATTAACCCACTAACCTACTAACAAACTGATTCCCTACAGACGGACACCATATTAATTTTGTTATTTTCTGATTCCTAACACCTAAAAAAATGTAAAACAATCAAAATTCCGAGGTCGAAATCTTTTACGATTAGCTATTTTTCCCATACATACAGTATGATGTGGAACTAACATACAACTTAAATGTACAAATAGTATGAAAAGTGAGTATGAAAAATATTTTCAGAAATACCTATAAAATGAAATCTGACAAACAAAAAACTTTAAAGCAGAATAACTGCCACAACTTTTGCCTGAAAACTTTTCTTTGAATGAAACAACTTGACATTTCACACAAAAAACAAAATAGTATAAAAGAATCAAAGAATTTATTGATAGTCAAGTTAAAATAATTTTTCAAAGAGTCAGTTTTACGCAAGAATGTTCACTATAAGAAAAAATGCAAACATAGCATCAATGTATAGAATATTTGTCCTCTTAAAATTGTTCTCCTGAAAATAAATCTTATTTTTTACAAATACAGTATACTTTGGCATATATATAAAAAAAAAAAAAAAAAAAAAAAAGTTTGAAGAAAAATAACTCCTTTTACAAAACAAACTTCAATCTTAAAAAAAGAAGGGGGGAAAAAGTAAATAAATAAATAAAAAATATTTAAAAAAAAAATAAATAGAATTCCTTTTATGCTTTATCCAAAATTAATTTTATTTATTTCACATTTAATAGGTAAAACTAGAAGAATCTACGCACAATTCAACAGAATAAAATAATATATATACAGTCGACACCGGTTATGACGTACCTGGGATATAGCGTACTTTCGCTTATAACGTACTCAGATGCTTGGTCCCGAATGAAACCCTATACAATGTAATGGCTTACATCTTCATCTATAACGGACTATGCAAAAGCCTTAATCTGGTTATAACGTACTTTTTAGACTGGAATGAAAAGCCAAAATTGAATGTCAACCTTGTATTTCTGGTTTGGAAATCGGTATATTTTCTTGGATATCGTCTTTCGATGTCTTCTTTATCGCCTTATATCTCCTTTATACCTTTAAAACTTTATCGCGGTTCGTTGAATTCCATACTGACTATTCAGAGACTCTGCAAAGTTCCATTATAAATATTCAAAATGTAATTTTTACTGTGTCATCTAATCAAAGAAAACAACGAAAAATAACAGATTATTTTTCCAAATAAACATGTAAGTAGTAAAATGTTTTTTTTTTTTTTTTTTTTTTTCATTTTTCTTATTTTATTTTGAGAAAATCATAAACTTTCTATTTAAAATCTCTATTATTGCGAGTGCAATTATGCCCCTTTTTCTTTCGTTAGGCACTAAATTATATTGGAAATATTGCTTATAACGTACTTCGGTTATAACGTACCATATTTTCTGGTCCCGTGACAGAAAGTTATAACCGGTGTCGACTGTATATATATTTTCTAAACTCTTTATGAGTAATTTTAAATTTCTTCGTTTTTTATGCATTCCGATTGGTATTTTCTTGTTATTCTTTAATTTATTCCAACAGCTGTAATAAAACAAAAAGGAATTAATAATTGTAGACGATCGAAAAAAAAATCAAAATGTACATTCAAGTCGGTACTCCATTATTGTTATTGTAGAACTTCTGAAAGTCGCTGTACGCACCCTCTACTCTTTTTATCTCTAAGTACACAATCTTTCCGATCGTGCCATCACTCGTATTTTTACCTTATATTGTTTTATTATCTGATTATTAATTATTGTTTTATTATCTGATGAAATTCTGAGAAATTCTACATTAAATAATTTTATCTGGGGAAAAATATATGTATATATAAGATCTAAATGTATATTAGGACGGATGGAGGTAAACGAAACGCCTGTTATCGAAAACAGGTACCTATCAATAGTTGCAGCTTGAAACTATGAACATGTTTGAAAATTAATATTTAATTTGCATATCATTTTTATTCTGCCCATTAAGCCTATAATTTTGAAATATCTAAGAAATATTGTGACTTTTCTGCATTGATTTCCCAAAATTTATATTTTTTCCGAATTCCGCAGTTTTAATCAAAAAATAATTTGACATATATATGTCACCATCATCAATTTGAACCTTTATCAATCAACTGCAGTATGAAGGCCTCTCCCAGATGATTCCAATCTGCCCAGTTTCTGCAATTCTTCTCCATTCTACTTCCCCAAGCTTGACAGTATAACTTCTCTACCGGCACTATGGTCTCTTCCTTGTCTTTTCTTACCACTCGAATCCCACGTAGGACTTTTTTGGTCCTTTTATCATCATTTCTTCATGCAAGGTTTCAAGCCGAATTCCATATTAAATTCCTTACTATAGAAATGGCATCAGGGATTTTGGTTTGTTCCCTGATCCCTGAGTTTTGCTCTCTGTCTCTTCAGGAGAAAAATCCTAACATACATATCTTTCCATCCTCCTTTGGGTCGTTTGAAATTTTGAATAATTTTGCTCATTAATGCCAAAGTTCTGAAGCATAATACTGAAGCATAATCTGAAGCAAAATGCATTGATCACTTTTCTTTTCAAATAAATTGCGAGGTCGATTTTGAATATAGTGATGTTTCTTCCAAGGAAATTCTTAGGAATTCGAGGAAATTAGGTGCTTTTCCAGGAAAATTAACTCGATAGTTAATTTATTCTATTAAAAAATTACAACTTCGTATTTCGTTCACTAAAACGATCTCTTCTAATATCAGTATTGCTCTACTCTGTTTTCCTAAATCAAGCCATGCCATAGCTAACAAGGAAACATTCGAAATTTTGTCGTCTTCAAACAATATTGAAAAAGATATATGTAATTCTACTCTTCATAAAATACCAGAAAGTGAAAACATTATCGGCTCTCAGAAAATATTATCGAATATTATTAAGTGAAAAAAATATCGAATTACCGCGATCACAAAAAAAAAAAAAAAAATATCAAAATTAAGTATTTTTGGCGATTTCGCGCTGTTAGGCGATAAGTTCGCAAACACCGAGATTGCCGTATACGAAAACAACCGGGTTTTGCTTCGCCGACAAGTACTCAAAATCAATCGCCTAATAGTATGAAATCGCCAAATATGGTTAATTTTAATTTTTTTTTTTTTTTTTTTTTTTTTTTGTGGTCGCTGTAATTCATTTCAGCCGATATTATTTTTTCACTTTCAGGAGTTTCATGAAGAGTAGAATCACACATATATATATTTTTTTTTCATTACTTTTTTGAAGACGACACCTTTTGAATCTTTCCTTGTAAGTTCTTAAACAACACTATAAAACATTAAACTATATATATATATATATATATATATATATATATATTGCTTGTGAATGAACTCACCGTTTCTCTGTATAAAGATCCTATAGATATGTATAATTCTTGGCGTATTTATAGTATTTCCTGCCAGTGTCGTTTAACACACATTGGTCAAACTAAACTCAATCTTAAACTCCGTCTAAAATAACGTATCAGTTATTTCTTTGAACAAGAAACTGAAACAAACGGCCATTTTAAAGCATCGCTGGGAGAAAAATCATAAATTTAAATTTGATGCAGCTATAATGAATTTCAAACCCAAATCTACCCACGAATTCGTGGCTTTTTGCATTCATGAGAATCTCAAAATATTTTTAATTGTGATTTCGTTTTAGACCATTTGTCTCATTACACTGCTCTGGAAAAAAAAAAAAAAAAAAAAAAAAAACTATCCCATACCATTTTTGCTGATTCTTATGAAGAATCACCTCCTGAATCCGAATATAACTTCCATTTTGCCCAGTCACCCACCGTTTTCTAGATACACCACCCCTCCCTCAATTTATTTCCCTGTTCGATAATTTTATGACCATGAATTTGATTTCAAGAATGAAAAATAATTAATTTAACACCTAAAAAAAGCGTATAAAGTTTAAAAAATAACATTAATGACATATTTAAAAAAATATAAGATATATAACGCCTAATTTCAGTGTCAAATCTCTCCCAAAATTTTTCCCTTGTCGCAATTGTCCATGTTTTAGAATTTTCCGACTCTGCAGCCCCTCATAAGATATTTAACGGTTAAAATAATCCTCTCCTAAAATTCAAATTTATAGCCATAAAATCACCAAAAAATGATAAATATATATGACCATTCCTAAAAACACGGTGGGTGATAGGGCAAAATGGGCGTCTTATACGGATTCAGGAGGTCATTTTACATAAGAATATGCTGAAATGGTGTCAGAGGCAATTTTCATGCCGAACAGTGTTATTAGTAATTTTACATTTTGTCCATATTTTCTTAATTTCTTCTATATTTTTTCACAACTATCGTTTCTCAGTTTTCTATTGGCCCACATTTCGCGTAATCATTTTGGTTCATTAAAATCAGTTTCCTGCCCTATACATAACAGCACTTCCCTTTCATTTCTTTAAGCACACAGATGGTACACTAAATGCTACCAAAACAGCCATCTGCTATACATTTTCTCTCATTGGCGTTCAAGATGTTCAAGTTTTTTCCTGGATTTAATATAAAATTATTTTTATTTGGAAGTAAATTATTTTAATTATGTTAATACAAAACTTTGAATAAACACCATAAACCATAAAATACAAGGGTTCGCAACAATTACTTCCGATCAACAGAAAACACGATCCATCGTCAAGGGAACAAAGTAGTCACGAGAGCTACAAACAAAGTAGCAACGCACATATTTGAGTTTAGTGAAGAGCAAAAACAAATAAATTTGAATGTAAATATAAATACCGGTGTAACCAAAATTATAAAATGAAAGAAGGAAATAAATAAATTAATTAGATTTAAAAATAACAAAATTAAACCAAAACCGAAATTATGTGAGTAATTTCCAAACTTTGATTTTCATTTAGTATTGTTATTTTTTTTCGATTTTTAGTTTTAATTTTATTTTTTAGTTTAATTAATTAATATATTTTCTTCTGTTGCCCTGTATTTGTTTATGTTAAGTTTGTCATTCTCTATTAAAAATATAAAATAAAATAAAAAGACAATAAAAATTTTAAAAATTACTCCTAGAAAATACAAAAATATTCTTACTATTCCTAAACTTTCTATTTTATTTTGTAATGCTAAACTTAACCTTCAACATTTTATGTTTTTAGTGCTTCCTATTTCATGAATTCCAAGTTTACGTATTTATCTTTTGGTGTTCCTTTTCTGCCCCCCCTCCCTCTCTCCTTTGCAGTGATTGGGATTTTTCAGGACTCACGCCTCGTTATTTCCATCCTCAGGCAGAGGAAGATGCCTGATTTTTGCCACAAGTGCTTCCATTCCACAGTATCCGAAGAAGAAGAAACTCAGTTATGTGCGCTGCCAATTTGTTTGCAGCTCTCGTGCCCACTTTATTCGCCTGACGAAAGGTCGTATTTCTTTTCGACGTGAAACAATTGTTGCGAGCTCTTGTATTGTATTTTATGGTGGTTCTTCAAAGTTTCGTACTAATTCTTTTAAACGCAGTCCTGTTGTACTATCTGATAATGATAATCATATTGTTTTAATTAATACATATTCTTTGACGATACCCTTTATTTCCGCATTTTTATCATTAAAATACAAATATTTGATAACAATTAAGTTCTTATTTAAAATATATTTCCCATGGAAAAAGAAAAAAAGTTAAGTAATACTGTGATAGTTCAATTCTATGTGTATAATTGACATAGTTTAGGTATTATATACGAAAAAAATGAAAAAATACAAAAAAAACAACCGATTTTACAGGACAGTAAGGCCGAAGCAAACAGTGCTTTATTTATTTATTTATATAATTATTATTATTTATTTATTTATTTCAAATATAAAATCGTGATTTTTAAAGCCTTTCTGTGACACTTTGTTTTCTGAATTTTATTTCTTTTTTAATCAAATTTTTCAAATATGTTTCTTTCTTTCTTTTTCTTTTTCTTTTTTTTTCCTGGCCGTTATCCAAAATCAAATTTCTTTTCTTAAAATACATGACTCACTAAAACTTTAATAAAAACAGTCATGATACTTATGTTTTGCAAGTAATTGTCATTTGAAACAAAAACAATATTTCAGCTTGTCTTTATTCACCTTATTTAAATAAACGATATTTGAGTGAGACATTTTTATCACAGTATTTGCTGCATAAATGACATTAGAAGGACAAACTACATTTCCTACTTTCTATTTTTTTTATTTCTTGTCTTTCATATAAATGTCATTCATCCATTTCTTATCTTATATTTTTCCCCTTTGCTTAGTTTTGCTTACGAAAGAGAAAATGTCTCTTTAAGATGAAGAAAGATTATTATCTCTACTTGAGATGATTTTTGCTTATATATTATAAAGCAAACAATAGAAATTGAGTATTTGCTAAATAAAGTTGTTATTTTATAGCAGTCTAATGTTAGTATTTCTTTATAAGAAAATCGATAGTTTTAATGAATGATACAATTTTTTATCTATAAATTTAATATGCGCAAATAAAATTAATCTGCAATAGTTTTTTCTACTTATTTGCTGCAAAAGAAAGAAATTCAAGCTGTTTCATTACATTTTCCTTTTTTTTTTTTTTTTTTCTTATTTCAATACCAATGGTTAGTTTACATAAAAGTATAATAACCTTCTTAATTATTAGGGATACAAATATGTTTCTGCCGTTTTCTACCAAAAATTAAGAATTTATTGTTAAATAATGGTACATTACATTTTACTCAAAGTATTGGCCATCGCTAGCCACTGCTTTTTCTCATCTTTCTTGCAACATTCGAATACCACGTCGGAAGAACTCTTCATCTTTTGAGGCTATCCATGAATCGACCCAATTTTTGGAATCTTTATGTGATGTAAAGCGCTGCTCAGACTGTTAATGTGTCATCGACCGTAACAAGAGGTAATCAGAAGGAGCAATGTCTGGTGAGTACAGCGGCTGGGGTAGGACTTCTCACCTTATTGTTTCAAATTTTTTTTGAACGGCGCTGCAACATGCGAACTTGGCTTCAGTTCGAGTGGAACCCAGTACCCTGTTTATTGAATCATTCTCAACTATTTTAAACGATGTGAAATTGCTTATTGAATCACTTCTAATATATGTGCAAGTTCCTTTTGCGTTTGGAACGAATCTTCCTCCAATAACACTTCCAATTCTGTGTCTTCGTACACTTTCGTACTTCCACTGCATTCTTTGTCTTCCACTCCAAACTTACATTTTTTGAACTTTTGAAATCACTCACGACAACTTGTGAGGTAAAGTCATGTTAGCGTAATGCTACAAACGGAGTTCGCACTTTACGAATAACACGTGAATGTGCAGAGTTTTGGGATTCGGTTGATTAATGGAGTTAGTTCTTATGCTAAACTAAACTATAGTTTGCGGTATCTTAATATTTTGGATAAAGTGAGACTGATATAAAAGGTGATGTGTTTCATAGTAGAGGGGTAGAAGTAGTAGGAGGTCAAAGGAGTTAGTAGCGAGCCGCTATAGTAGAAGATAGTTAGTTGAGTAGTATAGTGGATTAGGGTATCCTCCCATTAACGAAAGATTAGTAAAGTCGTGAGAGGTAACGACGTTAAGTGAAGCAGTTGAGATTGGTATCTATTTATGGTTAAAGGAATTATGAAGGCTGCCCCTTTAAGTTAATAAGGTATTGAATGTGAATATAGTCCAACGCCCAAATTTTCATTAAGCTCTAAATAAAAGCTCTTTATTTATTTTATAAATCTGACTTTGTCGCTACTTCATAATTTAATTAAGTAAAGTTAAATGAGAACGATGGCGTCCACCACTACGCATACGTCCTCACAAACTTCTATCACATAAAGCAACCTCACCATATGCTTGTACAAGCAATCAATGCGCCTCCACTGCAGATTTCTTCAAATTAAAGAAGTAAAGTTCCCGCAAATGACAATTATTCGGCACAAAATTCCATATTTTCACACGAAAAACTAGTATGTTGAGGCCAACACATGACTTTCTTCTATATCTTCTATAAAAATTCCCTCAGTAAAAATAATTTATTAAAATTATTATTTAAAAAAAAAATTATCTTCGATGCAGACGATTTCTATATTAGAGAAGTAGTATAGCACTAAATATCCAAAAAAGGCCAATTTTATTCTCAATATTACATTTAAAAAAAAAAAAAAAAAATGTTAAAAATTAAAAAAAAAAAATGAAAACTTTATTTTAAATTAACGTAGATCGAAGATTTAACCATTCGTTTTAAAGGTATTGGCGAGCTCTTTTGAAAGATACCCATCATTAAAATTTACTCCCCTCGAGAGGGGACTTCCCTCTGGGGGGGAGGCGAGGCTCCTACATACACATTTTTTTTCCCAGTTGACTATTTCTATTACAAATAATTCTTTTAAATTTCATAATGATTATTAAAAAATAATTCTCTTTATGCACATTTATACAAAATTTTGTCCTATACCACCGTGTTAAAAATTTAGAAAAAGCGGGATAGCAACGCAAGCTGTTGGACATTTTTTACCAAAAGTTGATAGGCACTAATTTATGTCAATTTGTAACTACACACCAATTTGTATGAAATTCTGTGCAGTAGTACCTGATATACAGTTTTCACAATATTTTGTCACACACACACAGACAGACATTTTCTAAAAATCCTCAAATCGTGTTCTACAGCTCCCGAAACATGTAAATCCATCAAAAACCCGATGTCGAAAACATTTACAAATCCAATACTTTCTTCTATTGAATATAGAAGAAAGTAAGAGTATGTGATGCTAATACGGAGTCACTAATACTTCAAGGTTATGTTGTTATCAGAAAACTAAACTTACGATAATACGTTTTACATCTGAGAATTTCAACATAACCTTCTGGTTCTGCCATCTTTTGTCAAACGGAAAATACTTATTTGTACTCCTAATAAAAAAGTCCCAAGTTTCCCGAAAACTTACGCTTAATATGATGTCATAGCTAAGGCAATATATTGAAATACAGAAGAAAATTCCATGTGTAAATTTCAACTAAATAAATTAATAAAAAATGAATATTTTAACGGTAAAACATGCCTCTTAATCGCAACAAATTATTGAGATAAAGAAAATAAAATTTTATCTATGGTTTGCATGATTTTGGAAGATTATTTATTGGTTCAAATAATAAATTAAAGGTGCAGAATCCATTGGTTCATTTACCGATATTTACTTTAAAAATCTATATCAGTAGCTTAATAATAAAAATCCCAAGTTTTCCCGAACTTTTGCTAGAAACTAACGTAGCATCTAGAAAAATGTATTGAAATAAAGAAAATATATTTTAATCCTGTATTTCGATGTTTGGACAAAATAATAGACTCTAAAATTTTTAATAAAATAATAGACGAAGAATGATTTAGCAGAAAAAAAGAATCACAATTGCAACAATGTATTGAGGAAAAAAAATATTTAATATCCGTGATTTGAAAGAAATGTTGGTGTTAGGGATTAAGGCCAATTGACAACACTGGGGTCCTAGGCCTGAGGGGGAGTGCCTTCCGTGGAGGTCTTTCTAAGGGATCCTAGCCCGTATTTACGCAAGTTTCGGAGGAAACCACGGAAAACTCCGAACGGCTAGGCCGACGAGCGCGACCGGGGATCGAACCCGGCACCTCACGTCTACCAGCTTTGAGCGCAGAAGCGCTCGGCCGCTGGTGGGCCCGATTTGAAAGAAATACAATAAGTCTTAAAAAGTATAGAAATTTTGGGATTTGATGGTTTTCTTCTTCGGCCCCCCCGCTAAAACCTGTCAAATTATGATTTAAACTTTAAGCTATGAATTAGAATAGTAAACCTTAAAAAAAAAAAAAAATTCAAATGGTTCTATTAAATAATAAATAATAATATTTCGAAATATTGACTGCTAAGCTGGCAAAGGCCGACTACACTGCAAAAAATTTGAACACATTTTGCCGATCATTGACCGTTAAAATTTTTACAGTCACTGGCAGTAAAAATAAAGTTATGCCCGTAAATCTCCCATACTTTTTTTCTAGAAGAAGAGAAGTGGCCTTTAATAAACGGTCAATAATCTGAATTTTACAGGACTTTGCTACAAATAAGGGCATAAAACCTTTTTCTCAAAGAAGGCAGCTGGCCGTAAAATTTAACAGTCAAATCTCCGAATTTTACAGAAATTTTTTAGAGTGTAGTATAATAATTAGTAATCTGCAATCTTTTATACAGAGTGGTTAAAATTAATCGGCTTCTACTTATAAGCCAATAGTTATAGCTCTAGTTATGGACAAAGAGAATTTTTAATTTTGTGTTTTAAAAATATGCATTTTATCAATCGTGGACGAGGTTTAAATTGAAAATATTGTTTTAATTTTTGTCCGGAGATGGTGCTTTTCGGTTTAAATTAAATACAAATGTGTAATAGTAAAGCTATAGGAAACCAATGGACTTTTTAAAAATATCTGTATTAATTTAATATTAGGGAAAAAAAATAAAGAAAATTCTTTATTACAAATTCAGCTTTTAGTATCTTACAAATTAATTCAGTGTAGTTAGCACGTTTAGAAAAAATAATTAAAATATTCCACGCAAAGTTGCAGAACTATTAGTTCAAAAATTAGTATCCCCAATAGTACAGTAATGCTGGCCAATATCGGAGTTCGTCTGATCGCCCAATATTGTATGACACATTTTTTCGCCATTATCGGAGTGCAGTGGAATTACAGTGTGTAAAATGGTTTACTGTATTAAAAATGTTTCTAAAAATGTTTCTATCTACTGTTTACTGAAAATTAAAATTAAATTTAAAACCATTTAGAAAATTCAAAATTTTAGGTTCAACACTGGGCAAGATCGGGCGAGATTGTAAAAGATTGCTAAAAGAACGATCTATGCTTTTTTATTTCCCCATCATACTATAGGTCCAGGCAACGAAGGCCAAAATTTCACGAATAGAGGAAAAAAATCGTGCAGTTTTGAAATTTTACATACTCATAGCCGAGAGGGTCCTGAACAACATACTAAAAGTCCCCGCCCGTGGGGGTTGATCGGGGGGCAGGGGGATTTAAGGGGGGCACTTTTCAGTTTTTATTAAATATCTTGAAAACTATCGCATTGAGAAAGAATGTCAATTACAAAATTAATCTACGTAAAATTTCCTACAAAAATGCATCTTACATTTTGCTTGTACAATCATTAGTTTAGAAGATATAGGGAGATGAAATAACACATTTTCTTGAAAAATTCTTTTTTGCAATAGTAAAATCAACTAAAGTGTGCAATTAAAAGGGTTCTTGTCTAATATTTTCTAATGTAAAAAAATAAATATATACATAGGGAATATGCAAGGATAATACAGCATGGTTTGTAAGTTTTAAATAATTTTAAGGCTAGTAGGCGCAAGTGGCGGTTTGAGTAATAATCTGGATATGTCCAGTCAAAATAGAAAACATAGAAACAAAAAAATTGTGTAGTTTTGAAGTTTTGCACACTCATAGCCGAGAGGGTCCTGAACAACATACTAAAAGTCCCCGCCCGTGGGGGGTAAGCGGGGGGCAGGGGGCATTTAAGGGGGGCAATTTTCAGTTTTTATTACATATCTTAAAAACTATCGCCTTTAGAGAATAAATGTCAATTACAAAATTAATCTACGCAAAATTTCCTACAAAAATGTATATTACATTTTGTTTGTACGATATTACATTTTGTTTGTACGATCATTAGTTTAGTAGATATAGGGAGATGAAATAAAACATTGTCTTGAAAAATTCTTTTTTGCAATAGTAAAATCAACGAAAGTGTGCAATTAAAAGGGTTCTTGTCAAATATTTTCTAATGTAAAAAACAAGTATAAGGATAATATAGCATGATTTGTAAGTTTTAAATAATTTTAAGGCTAGCAGGCGCAAATGGCGGTTTGAGTAAAAATCTAGATAACGAAGACCCAAAACCGATCAACATTAAAAAAAAAAAAAAATCGTGTAGCTTACAAATTGAGCACAGTTATAAAGTTAAGTGCCCTGAATAACATACTAAAAGTCCCTAACCATGGGGGGGGGCATTTGAAGGGGGCACATTTCAGTTTTTATTAAGTACCATTTAACAATAATTTTTTTACCTCTAAAAATTTCATCTTTTCCATCTTTTCTTGAAATGCTCGCTTTTACTAATCCCTCTATTCCTTTCTCATTTATGTTGCATACATCATTCACTATATCATTTTCACATGTTAAACATTTTTCTGCCATATCGATACACTAAGTAATCGCAGAAAATTCAGAAGAAACATTAAATACACACTAAACGTAAGAGAAATGAAATAAGAATATGTAACAAACGTTCTCACAATTCATAGAGCACACTCATTACAAAGCGAAGGGGTATCCTTATCGAAACCTGTCCATTACCCTTCGTTTAACCTTTACATTTGAAATATAAGTATTGCATTTTACACATTAGTTACATCTTCCACATGTTTTTTCAGTCTTTAACGATAAAAATTCGGAGAATATGCTCCGTTCGATTGCACTACTAGCGAAAACGCTTCCCCATGCAATCCTTTGTGATAACCGCTGCTTTGTATTTTACGGATATCTTACAGAAAAGTGGAATTTTTCGATTTGTACTCGTATATTTTGACTTCCACTCTTTAAACTTGGTGCATTGCGCGCACACACACATACAAATATTTATATACAAATATTTATTTGTATGAGTAAAAAATATTTAACCTGAACCTTTTTAATTACGAAATATAGTTTTTATTACTATTGCAAATAACATAAAAAATTAAATAAAGAACACAGAATAGGGTTGGGGACTTTTAGTATGTTGTTCAGTAAACTTAACCTTACAACTGTGCTCAATTTCAAAGCTACACGATTTTTTTTTTTTTTTTTTTTTTTTTTTTAATGTTGATCGGTTTTGGGTCTTAGATTTTTATCTAGATTTTTATCTAGATTTTTACTCAAACTGCCACTTGCGCCTGCTAGCCTTAAAATTATTTAAAACTTACAAAACATGCTGTATTATCCTTGCATATTCCCTATGTACATATTTGTTTTTTACATTAGAAAATATTTGACAACAACCCTTTTAATTGCACACTTTAGTTGATTTTACTATTGCAAAAAAGAATTTTTCAAGAAAATGTGTTATTTCATCTCCCTATATCTTCTAAACTAATGATCGTACAAACAAAATGTAACATACAGTTTTGTAGGAAATTTTACGTAGATTAATTTTGTAATTGACATTCTTTCTCTAAATGCGATAGTTTTTAAGATATTTAATAAAAACTGAAAATTTCCCACCTTAAATGGCCCCCCTGCCCCCGCTCTCCCCCCACGGGCGGGGACTTCTAGTATGTTGTTCAGGACCCCCTCGGCTATGATTATGCAAAATTTCAAAACTACACGATTTTTTTCTTCTATTTTTCCTATTTTGACTGGACTAGTATGGGGAACTTAGGTAATCGTGAAAATTTTCGACCTCGGTTTTTTGACTTTTTTTACACGTTTTCAAGTGTGAGGAATGCGAAAATGACAAAATTTGTATGGTGTCTGTCTGTACGGTGTCTGTTAGTCTGTATACTGTTAGTGTGTTAGTGTGTTAGTCCGTTAGTTTGTTAGACTCTGTACACGATATCTCAAGAACAAATTGTCGCAGAGAGGTCAGATCAGTTTTAAAATATTACTTTCGACACTGGCAAGAACCCTATTCATTTGCAACATTCGAATTTAAAAACTTCGTAAGTTATTAGAAATTTACGATTTTCTTAACATGGGAGAATAGGACAAAAATTCACTTAAACGTGCATTAAATGGAAACTTTTTATTGTAAAAATGTCAGGCCAGTTTTAAAATATCAGTTTTGATGCCGGAATGAACATCAGTAACGATAAATATGCTACTTTGAAAATTTCGCAAGTTATTGGAAATTTACGAATTTCTTAACATGGCAGTATAGGGCAAAATTTCTCATAAACGTCAATTTGAGAGATATTTCCATCGTAAAGATGTCAGACTACTTTTGAAATATTATTTAGGACACTGGCATGAATATTAATGACTATGAATTTTCCAATATAAAAATTTCGTAAGTTATTGGAAATTTACTAATTTCTTAACAGGGCAGAATAGAGTAAAATTTCACATAAACGTCAATCTTGAGGGATGTTTTCATCGTAAAGATGTCAAACCACTTTCGAAATATTATTTAGGATACTGGCAAGAATATTATAAACTATGATTTTTCCAATTTAAAAAATGCGTAAGTTATTTGGAATTTACGATTTACTTAACATGTCAGGATAAGGCAAATTTGAGCATAAACTTCCCTTTTGACGATCATAAATTTGACAATTTCAAAATTACATTTATGATATTTGTTTGAACATGATTGAATACAAATATTCTAATAGGAAAATTTCGTAAATTATTCGTAATTTACGATTTTACCAACATAGCGAAATTGTAAATTTTTCAAATAAATATGAATTTTCAGGATTATTGCATTGGAAATAGTAGCATGAAAACTAAAGAACGGAATTGACCCTGATAAAATAAATTAATAGATTAGAATAAGATAAATATATCGAAGTGAACGGTGGATAGCCTATTAGGCGGGGATCTCATCCTGTCACTGTATCAAGCTTTGGTCAAATTCATTTCTTTTAACACGATTATAATAAGTCTCGCACTAGAAATTTATGAGAACATAAATATGACGGGGAACTGAGCAGAGTCTGATTAAATATTTATTTATGTTAACTCGGTAATGGGCGTGAATTCTTAGAATGACATAAAGGATATTTCTGTGATGGCCACAACGTACTAGTTTTAAACGGTAATTGCAAATTTCATGAGAAATGAGTATTTTTCATAACTTTATACTTTTCATATAGAGAGCAAGTAATAATTGAGTTTTCAATTTTATAAACAATACTAGGCTAAAGAAATATAATTTATGCCTAGATTTAATTATTTGAAGTCCTAATTGTCTTTTTTGTATGCTTTAAAGGGAACAACTTTCCTACCTTTCACGAAAACACCATCTTTCACAATAAAAATATTGCCTTAATTAAAAACCTAATGACATAGCTATATGATACTGTAGATACTATGATATTTTATAACTAAAGATGCTTATAGAAAAAGAAGTTTAAAAAAAAAAAAATGAATAATTATTTATTCCCTGAATTCTTCAAAAAATATTATTCGATTTTTTTTTTTTTTTTACTTAGAGAGAATTTTAATGAAGGGAAAAGGAAACATATATTTCACTGAATAATACAAATGAGGATATATTTCTAAAAATGAAAATATCTTTATTTTTCTTCAGAACTATCCAACTAAGAAAGTTTTATATAATGATGAATTTCTATACTTCCAAAAGTAGTATAGTAAAAAAAAAATATTTATTATTTTATACATCCGTATTATCCTTATTTTATTTCATGTTCACCATATTCTTACTTAAATATTAATTAAGAAATTAACTTCATCTGTATGTTTATCCCCTATTTTTAATTACACTGGGTAGCAAAATTATATAAACCTTGGCTCTAGGAAATTCTATATCCATTTTTTTAACTGGCAACTAAATTACACGCAATATCATGCATTTTTTTTTTTTTTTTTTAATAATTTGTTTATGAAAGATGAAGGTTAAGAATGGCTGATTTAAGCCACTTCAAGTGTTTTAAATTAAGTCACATTCGTGTTTTAACATGTTACATGTCTAAAAATAAGGACACTCATTTAAAACACTTATGTGTCTGAATTTAAGACACGTGAATTTGCTGTATAAACTGTAATTTTAAACATTTTTTTTATTTTTGTATCACCTAGAATATTTCTGGGAAAAATATTGGAATGCTTAAATGACTATTTTAATTCACTTTCAGACTATACATGTCTTCTATTATGAAAATATAACATTTCTTAGACGTGCACACGCAAATCTTCACATACTTATGTATGTTGAAAAATTTTTTGATATGAGTGGTAGTACATCCAGAAATATTTCAAATTATTTCATGAGAAACGAGGCGGAAAAAATAAAAAATTATTCTTAAAATAAATTTAGAGATATTTCAAATTATAAATGGATATCCCTTTTAATACTGCATAAAAGGTTTTATATGTTTAACCTTTTATTTGACACAGTTGCTCAGAAGAAGCAGATATTTTCATTGGTTTCCATGGGATATCTACAACCAAAAATGGCTGTTAACCCTTTAACGTTCACTACTTAATTTATTTTTAAAATTACTAAACTAATTTTTAAAATGGCTTTTAGACACATAGCTGATCATAAATATTCAAGAAATAAAAAAATAGCATAGTTCCTTTTCGAGAAATTTTCGGTTTGAAACATCTGTAAATAAACCTTATTAACCCATTCATGGTCACGCCATTTTTAATTTTTTCATTTCAAAGCCATTTTAGTGGGATGTGTTTTATATATTTTTAAGTCATTAAGTACTAATAATATTACAAATTTATCAGGAATACTGAGAAACTGATTGTTCTCTATTTACCAAATTCGTAGCAATGAATAAATGATTTAGAAGTAAAAAACTCTGACCGTGTATACACGTTCATGACCATGAAAGGGTTAAATTCAAATAATATTTAATTTAATAAATAAATCACTTTATAAGTAAACATTATCGACAACAAAAACTCGTAAAAGTTGCATAGATCCCAACATTTCAATTTATTCCGGAGTATTTTAACCCTTTGCGGCGCAAGGTAATTCGGTTCATTTAAATTATAGATGCCACCGGAATTTACGAACATAATTTAAATGGAAGAAATTTTAAATTTTCACGTTAAAAAAAGGGCCATTTCTGCTATGTTATAAATATAAATTTTCGCTAAAAAATTTCCGGAATGTGTTTTTGCACCTGAGAATTAAAATTAGGTGTTCCATCAGCGGGAACACTGCGACTGAAAGGGTTAATCGGTACTATTGTAGTTGTCGTTCAACAACAAATTAAAATATAAGCAACAAAAGCTGTCTTACTTTGATCAGTTTTTGACAGCAAAAAATGCAGCGGCAAATCTTCGAGGTAACATTTCACCATTTGCTATGTCAAAGGGTTATAGAATTTGTTTTCATGTGAGGATGTTTTCAGCAAATTTAAAATGCATATACATTACACTGTTAAAAATTTGGTGTTAGTTTAAACAAGAACTTGGTACTGAATTAGCTGTTGCCCTCAAATATTGGTATTATGTTTTAAATAAATAAAATATATCAAAATATCACAGAGACTGGGATTAAACTGAAGGTCTTCTTGTCTCAAGTCAAACACTTTGGAACTGTGCCACGCTTTTTTGCCCGCTAATTCTGTGTTTCGTTGATTTTGATAAAAGGGGCTAAATTGTCTAGTGTCTGCCCATGAGTGAATTGTTGCACAAAATTTGCACTTTACCTTATATATTCGACCACGGTCTTCAATTTAAGTTTGTTTTGGTTTCAATAGGAATTTTACTGAATTCTACTTTCCATTTGAGTGGGTGTACGATAGATCCAAGTTTAGGTGCAACTTAAATTAAATAATAATAACAAGAAAAGTTTAAAGTGTGGTTAAACCATATTATGGTATTGTTTATAACTATATTCCATACAGTGGTTCAAGTTTAGACTGAAATATTTAACAGTGTATTTTCAAACTATTTTTTGTTATTTTCGACTTTTATGTAATAATGTGATATCAGATTCCGAAAGTTTAAAAAAAAAAAAAAAAAAAAAACATGGTTTAGTAAGTGACATTGTTATAAAATGCAAACTGATAAATAGAGAAATGTATATATATATATATATATATAGTGACAGTTTTAAAATTACGATTGCGTTGAACGTAAGAATATACATAAACTTTACAAATATTAACTTTTCTTGAATCAAGAATAAAATAGTTTTATTATATTTATTCACATACATTCCTTTTTCTTTTTCTTTGTTAGCTTTATTGAAAATGTAATTCAATAAACCAATTTAGTTTTAAATTTATAATTACATAATTTATCATCAGATATTTGCGCTTATTATTTTTCTAATAAAAATAATATTTATTCATTAATTTAACATTACTTTTTATCGTAAGGAGAGGGAAATGGAAAAGAAAAAAGAGAAGTTAATGACAGTTTGATGAGCAATATCAAATAACATTTTGTTTGATTTTCATTTTTTGCACCATTAAAAATAAAAATAATGTTGACGGCGAAATTAATAATTGTTTATATCTATAGATATTTCAATTTGTTTTAGTCAAAGTAAATTTTTAAACATAATCGTTTTTATTTACTTTACAGTATGAATAATTAATTTTCTAAGCAGCATTTGATTAAAAAATAAATAAATAAATAAATAAATAATAACCACACATTTTTGCGTTGAATAAATGATAAAGAATAAAGAATATATATTGCAAATAAATGAAGTATTTTGCTTCGAAAATTCTTTACATATATATATATATATAATAGAATTAAAGGTAAATAAAAAAGAGCATTTTGCAAAAGAAAATTACAATAACATGTGCTTTAACCAGATAAAAGTTACCGATTTAAATTTCTACTTTTATAATTTCTTATATGTAATCAAAATTAATCGAATAATGTATACAATTTTTGCTTTCGCGTAATAATATATAGTTGAGATAACATTGTTTTGGAGTCAAAATTTCCGAACTGGGGTTTTGATGTATTAAATGCTTTTACAGTTCCCATGAATTCTAAAATTACACATTTGCCCAGTTAGTCTCTGTGTCTGTGTATCTTATTATTATAACACAAAAACAAATATTAAAAAACGAGTATTATAGTCTAAGATTGTATTATGGGAGGAGCATGTCCTATTCTGGACATTCCGCCGTAAAAAGACATTAACAGATCAACCAAACTAGTTATTAAAACATTTTTTACGAAAGGTACTCCTAGAAAAGTTTTATAAAAATCGAAAAAATGTTCTTTTACTGGGACAATTAATTTCATTCAAATACATTACATCTATGCGCGAAAATTTATTTTTCAACACACTAACATTGTCGGACTGCACTTAATAAATCGAATAAAGATATCGCCAGCAGCAAGAAAAATGTTCAAAAATGACAATTTTGAATTTATATCATTCAAAAATGTATATGAAGTGCATCAACGTAATCAAAAATGGTAAAAATAGTCTCTTTCTCAAAAATTACCTTTCTCAAATACAACTGTGTCAGTTTTATGTTAGTGCTACTCTGCTTTATCGTTATGGCATTTTTGAGTTGTGCCACTTGTATTGCCGGGATGCATTTATATACTGACCAAACATCTCCATTTTCTGGGGACAAATGGGGACGCCATTTTTTTTAAGGCATTTTTCTAAGTTTAAAAAAATTGTAGAAACTAAATTCTTCATCAATAACACTTTATTTTTAGTACTTGTTTATTACGAATAAAAAAATACATCCGTAATTTAAAAATTGTAGCAATTTTTATGCTTCTCTATTATAAAGGTACTTTGATCTGATAAGCCTATATATATATATATATATATATATATATCCAAAAGCATTTTTTATACAGAATATAATGTGCAAAATGTTGATTATATCTACAAAAAAAAGTTAGAAACTGTACCTGTAAGATCCTCAATGTACTTTCAAATGGTGTTATGTAATTCTTTTACTGTAATAAATTTAATTACCCTATGTGTTGCAAATAGAAATTACAGACATAATACAGATTTTATCAAGACATGCATTTACGGGACATTATCCAAATTTGAGAAAATGTATCCTTTTCTAAGAATATAATCGATGAAAATGCTTTAGTAAATTATACCTTATGCACAGAAATCTCTTTAGAATGACATTTAGACAAAATAGTGTGCTTTTCAGCATTGAGATTCTACTACAATCACGCATTTTGAGATACTTGAATACGGAAATGAAATTTTTAGCAATCAGTATGTCGGTCCGCTATTAACATAATTTAAGAAGAAACAAATAAACAAAGTTCAAATTTATTACTTTGAAGATTATGTACTTTTTTTATTACAGAAATGTCCCCAAAAAATCAAATAACCTGGAAGTAGAAACTATGCTCACTACTAACCAAAATGACTTTTTCAGAATGAGTAGTAAACACCAATACAGGTGTTATATTCTATTAGAAAAATAATATTTATCCCCATGAAGAAGGATGCCATAGACGGTTTTATAAATTTAAGCAGAAAAAGTGCTGATTTTTCTGCGAAAATGTATTATAAATTTTATTTTCTGGAAAATGTGATACGAAAAGAATTTTAAATAAAGCCAACTGTGACAGCCCAGCTTTAAATAAAATTTGCACATAAATTTTAGATTTACAAAGAAATGGGTACATGTGATCGGCTAGAAATAGCCAGGAAAAATGCAAATTATGTTGCAACTATTGCAAGACTTTCTTCTATATTTTCCTATGTAAATTCACGCAGTACAGATTGTTTAAAATTTTATTTATTAATATTATTTTCTATGATGAATTCATACTATTTGCATCTCTGAGAAACATAATAATAAATGTAAAAATTCTGTGTCCATATCTGAGGAAATGCATTTTTATTTTATTTTTTTCGTTAAAAGTGAAAAAAAAATAACTAATAACTTTGTTTTAAATTAACAACGACCTATGGTTCAACCTTTCATTTAAAAAAAAAAATTATAAGTCCTTTTGAAAGATATCCACACACCCGAAGAAAATTTACACACTCGAGTCGGATACTCTTAACCCTCCCCCCCCCCCTAACCCAAGGGCAAGTGATGCTCCTAAATGCGCACATTTTTTTCGCAGTTTACTACTAGTATTATCGACAATTCTTGTTACTTTCACAATTTTTCGTTAAAAATAACTCTCATTATATACATTTATACAAATATTTGCACTATACTGACATATTAAAAATTATGAAAAAAATGGGATGACAACAGGAATGATTCCAAAATGTAATCAGCATCAGTTTAGTTTAAGATAATAACTAAATACCAAGTTTGGTTAAATTCTGTTCATTAGTTCGTGAGATACAGTATTCATGATGTTAATGATACACACATACAAGCAGACAGACATTTTCTAAAAATGTCCAAATCGTGTCCAACATATCTAAAAGCATGTACATACATCAGAAACCGGAGGTGGAAACCTTACACGAATTCAATATTTTCTTGTTATACCTATAGAAGAAACTAGCAAAATAGCTTACTTTATTAACAATAACAAGAAATATCGATAAATAACATCAAAATTAATATGTTGCGTTCATCACGAGACTTTCTCTTACTTTTTTCTATACTATTGCCGCAGTAAAAATTATTTATTAAAATTGTTATCTATCAAAATTATTTTCCTAGTGAATACATACCATTTTCATTGTAGGTAAGTGAAACTCTAAATTTCCAAGGAAAATGAATTTTAAGCTGTTACTAAAGGTATCTTAAGTAATGCTGTTTTTTTACCATGTTTTTGTTAACTTCTATTCTTGTTTGTCCGGTACAAATCTTGCAATCGATTTTTAACTAACTTCCCTACTAGCTAGACATTTGAAACTTTCACAGTAGCTCAGAACCCGGTGACAACACAATACTTCGAAATCCGATTTTCGAATTTTTGATTAGTTTTCTTTTAATTAATTAAAATATGAAAATAATAACCTCATAATAGCTTTAAAAATAGCCATTAAAATATTAGGTATAATTTAATTTTTGCCAAAAAAAAAAAAAAAAAAAAAAAAACTACGAGTTTATTCTTTTTTGACATAAAAATAAATACATTTACTTAAACGTGAACGTGAACGTTAAAAAATTGCAAAAAGTTAAATTATGCATCTCACAAAAATCGACGTCATTACCACTTTAAAATTTTTCTGAAATATTGTTAATGTACTTCTATAGTTAAGATTCACAGAAAATTTAGAAACATGGTATGTAAATTTTTTTTTGACTTATAATTATTTATTTTATTCTTTTTTTTTAAACTTCTAAATCATAAAAAAAAAAAAGAAAAAAAGAAAAAAAAAAAAAAAGATAATTTTATATTACAGCGAAATCTTTTTTTTTTTTTTTTTTTTTTTTTTTTCCCAGTACATTGAGTGCATCTGATGTGTTTTGATACGCTGAATTCAGAAATGCGTGTCTTTTCTTCCACTGACATGTGGGTTTTTCACAAAGTATGGTTAAATGTGTTTCTTTACATCGAAGCTCCCTTTGGAGATTTTTTTCTTGTGCACGGCTTGAAGGTCTTACGCGTGTATGTAGGAAGAAATGCGTGTATGTAGGAGCATATATCCGCCCCGTTTGAGAGGGGAAGTAACCAGAGGGTATAAATTTTCAATATCGGTATCTTTAAAAAGAATTCAAGAATAACTTTAGAATGAATAGTTGAACCAAGAATGAATTGTTGAATAATTTTGTTTTTCTTTTTTAATATATATATATATATAAAAAAAAAAAAAAAAAAAAAAAAAAAAAAAGACGAAACGGCGTCACAAAATTGACTTTTTATTGGCAAATACACTGTTAAAAATTTCAGCTCAAACATGAACAACTATATGGAGTAAAGTTATAAGCAATACCATAATATGGTTGAACCTCACTTTTAAGTTTTCTATTTCTTGCGATTCAATATATAATTTGCACCAAAACTTTGAGCTATCATACATCTACTCACAAACGCAGTATGAATCACTAAAATTGCAATTGAAACTAAGCCAAGCTTAAATTAAAGAACGTGGTTGAAAACATAGGGTAAAGTGCTAATTTTGTGCAACAACTCACTCATGCGCCAAGATAAGATCCCAGAAAATTTAGCGCCATTTATCAAAATCAGCACAACCGAATTTTCGGGCACGAAAGCATCATGGCGTAGTGACACTTGTGACAAGTAAGTCTTCAGTTCGATCCCCCTCTCGGACGAATTTTTATTTTTATTTTTTATTTTTAATGTTATTTTTTAACGTAATACCAATATTTGGTTCAACATGAAATTACCAAATCATGGTAAAGGTAAACCATCGGGTGGTTGCAGCTACTTCAGTACCAAATTTTGGTTCAAACTAACTCCAAAATTTTAACAGTGTACTGTTATATTTTTCTCAAATAAAAATCTTCTGCATTCATGTGGAAAATAATTTTAATAAATAAGAAATTAATGAATGATTTTTACAGCGTGAATTTGTATAGAAAATATGGAAGAAATTCTTGTGAGATATTTTGTTTTCGTATACTTCTGTGTAACTTAATTTCTTTCAATTGCTCTTTTGCTTTTAGAAAACATTAAATCACATTTTTACTATATATACAGAAAGAAAGTATTGGATTCTTAAAAATGTTCGACTTCCGGTTTTTGATGTATTTACACGTTTTGAGATGTCCTGAACAATATTTAACTATTTTAAATAAATCTGTGTGACTGAGTGCGTACCGAAACATTTGTGGATAGTGTATCTCATGAACAAGGGAACGAAGTCAAAAAAACTTGATATTTAGTCGAGCATAAACCTAAATTGAGGCTCATTACTTTTAGAAATCAATGGACCAAAAGGTGGTACTGCTATCGCA
The DNA here is from genome assembly GCA_963930645.1 of Salticus scenicus. Taxonomy (NCBI): domain Eukaryota; kingdom Metazoa; phylum Arthropoda; class Arachnida; order Araneae; family Salticidae; genus Salticus; species Salticus scenicus. The sequence goes on along the minus strand of OZ005656.1, from coordinate 214,710,870 downwards.
CATTTTATTAACTTTAAATATGGCTGCACAGGAAAAATTCATATAAATATGCATAATGAGAAATATTTTTGACGAATAAATTTGAAATTATAAAGAATTAGTGATCATAGTATTATCATATTGGAATACAAATTATATGCATGTACAAGCACCGCTTTTCCATTGGAAGTCCCTTCCTCACCCCGTGTAGTGCAAATTTTAAATTTGATTATCTTTTTAAAAGCTTTCAAAAACTCGTCAATACTTTTACATAGGTGTTAACTTGTACAGTTTTGAACGCAAGAATTTCTTCATCAAGTTTAATAACAGAAAACTTCTAAACGATATTTACGGTGGCAAGACAAAAAAAAAAAAAAAAAAAAAAAAAAAAAAAAAGAAAACACTCACAAATTGGGAGGTATGCCATTAAAACAAATAGTTGAACAATAGATCAGTGATATCTTAAATTAAATTTTATATATATATATATATTTTTTTTTTTTCAGTTTTAACCAAAGAAAAAAAAAAAAAAGGCATTTTCTTAGGCGCTGTCCTATCAAAAAAAAAAAAAAAAAAAAAAAAAAAAAAAACTGCAGAAAAATATGCAAATAATCTGAATGTATTTGGAATAAAAACATGAAATCTGCAGAATAATTGCTGTTTAGGAGCAAAAAGGAGTAGAAGTTGTATGTAGTTTGTAGTTTGGAAGCGATAATTCCCCCACCCTCCAACTTTTTTATTGTTCCAAATATCTTGAAATTATCTGCAGTTTTATGCAGATTTTTTTTTTTCTGAGGCCACGAAATTGACATTATCTTTACATTTAATGCTATACTTCACTAACATTAAAAAAAAAAAAATAAATAAATAAATAAATAAATAAATATAAACACTGCATTGATCAAGGAAAACTTCTTTTAGCATTTAATAATCCCTATGAATAATTTGCACTGAGTGAATTTTACATAGTAAAATATAGAAAAAAAACATTGTGATAGCCATAACATACGAGTTTTTACTTATTGCCGTTATACACTTCCGGCTATCCGAAGTGGAACACCATGATGAAATAATAAGCACAAAACTTTGAATAAACACCATAAAATGCAAGAGTTAGCAACAAATGCATTGTGTCGAAAGAAAAGAGGACCCTTCGTCCGGCAAACGAAGTAGGTACGAGTGCTGCAGCCGCTTTGTTTGCAACGGTCACGCCTACAGCTAATATAAATTCGAAGTCAAAATTATTACTTGAATTTGGTTCCACTGAAGCTTTTTACGTCTATAAGGACCTAAAAAATATTGTTAATTGTGAATGTGCAGTGATCCCTGTGAGGGAGTTCCTCACATATCCTTTAGTTCATCAAATTTATTCAATTATAATTAAAGATCTATTTATTCACAATTAAAAAGTATTAACTTTTATAATCCTTTGTATTTAGGTCAAGCTTATTCCAATTTTAGTAAATTATGTATTCAAAATTAAAATACTTATCATTTTCTAATTTTAAGAACAAATTCAGTATTCTCTTTTTAACTTAATGCAATATATATATGTAGGGATCTAAACACAATTTAATTTTATTATCCCTTAAAGTAATTATATTTTTATTTCCATTTCACTATGTTTCCCAATAAATCCAATTTATATTTATAGCTGTAAATGTACGTTGGAAACTTTCCGTTATATCTTTTTATTATTTTATTTTATTTTATATACAGATAATCTATTTAACTGCAGCTATTAATGATCCATTATGTAGACATTATGTCGCAAGAATTTTCGCAATATTTCTTAATTACTTGCACCTGTCTTTTCCAACGGTATTCGTTGGCGAATGTGATTTATGCCAAAAAGGATTGCCATATTTTTAACCGTCATTTCTTTTTAAAATTTTTCCATTGAATTAACATTAACAACAAAGAAAGATGTATTGGCGCCCTTGGCTTCAAAATGTGGAGATATTTCCATAACCTGGAGCTTTACAAGGGTGCTGTCGGATTTGATTCCGGGACTGTTTGATAATAAGCACCGTACCTAAAGGATGTAGTTTTTCTCAGTTAAAATTCTCTCTCTCCTCCACCATCGTTTTTTAACGAATTCATTTTTTTATGGATATGAACCTGGATGTGTCCTCTTATGTGATTTTATATTTTTGAATAAATACTCACGGCTAATTAAAAAATTGACTGGAATTGACATTTATTTAAAAATGACTATTTTTATTGACTTAGTTTTTTAGAGGACAGTGGCTTTTATGCTACATAAATATGGTGCTCATTGACCATAGAATTCGTTACGGTGGAGGAGAGGAATGTATAGGAAATTATTTTTTCTCAACAAGCGAATTTTTTATTTTCGAAAATATATAAAATGTTTTGTTTATGCGACAGATACATCTCAAGACCTTTTTTTATTGCTAGATTGAAATGACTATTTTTAGTAAACAAGGTTATGAAGGATGGACTCTCTTATCATCGTGTTAAATACAAATATATCATTTATTAACTAATAATCTCTGATGAATCATCGGCTGTTTTTCTGTGATTCAATGTAAGTACGCATTTCGCCTCTGTTCTGTTTATTCGAAGAGAGCGAATGATTACGATTGTCGCTCAGCGTCAGCACTTCCTTTCTCCTGACTTATCGGTGGATTGATGTTGACTCGTTGTTTCTTCGTATCAGATGACAGCTGATCTCCAAAATAACCGACTTTTCAAGTGGTTCTCCCGTTCCAGATGTCTGAGTCAGTTTTTTTTTATTCATGTCGATCTTGTGCGTTGCGCCCCTCATAGTGGAAATTTCTTTTCTGAGAATTAAGCAAAACGGTTCTTTTAAATTTTTCCCTACTCTACTACAACAAGATGTTGAACAACTATGTGAAGTTGAAGCTGTGTGAAGGAAAAGCCTCAATAAAAATTGAAATGTGTTCATCACGGAGGTGTTCATATTATATAAATGATCGTGCGTCTTCATTGATTGATTTTGGACAAATAGATTACAAAATTTACAAACAATATTTACGCAATAACTATTACAGTTTCAACATTTTTATTGTGCGCACCGTTATTTGTTTCGGACCATTTTTGGACGATTCCTCAGATGGATGTTTACAATTTTTGGATATAATGGAAACAGATAAGCAGTATTTTTATTATTATGTTTATAAATTTTTCTAAACGTTCATTACTTATATGATTAAATTTTTTCTAATTAAGGGAATGCACATATATACTTGATATTATTAAAGAAATGAAGCATTTTTGGTAATTTTAAATTATGGGGGATATTTTTTTTCAAAATAAATTGACAATATTTAAGCAATATTTGTGCATTCGTCCTGTAGTATATATATATATATATATATATATATATATATATATATATATATATATATATATATATATATAAAAGAGATTTTTTTATTATTGTCTTTATGTATAATATATATACAAATTTACATATTATAATAATTTATCATATTTCAGTGTATTATTTTCATTTTCATATTCAAATATTTTGGGTTCAGATTCTTTTTCTTGTTTAGTTTATAAATCAGTACAAGACAATAAAGAAAAGGAAAAAAAGAAAAGGAACGAAAATATCTTTTTCATAATTTTGAATTATGAGTGGTGCATTAATATTAAGTATTTTTGTGTATGCACAGTCAGTAATATTATATAAGAAATTTTATTTTCATTTTTGAGTTTGGAAAATTTCGTAATTGCATATTACGATTTATTTAATTTTTAAAATTATTCTAATAAATAAGAAATATATTTTTTAAAAGAGAGGAGATTCTGGATTAATTTTTTAAAATATAAAAGGGAATTGAAGTTAATATATTATTTTGATTTTTTCACAATTTATTGTTTTGCTGAACTTTTTTGTTAAATGTTCTTCATGGAAGTACAATGGGCTTTGTGCACAGGAATTTGATGTTTAATATTTTTTACGTACTTACAATTACTATCACAAAGTACAAACAAAATAAATACATGTTTTATTTTATTTTTAATTGATCTGCTGAAAATATTCTTGTTATCATTGATTAAGGTATTCACTCTCCTTATAAATTCTTAATTTTTAATACATACACTTCGTTTTTTGTTTGTCAAAATTTAATATACAAATTTTTTTTGTTGTTGTCAAGTTATGTAGTGTTTCCGAAGGGAGTAACTTGTACACTGTTTCTCAAGGCCTCTGCAGAGTATGAGTTTCTTTTAGTGTTGTGCTGTGCATTGTCTAAACAAATTACTTCGGCTGGACCGATATATTTTTTTACAGTTGAGGATGATGAGTAGCGGAACATTATTTTTTGTGAAACATTATATTTTTCTGACAAATGTTTACAATCAATTACTTTTGGAATGTGGTTCAAAATTTCCTTTTGATACATAAATTCGTTTTCATAAAACTTCTTTAAATGTAATAATAACAATAGATTAATTGGGATAACATTAAGACAGGGGTAAATAAATAATATTGAGAACCTTGTCACATTTTTCTATTGAAATTATGCAGAATATTGATAAAAAAAAAAATTTGAGTTTTGTTTTTTTATATAAATTTTTTTTTTATTTCCCAATGCATAAATTTGTGTTTTCACATTTAATTTCCCATTTATACACAACTTCGTAAAGATATACACACATATTCATTAAATGATTTTGTTACATACAGTGCCAGTTTGAAAATTTACTGATGTTTGTTAAACAAAAAAAAAAAAAAAAAAAAAAAAAAAAAAAAAAATTTAACACATTTTTTAATACACTATATTTTTTTGAAAGTGATGGCATGTAAATCTGGCAATCCCAGCCTTGCCATATGGTCACTTTCAGTTATGCACGTAGGTGTACTTCACACACACATTTTCAACAAATAATTTTTTTAATTCAAATGCAGTATTATTTTAAAACTTGCAACATTGATAACCAATTGCGAAGAGATATTATTACATGACACTTAATTTTTCTTGATTATGTAATTGTATGGAGTATATAATTCCATAGTGACATAATTTTCTCACACATACATTTTTCTTATTACACAATTTTTACGCTTACATACTATTGTTTTACATTTTATTTTATTGCCAATTCTCACTTCTACATGTTATACAATATTTATTTTTCTAGTTTTTTTTTTATTTTCAAAATATATGAGATGTACACAAACATAAAATAGGAATTTTATATTCTCTATTATAACCATATCATGGAATTGATTCATCTTTTCACAAAATACAATGTTTTCAATTATTTTTTTTTTCTATAAGTATCTACACATATTTACAATTTTATTTATTTATTTATTTTTTGAAATATTGCATGTAAAACTAGCTTATATGCTAGCCATGCATTTTGAAATATTTCTCAATTCATAAAATAACACACACACACACACAATATTTTGGTCAAACATATTAATTTTTATTTATTTATTTTTTTTTTTTTGGAAATATGTGCATGTAAATCTAGCTTATGTGCTAGCCGTGCGTTTGGAAATATTTCTTCTATTTACAAGAATTACACACACACATATTTTTTTTATACACATATACTGGTGTTTATTACTTTGTATATAATAAACCTTAACTTTTGAATTAAGGGAAGTATATATATATACACAATTTTTTAATACAAATTCATACCTTTTAAACTTACGTAATTTGTGTACATGATGATTTCAAATATTGGAATTATATTATTAAATATAAAACATTAAGTTTTTTTTTCCTCTCATTGTGAGTTTCATTACACATACATGCTTATTTTAAATATACAGAGTTATACACATGGTTATTTCAAATATTGGAATTATTTTATTGAATATAAACACATTGAATTTTTATCACTTACTCATTCTAAATTTCATTACACATGCATGCATTTCAAATATTGGAATTTTTTATTACATATAAGGCATTAACATTTTATTTTTCTCAATTGCTTATTATAATTTGCCTACACATACAATTTGTAAACAAATATGAATGGACACACCGGCCATATTATGTTTTTCAAATTTTTCTCGCTATTGTGCATATGTATATAGATATTTTTTTTTTGTGTTACAATACATTGTATATATTTTCTTATCACATAATTTTACTGATACATATATATAAGCAATATATATGTGTATAACACATGCTGTGTTATTTTTTTGATTGCTATCGCTTGCATTTAAAAAATATATATAAAGTTTTTTTTCTGATCAGAATATCTATGGCACTAGCTCATGGCTTTATAATTGCCAATTTTATAATTGAGCTGAATTTTAAAAGATCTTGTTTGAGCATTATGCATGTGATTGCATTTCTATATATAAAAAAATATATATTTTAAGTATTGCTCAATTGCTAAAAAAAAAAAAAAAAAAGGCCTGTCTACACACTGATGTAGAAATTTATTATTATGTCGACATTCATTTTATTTTTTTTTTCATTAATAAGTGAACTTTAAAAAATATAAAAAAAGATTAAGACACAAAAAAACCTAGGTACCTTACAAAAATTAATGTTAAAATAAAATGACAAAGGGCAAAGAAATTTCATTATGGTTCAATTTTATATGGTTAAGTTTGTGATGCTGGTTTGCATATATTGCATGGAGTGTATATATCCTTCACTAATATACCTTTATTTTCAGATTAATTACATGAAATGAAACAAAATAAAAGGATAGTGAATAAAAATTTTTGGGACAAAATGACTGCAAGACTAAGTATAATTTTAATTTATTGTTTATCTACTAAGCAGATAATAAAATTTTACAATTATAATAATTCATATTTAAAGAAAAATATTTTATAACCTATTATAACACCCTTTGTATTCGATGTTAACTAAGAATGCTCAGGTGTTGTTTTTGTTTTTTTTTTCTTGTGAAATGATGGATTCTTATTTTCCAATGGCTGGCCACCAGAGGTGAATGGATATTTGTCATTTCATAAACATTATAAGTTTTGATTTTTTTTTATGTAAATATTATTCTTAAATTTTGTTTTGACAAGATATAGATAGCTAAAATTTTCTATTGATCTAATAAAAAAATCTTTCTTTTAATTAAAAAAAAAAAAAAAAAAAAAAGAAAAGAAAAGAAGAAGGATATAATTTAATGAAATAAAAAGTATTAGTCACCCAATGCTAATATTATGGATATTTTTTTCCTTTCCAATTATATATTTCAGACAATAAAATTTTGATCAATCTTATATTATTAATATTTACTAATAATAATGGAGTTTTTTTTTATGTTGTGCTAATAATTTTTTTTTTCATTTAATAGATAATAATAATTTTGCACACTTTAACTATTTTCATGTTATATATTGGGAACACTCAGTCAGTTTTTTTTTTTTTTTTTTTTTTTCTTTCATCAAGTTAGGAAATTTATTGCAGGAGTGTGATGTCACGGTCATACTCCTTGCAAAATTTTTCAATGTCACACTTTTTCTTCTTTTACACGAACACATATTTTTCTCAGAATGCTTGTGTGGCATAGTCATGCACACATAAAAATCAAGCCTCTTTTGAGTCACACATTTTGCTCAGTATGCTATATTTGGCAGTGGCCTCACAAACCACTTGCTATTTTGGCTGTTTGCTGGGTTCACATTTTTCTTCCCCTATCTTGGTGAAATGGCATGAGTGATGCTCAATGTTAAGTACACTTTTTCTAAACTTATTTTTTTTTAATTACATAAGATTCTATTGTTGACAACACATTTTTTTTTCTGCTTTTCAAGAAGAAAATCATTTTTAATTTTTTTTATATCACAAATTTTTTTTTAATACTTCAAATTATTTCAATAGGTATATTTAATATACTGTTTGACGAGAAAATAGAAATTGTTTGATTTAAACATGATTGGCAATAAAAGATTATTTCATTGAAATGCATTCTATGAAACTAATTAAATTACTTTTCAGAAGAATTGTATTACAATATATCAGCTGTAACAAGATCAAGAAATTATTTGTCAAGACATTCATTTTAAAATTTTGTTTGAAGAATATATATATACACGCATGTATGTGATGACTGTATCTTGCATGTGATTGACAGTATTTGTATGCTTTACACACATGATAATGGTTGTTTTGTATGTTTTTGGATTATTGTTTTGTATTGTGGTGGAGAGAGCTATTTTTTTTTTCATGGCAACCGGGAGAGATATGTGAGGGAGTTCCTCACATATCCTTTAGTTCATCAAATTTATTCAATTATAATTAAAGATAAAGATTTTCTCAAGGCCTCTGCAGAGTATGAGTTTCTTTTAGTGTTGTGCTGTGCATTGTCTAAACAAATTACTTCGGCTGGACCGATATATTTTTTTACAGTTGAGGATGATGAGTAGCGGAACATTATTTTTTGTGAAACATTATATTTTTCTGACAAATGTTTACAATCAATTACTTTTGGAATGTGGTTCAAAATTTCCTTTTGATACATAAATTCGTTTTCATAAAACTTCTTTAAATGTAATAATAACAATAGATTAATTGGGATAACATTAAGACAGGGGTAAATAAATAATATTGAGAACCTTGTCACATTTTTCTATTGAAATTATGCAGAATATTGATAAAAAAAAAATTTTGAGTTTTGTTTTTTTATATAATTTTTTTTTTATTTCCCAATGCATAAATTTGTGTTTTCACATTTAATTTCCCATTTATACACAACTTCGTAAAGATATACACACATATTCATTAAATGATTTTGTTACATACAGTGCCAGTTTGAAAATTTACTGATGTTTGTTGAACAAAAAAAAAACAAAAAAAAAAAAAATGATTTAACACAATTTTTAATACACTATATTTTTTTTGAAAGTGATGGCATGTAAATCTGGCAATCCCAGCCTTGCCATATGGTCACTTTCAGTTATGCACGTAGGTGTACTTCACACACACATTTTCAACAAATAATTTTTTAATTCAAATGCAGTATTATTTTAAAACTTGCAACATTGATAACCAATTGCGAAGAGATATTATTACATGACACTTAATTTTTCTTGATTATGTAATTGTATGGAGTATATAATTCCATAGTGACATAATTTTCTCACACATACATTTTTCTTATTACACAATTTTTACGCTTACATACTATTGTTTTACATTTTATTTTATTGCCAATTCTCACTTCTACATGTTATACAATATTTATTTCTCTAGTTTTTTTTTATTTTCAAAATATATGAGATGTACACAACCATAAAATAGGAATTTTATATTCTCTATTATAACCATATCATGGAATTGATTCATCTTTTCACAAAATACAATGTTTTCAATTATTTTTTTTCCTATAAGTATTTACACATATTTAAAATTTTATTTATTTATTTATTTTTTGAAATATTGCATGTAAAACTAGCTTATATGCTAGCCATGCATTTTGAAATATTTCTCAATTCATAAAATAACACACACACACACACAATATTTTGGTCAAACATATTATTTTTTTTTTTTTTTTGGAAATATGTGCATGTAAATCTAGCTTATGTGCTAGCCGTGCGTTTGGAAATATTTCTTCTATTTACAAGAATTACACACACACATATTTTTTTTATACACATATACTGGTGTTTATTAGTTTGTATATAATAAACCTTAACTTTTGAATTAAGGGAAGTATATATATATACACAATTTTTTAATACAAATTCATACCTTTTAAACTTACGTAATTTGTGTACATGATGATTTCAAATATTGGAATTATATTATTAAATATAAAACATTAAGTTTTTTTTTCCTCTCATTGTGAGTTTCATTACACATACATGTTTTTTTTAAATATACAGAGTTATACACATGGTTATTTCAAATATTGGAATTATTTTATTGAATATAAAAACATTGAATTTTTATCACTTACTCATTCTAAATTTCATTACACATGCATGCCTTTCAAATATTTCAAATATTGGAATTTTTTATTACATATAAGGCATTAACATTTTATTTTTTACAATTGCTCATTATAATTTGCCTACACATACAATTTGTAAACAAATATGAATGGACACACCGGCCATATTATGTTTTTCAAATTTTTCTCGCTATTGTGCATATGTATATAGATATTTTTTTTTTGTGTTACAATACATTGTATATATTTTCTTATCACATAATTTTACTGATACATATATATAAGCAATATATATGTGTATAACACATGCTGTGTTATTTTTTTGATTGCTATAGCTTGCATTTAAAAAATATATATAAAGTTTTTTTTCTGATCAGAATATCTATGGCACTAGCTCATGGCTTTATAATTGCCAATTTTATAATTGAGCTGAATTTTAAAAGATCTTGTTTGAGCATTATGCATGTGATTGCATTTCTATATATAAAAAAATATATATTTTAAGTATTGCTCAATTGCTAAAAAAAAAAAAAAAAAAAGGCCTGTCTACACACTGATGTAGAAATTTATTATTATGTCGACATTCATTTTATTTTTTTTTCATTAATAAGTGCACTTTAAAAAATATAAAAAAAAATTAAGACACAAAAAAACCTAGGTACCTTACAAAAATTAATGTTAAAATAAAATGACAAAGGGCAAAGAAATTTCATTATGGTTCAATTTTATATGGTTAAGTTTGTGATGCTGGTTTGCATATATTGCATGGAGTGTATATATCCTTCACTAATATACCTTTATTTTCAGATTAATTACATGAAATGAAACAAAATAAAAGGATAGTGAATAAAAATTTTTGGGACAAAATGACTGCAAGACTAAGTATAATTTTAATTTATTGTTTATCTACTAAGCAGATAATAAAATTTTACAATTATAATAATTCATATTTAAAGAAAAATATTTTATAACCTATTATAACACCCTTTGTATTCGATGTTAACTAAGAATGCTCAGGTGTTGTTTTTGTTTTTTTTTTTCTTGTGAAATGATGGATTCTTATTTTCCAATGGCTGGCCACCAGAGGTGAATGGATATTTGTCATTTCATAAACATTATAAGTTTTGATTTTTTTTTATGTAAATATTATTCTTAAATTTTGTTTTGACAAGATATAGATAGCTAAAATTTTCTATTGATCTAATAAAAAAATCTTTCTTTTAATTTAAAAAAAAAAGAAAAGAAAAGAAAAGAAGAAGGATATAATTTAATGAAATAAAAAGTATTAGTCACCCAATGCTAATATTATGGATATTTTTTTCCTTTCCAATTATATATTTCAGACAATAAAATTTTGATCAATCTTATATTATTAATATTTACTAATAATAATGGAGTTTTTTTTTATGTTGTGCTAATAATTTTTTTTTCATTTAATAGATAATAATAATTTTGCACACTTTAACTATTTTCATGTTATATATTGGGAACACTCAGTCAGTTTTTTTTTTTTTTTTTTTTTCTTTCATCAAGTTAGGAAATTTATTGCAGGAGTGTGATGTCACGGTCATACTCCTTGCAAAATTTTTCAATGTCACACTTTTTCTTCTTTTACACGAACACATATTTTTCTCAGAATGCTTGTGTGGCATAGTCATGCACACATAAAAATCAAGCCTCTTTTGAGTCACACATTTTGCTCAGTATGCTATATTTGGCAGTGGCCTCACAAACCACTTGCTATTTTGGCTGTTTGCTGGGTTCACATTTTTCTTCCCCTATCTTGGTGAAATGGCATGAGTGATGCTCAATGTTAAGTACACTTTTTCTAAACTTATTTTTTTTTAATTACATAAGATTCTATTGTTGACAACACATTTTTTTTTCTCCTTTTCAAGAAGAAAATCATTTTTAATTTTTTTTATATCACAAATTTTTTTTTAATACTTCAAATTATTTCAATAGGTATATTTAATATACTGTTTGACGAGAAAATAGAAATTGTTTGATTTAAACATGATTGACAATAAAAGATTATTTCATTGAAATGCATTCTATGAAACTAATTAAATTACTTTTCAGAAGAATTGTATTACAATATATCAGCTGTAAGAAGATCAAGAAATTATTTGTCAAGACATTCATTTTAAAATTTTGTTTGAAGAATATATATATACACGCATGTATGTGATGACTGTATCTTGCATGTGATTGACAGTATTTGTATGCTTTACACACATGATAATGGTTGTTTTGTATGTTTTTGGATTATTGTTTTGTATTGTGGTGGAGAGAGCTATTTTTTTTTCATGGCAACCGGGAGAGATATGTGAGGGAGTTCCTCACATATCCTTTAGTTCATCAAATTTATTCAATTATAATTAAAGATCTATTTATTCACAATTAAAAAGTATTAACTTTTATAATCCTTTGTATTTAGGTCAAGCTTATTCCAATTTTAGTAAATTATGTATTCAAAATTAAAATACTTATCATTTTCTAATTTTAAGAACAAATTCAGTATTCTCTTTTTAACTTAATGCAATATATATATGTAGGGATCTAAACACAATTTAATTTTATTATCCCTTAAAGTAATTATATTTTTATTTCCATTTCACTATGTTTCCCAATAAATCTAATTTATATTTATAGCTGTAAATGTAGGTTGGAAACTTTCCGTTATATCTTTTTATTATTTTATTTTATTTTATATACAGATAATCTATTTAACTGCAGCTATTAATGATCCATTATGTAGACATTATGTCGCAAGAATTTTCGCAATATTTCTTAATTACTTGCACCTGTCTTTTCCAACGGTATTCGTTGGCGAATGTGATTTATGCCAAAAAGGATTGCCATATTTTTAACCGTCATTTCTTTTTAAAATTTTTCCATTGAATTAACATTAACAACAAAGAAAGATGTATTGGCGCCCTTGGCTTCAAAATGTGGAGATATTTCCATAACCTGGAGCTTTACAAGGGTGCTGTCGGATTTGATTCCGGGACTGTTTGATAATAAGCACCGTACCTAAAGGATGTAGTTTTTCTCAGTTAAAATTCTCTCTCTCCTCCACCATCGTTTTTTAACGAATTCATTTTTTTATGGATATGAACCTGGATGTGTCCTCTTATGTCATTTTATATTTTTGAATAAATACTCACGGCTAATTAAAAAATTGACTGGAATTGACATTTATTTAAAAATGACTATTTTTATTGACTTAGTTTTTTAGAGGACAGTGGCTTTTATGCTACAATCCCTTCATTTGATTAATGGAAATTTTACATTTATCCCACAAATTCTCATTTTTTTAAAAATAGTTTTTACGACTACCTTGTCTGAACTTCCTATTGGTTAACCCCTATAAACTTCCTAATTTTATTCGTTGATTAAACCGTGGAAGAATTCTATTATTTTCTTATATATGTATATGCCCTTTACTTTCGTTTTTTAATGTACTGATGATGGTACGCTAAATGCTACCAAATCAGCTGTTTGCTATTTTAACTATTCCTTTTAATGTTCGAGGCGTTTAAGAGTTTTCCTTTGTTTGAAGATAACATTTACTTGTGATTTAATGATACGATTTATTCATTGAAAATATAACACAGTAAAAAATAAATTAATTAATAAATAATGATGAATTAGAGAAATAATTCTATATGTGGCTTATAGCTGAAATTTTAAGCGAAATAAGAAATTTACAGACTAAGGTAAAAAGAAATAAATAAATAAAATAAAAATAATTTTTTAGAAAAAACATGCTTCTGTTTAAATTATAACTTATTGCCACTGTAAAGCAACGGAATAAGCACCGCAAATTCCTAGCTTTTCTCTTACTAAATTAAACTGTATAAAAGCGGATGCCAATACTTCTTATTTACACTTTAAAATTATTAAAGTAGCACCTCTTGTGCTCGTATAATAATTCCCTATAACATTAAACATAAGAAAATTATTCCTACGGTAAAAAGTAGTTCACTAAAATTAAAAATTCAAACTATATGAAAAAATGCAACTAACATCGTTGCTAGCTTTATATGCGTCCTGAATTCCAGCTTAGGTAAAGTAAATTTTCGTCTCATAGTACTATTTTCATAATTACTTAAAATAGCATCAGTCTGAATTTGCCCAGATGATTGTATTCTCGCCAATTCTAAATCATGATTCAATCTTAATTTCTCTTTCTCCAGTTCTGCTTCTTTTTCCAGCTTTAATTCCTCAGCTTCTTTCAAAGCTTGTTTTTCTTCTTTCAAAGCTTGTTCTTGTTTTTCTTCTTTCAAAGCTTGTTCTTGTTTCTCTTCTTTCATTTTTCTTTCAGCTATAGCATTTTCTAAAATATCTTTCACAAATTCGGGATCCTTTTCATACTCTTTACTATTTAAAATCAGCTCTTTTAAGCTTGCTATTGTGAACGTCGAAGGCAAAGCCTCTCCAATCTCTTCGGCTACCCACTTAAAATCTTCTTTTTTAAATCCTTTAACGGTTTTAAACATCTTTTTAATCTTAATATAATCAAAATAATTTTACTTCACTTGAACGGTCCTGTCGCTGTGGACTCCACTATTTTTATGTAAAGCAACGGAATAAGCACCGCAAATTCCTAGCTTTTCTCTTACTAAATTAAACTGTATAAAAGCGGATGCCAATACTTCTTATTTACACTTTAAAATTATTAAAGTAGCACCTCTTGTGCTCGTATAATAATTCCCTATAACATTAAACATAAGAAAATTATTCCTACGGTAAAAAGTAGTTCACTAAAATTAAAAATTCAAACTATATGAAAAAATGCAACTAACATCGTTGCTAACTTTATTCTGTTCCATTTCTTGAATCAAAAAAAAAAAAAAACCATGGATGCCACACGCATCACATAATCTTTACATTTTAACAAATTTTGAAGATAGCACGCGCTCATATTTTACATAAAAATTAAAAGCATTAAATTCATTTAACTCTTTTTTTCTTTTGACATATTGTTCAGCACGTGAACTTACAAAAAATAGAGGATAAATAATAAACAAATTTATACACTGAAATTGAAAATGGCTCAGTTATAACATCCTCCCACCTTTTGATTATAGGTTATAATCAAAACCAAATGTTGCAGGAGTAGTTCTCAATACATTAGTCTTTCAGGGACTTTAATTCTCCTTCCCGCTTTGCTATATCTGACTGGTTCCTCTTCTGAAGTTACAACGGGTTTAACAGTTTGAGCAGAGGTTTCCTTTGAATGGTATGCTTCTTTCAGTTTTGAACTATTATTTTATGATGTTACTTCTAAAGGATATAATCTTTGAATAGGTCGTAAAAGTTCATGTTGCGAAGTTTGAACCTTTACAAGTCGA
The DNA here is from genome assembly GCA_963930645.1 of Salticus scenicus. Taxonomy (NCBI): domain Eukaryota; kingdom Metazoa; phylum Arthropoda; class Arachnida; order Araneae; family Salticidae; genus Salticus; species Salticus scenicus. The sequence goes on along the minus strand of OZ005656.1, from coordinate 214,695,640 downwards.
ACTTTCTTATCTTTTCCAGGAATAAGCTCTGTGATACGGCCTAGTGGCCAGTGGATTCGTTTCTTGTTGTCAGATCCAATTAATACAAGATCTCCGACAGCGATACCTTTTTCTGGCTGTTTTCTATTTGCTCGCTGTATGAGAGCACCCAAATATTCGGATCTGAATCGATCTCTCAAAGCTCTGAGTAGGGACTGCCTGTATCTCAGCCTCTTTGCTAAAGAATCTTGTTCAACTGTATCAACATCTGGAAGCTGAATTTCGTGAGCATCTTGAAGAAACATAGATGGGGAGATAGGCTTTACAGTCGCATCTTCAGAAAGATATGTTAGAGGCCTTGAATTCACTACACTTTCAACATCAGCTAAAAGAGTTGTTATTTCTTCGTACGTAAGACAGGCGCGTCTTAAGACTCTTTTAAGAAGGTCTTTTATTACCCTAATCAGCCTCTCCCAGAAGCCACCCCACCACGCCGCCGTTGGCGGGTTAAACTTCCAGCCTATGAAGTTGACAGACCTATATTTTTGTATACGTTGCCAATCTAAGCTTCTCAATAAATTAGCTGCGCCAACAAAATTTGTTCCATTATCACAGTAGATAACAGAGCATCTTCCTCTGCGAGCCACAAACCTTCTCAAACCCATCAGAAATGCATCTGTTGAAGCAGAGGTCACTAGCTCTAGATGAACAGCTCTATATATAGCACATGTGAAAAATCAAAATCCCACTCTTCTTATCGTTCTTAAGATACAAAGGACCAGCCATATCTATGCCTGTAACTTGAAATACGGCAGAATCTTTTACTCTGTTTTCAGGTAGAGGAGCACTAGATGTCCATAAAGCCCTTGAATTAAACCTTTTACAAATCACACAGCTGGCTAACACAAGCTTTACACTCTTTCTTCCGTTGAGGATCCAATACCTTTCTCTAAGCAAATTTAAGAGGATTTATAACCCCGCATGACAGTTCTTTACATGAATATAAAAAATAAGTCGCTTAACAACTTCATGCTTTGAAGGGAGAATTATGGGATGGAGAAAATCTTCACTATCTTTCCTGTAAGTTATTTTAGTTTTCAAACGAATGACATGTTGCTCATCCTTACAGGTTTGTAATGTCTTCAATCTTTCATCACTTTCCGAAAAGAAAGATTCTTTTTGAACCACGCGTAGAGTTTTTATCTCAGCTTCCCGAAATTCAGTAACCCTCAATTCGCCTTTACTCCTCTTTTCAGGATTTAAACAATTATGCTTAAAGCGAAGAATCCAAGCAACTAAACGTATGATTTTTTCATAACTTGAAAAGTAGCGGTAATACCAGTTATTGTTGGATGGAAATTCAGGTTTCGTCAACATACAAGTAGACTTTGACCTTTCTTTCTGAATTTCTTCCTCATTCCAATCTTCATCGGAAGTGTTCATGTGGTTTCTAAATTCTGCTGAATCTTTCATCCAATGTGGGCCCTCCCACCATCTGATTAAAGCTAATTGCTTAGCCTTACAGCCTCTAGACGGCAAGTCTGCTGGATTCTTCTCACTTGGTATATGTTTCCATGATGAAGGACTGCTTAATTTCTGAATCTCTTGAACCCGATTTCGGACAAACACAGACCAGCTCTCATTTCTTGATATCCAAGCAAGCACTGTTGAGGAATCGCTCCAGTAATATCTCTTCATTTCCTGCCAACCCAAAGCATCCACAACAGTTTTCGCCAAACGAGCGCCAATAGTAGCTGCTAATAGCTCCATCCTTGGTACAGTCGTATTCTTTAAAGGCGCAACTCGGGACTTGGCAGCAAGCAGAATTATTTCCCCTTGATCTTCTTTTTCTATCCTCAAGAATACTACTGCTGCGTAAGCATATTTACTTCCATCAACGAAAGTATGAATTGTGCATACATGTAAGTTTTCTGGAGTGATCTGGATATATCTTGGTATCTTAACATCATTTAAATATTTAAGTTCTTGGAACCATAATAGGAATTCTTTTTGTAATTCACCAGTTATTTCGTCATCCCAATTAATACCTAATTTCCAAGCTATCTGTAACATCAGTTTAGGATAAAGCATCACCGGAGCAGTAAAACCAAAAGGATCAAAAATTTTATGAACTGCCGATAACATACTTCGCTTGGTAATCCTTTCTGTGTTGAAATCGCTTAGCCATTTCATGTTGACTATTAATGTATCGGAAACCTTATCCCAAATCAGACCCAATACTTGAGTTTCCTTCTGGTTCGATGTTTCAGCGTGATCACCAGTGTATTCCCAGTGCCTTAAATCAAAACCAGCATTTGCCATTATTTTCTTTGAGTCCGAGATAAATTTCTTTAGACCTTCTTCACTGTGCACACTAGTGGCGACATTGTCTACATAAAAACTGTGCAAAAGCCTTTGTTTGAAACTTTCCTCAAAATTTGCACTATTTTTGATGTGATATTCAATTACTGATGATAAAAGAAAAGGGCTACACTTTACACCGAAAACGACTCGTGCATGCCTAAATACTTTACGTTTCTTCTCTTTTAGATCTTTCCACCATAGAAATCGCAGAAAATCTCTATCCTTTTCACAAATGCTAATTTGAAGAAACGCTTTTCTAATATCAGCGGTAACACCGAATTTTCTTTCTCTGAAACGTAGGAGAATATCTGGAATAAGCTCAATCAAATTTGGGCCACACTGCAGACACTGATTTAAAGATGGATGGTTAGCCAATTTTGCTGAAGCATCGAAAACCGGACGGATAGGTGTTGTACTACTGGTCTCTGTAATAACTGGGTGATGAGGTAAGTAATTACCATAAGAGTTCACTTTGGTAGCAAGAACTTCTTCCCCTCATTCAACCAGTCCATAAATATATTTTCATATTTTTCGTACATGTTCTTAGCTAATAACTTAGAAGTTGTATTTTCTAAACGTCTTACAGCCAAACTCAAGTTATCTGGTAATGCAGATGTGTCGTCAGCCCAAGGAAGACAAATTTCGTAACGACCATCCTTGTTAATTTTTACTGTCTCTAAGAAATGTTCCTTTGTTTGACGGTCAATCTCACTTTTAGATTTCTTTTCTATAGTATCTGTTATTCCGATCAAGTCCAATCTCCATAAGTTTGAGATATCAGCTTCATTTACGAACAAAGACGTCACCATCATTGCTAAATTATCTGTTGAGACTTCGGTGTGAGGCGCCTTGCCCATCAATGTCCAACCAAGGTATGTTTCTATGGCAACAAAACCAGATGTCAATACTTTTCTTTTGCCAGTTAACATCTTTCCCATAATATCAGCACCAATCAATATTTCGATAACTTCACGGCAATGACTTACATCAGATAATTCGATTCCATATTCTTTCAACTCTTTAATCCACGGACCATTAGTGACCGGTTGAATGTTTTCACATATAGTAATTTGATCCATCACTTCAAAATTACAAGTGAACTTCTCATTCATATCCTTAACCTTTATTCTATAACAATTATGTTGGCATTCCTTTGTTGTAACTCCGCCAAACAATGAATGCATCATTTTTTCTTGACGAATGGGAGTATAATTCATCTCTTCTCCTATACTTTTCAAAATATAAGATTTTTGGGATGCCGAATCTAACAATAAACGAACTGTCTTTTGCTTGTTTTCGGAGATGAGTTTCACCTTTAAGGTTTGAAGGAATACTTTAGCACTTTGCTTATTAAAATTTGTCATGTTTACTTCACTACTGACTGAATTTTCTTCAACCTTTTCTTGTGCAGTTTTACCTTGAGAATCACGCAAATCGCACATCAAAGGCACATGCTTCTTAGAACAGATAATGCATCTTAAAACTGCTCGACATTTTTTAGCTGTATGATTAGGTAACAAACAAGCGAAGCAGCAATTTTTATCCTTTATAATCTTTTGTATCTCAGATAAACTCAATTTTCGAGCTGAAAAGCATTCAGAGCTCTAATATTTGCCTTGGCAAAAAATGCATACCCTTTTGAAATCTAAAGTAGAAGACGTTGTCAATAAACCTGCAGCTGTCGATATCTTATTTCGCATATAGTCTGCACTTGCACCGTTTTTCCTTTTAGAATATTTATTATCTTCACGCTTTGTCAAACCGAAGCCCGCTACAGCTAAAGATATTCTCTCTTCACCTTCTACTTCCGTTTTCAAAAAATGCATCAGATTATTCAACCTTCCTTTAGCATCCGTATTAGAAGAAGAGAGATTCGAACGATTCCAGGCCTTCAAAAAGTCTGCTGGGAAACAAGACTCAACCATAGGGTATAAAATGGAGGCATATTTATCAGTGGTAACACCTAATGTTTCTAGCGCCCGTAAATATGACTCAAGCTTATCATATAATGAAGTTAATGCAAATTTACCTTTTGTTTGCACAGATATTATCAATTTCAATAACTCTCGTACATACACTTCTACTAGAATATCTTCCCTGCCAAAACGAGCCTTTAAACTTTCCACTGCCTTTGAATAATTGGCGCTAGTTGGCGGGAAACTTTCAACAACTTCTCTTGCGCGTGAACCAGCGATTGTTGCTTGTACTAAATACTGGAACTTGTCCTCTGGGGCAATCTCATCATCTTTATCGATTTGTTCAAATTGGCTCCAAAAAGGCAACCAATCCTTAATTTCTCCGCCAAATTTCCTGAATTCCAGCTTAGGTAAAGTAAATTTTCGTCTCATAGTACTATTTTCATAATTACTTAAAATAGCATCAGTCTGAATTTGCCCAGATGATTGTATTCTCGCCAATTCTAAATCATGATTCAATCTTAATTTCTCTTTCTCCAGTTCTGCTTCTTTTTCCAGCTTTAATTCCTCAGCTTCTTTCAAAGCTTGTTTTTCTTCTTTCAAAGCTTGTTCTTGTTTTTCTTCTTTCAAAGCTTGTTCTTGTTTCTCTTCTTTCATTTTTCTTTCAGCTATAGCATTTTCTAAAATATCTTTCACAAATTCGGGATCCTTTTCATACTCTTTACTATTTAAAATCAGCTCTTTTAAGCTTGCTATTGTGAACGTCGAAGGCAAAGCCTCTCCAATCTCTTCGGCTACCCACTTAAAATCTTCTTTTTTAAATCCTTTAACGGTTTTAAACATCTTTTTAATCTTAATATAATCAAAATAATTTTACTTCACTTGAACGGTCCTGTCGCTGTGGACTCCACTATTTTTATGTAAAGCAACGGAATAAGCACCGCAAATTCCTAGCTTTTCTCTTACTAAATTAAACTGTATAAAAGCGGACGCCAATACTTCTTATTTACACTTTAAAATTATTAAAGTAGCACCTCTTGTGCTCATATAATAATTCCCTATAACATTAAACATAAGAAAATTATTCCTACGGTAAAAAGTAGTTCACTAAATTTAAAAATTCAAACTATATGAAAAAATGCAACTAACATCGTTGCTAACTTTATTCTGTTCCATTTCTTGAATCAAAAAAAAAAAAAAAACCATGGATGCCACACGCATCACATAATCTTTACATTTTAACAAATTTTGAAGATAGCACGCGCTCATATTTTACATAAAAATTAAAAGCATTAAATTCATTTAACTCTTTTTTTCTTTGACATATTGTTCAGCACGTGAACTTACAAAAAATAGAGGATAAATAATAAACAAATTTATACACTGAAATTGAAAATGGCTCAGTTATAACAGCCACATTATTTATTAAATTAAAACGAATTACAAAAACAATTTTTTCGCGGGAAATTTCTAAATGCCACAAAACAAAAAAAAAAAAAAAAAAAAAAAAAAAGAAAAAAAAGAAAGAAAGAAAGAAAGAAAAATAAACAGGTATATTTTTCAAACGTTATTCATTTATATAATAGGTTTATTTGTAACATCTATAAAAGCGATATAACTTTTTTACAATATTTCTTTTAACAAAGATTTTAAATTATTGGAAAGTTGGGTAAGATAGAGTAAGTTTAAACAGACAGAAAAAAAAATTTCCAATAATTTTAGGAGATTCATTTTTAATGCCTTTTTGATATATTTTCTATATTTTCTGCATATTTACGCGCATTTTGTAAAAAGTATCAACAACTCTTTAGTCTTTTTCGTGCAATATATACAGTAGGGGACAAAATTGAGGAAACCTTTTGAAAAAAGTTGATTTTAGTGGTCTGATGTCTAATAACCACTTTTATTTTGTACCAATACTATAAAAGTATATATCATTGGAAAGGTAATTTAATAAATATTGTAAAGCAATAATATTTAAGAATAGTTTTTTAATGGAACAACATTTATAAAGAAGAAAGTTGATGTACATAGAAAAAATGAGATATACAAAATTTTTCACCATACCAGTTAATACTCAGTTAGGTAACCTTTAGCCTTAATTACGGCCTTACAGGGCTTTCCCATGGAGTCAACCAACTTATTTAGTTCTGCAGCCGTTATAACATAAAACCAATATTGAATTATTGCTTCTGTTAATTGGGTTTATTGCTGGGTTGCTTTTGGCTAACAAGTTTCTTTATCCGGCTCCATAGATTTTCGATTGGGTTAAGGTCTGAACTATTCCTAGGCCATTCCTGCAGTTGAATATGATTATCTTGAAACCCTTTCTTGCACACACCAGCAACATTACATGGAACTGAATCCTGTTGAAATATAAATGCTTCATTATTCTGGAAAAGATCCCGTGCAGAATGTAGCAGCTTGGGACCAAGTATTTCATTTATGTATCTTTGGGCGTTTACATTCAAACTGATCACGCCAAGTCTGCCCACACCTCTTGATGTCATACAACCCCAAATCATAATACTAACTGGGTGTTTCACAGTAGGTGTAGTGCACTCAGGATGGATATCTTCTACATACGAATTTTATGTCATCGCTACCAAACAGAGAGATTTTGGTCTCATCACTAAAAATTACATTGTCCCATTGTTCCGTTGTCCGGTTAACATGAGCTTTAGCCCAAAATAATCTTTTCAACTTTGTTTCAGAGACAAAAATGGCTTTTTTCGTGGAATTCTAGCGTTTAGACCAAATTCATGCAGTCTTGCACATGCCGTCACATTGCATTGACACATTTCCACTTGTATACACCGAGATGATTTTCTTCTGTGACCTAGGCACAGTCTGTTAATTCTTCTATCATCAATTGCGGATGTGCTCCTTTTTCTGCCTTTACCAGTCTGGCTTTCTAATGACTGAGTCTCCTTGTACCTCTTCAAAAATTTAGAAATGCCACCTTTGTTAAGTTTCCCCCAATATTTCTTCTAATTTCTTCAAAACTGTAGCCTTGTTCACTTAATGTTACTATTTTACATCGCTTTCTAGGTGCTCACTAGCAAATCAAAAAGCACAAAACAAAAACCAACTTGATAGCAATACACACTGATAAATGTCCTGTGACCTGTTATTTCATTACCAAAACATTGCCAGAACAAATTAACATGTGATTGGCTCTGTTAACACTCATGCTCTTTGGGTACATTCAAATAAAGGACAGCTAATTCCTATAAACGTTAGCAAGCTGTGCTTCTTTTTTCTGGTTATTTGGCTATAACATTTGATATAATACAGATAATTGAACAAATGTTATTGCTTTAGAATCTTGTTTAAATTATCTTTCCAATGGTAAATAATTTTATACTATTGGTAAAAAAAAACGTGGTGTTATTGGACATCAAGCCAGTAAAATTAACTTTTTTCAAAAGGTTTCCACAATTTTGTCCACTATTGTATATGCTTTGAACGATTATAGAAATATTTAATCCTACAAAGCACATTGTGTCGTATGTGAAAAAAAAAAAAAAAATCTTTAAATTTTCCCCCGGCTCTAACAATGGAAATATGAATCAGTAAAATTGCCATTGAAACCAAATCATGCTTAAGTTAAAGAGCATGGTTGAAAATATAGGATAGAGTGCAAATATGTTGCAACAACACCCACGGTGGCGAGATATGACATCCTAATAGTTTTAGTTATATCTATAAAAACCAACAAAACACGCATTCTTCTAAGAAGGTGTGGTGCAGTGATAGCGTGTTTAATTTGTGATATGGCGTTCCAGCAGTGCTGCCAGATTTGAGGGAAATTTTTATTCAACATCCACCGTTAAATTTTATTTATAACGGTTACCTAATTACATAGACGATTTTTGTAAAAAATGTTTCGAAACAATTAGCAAAACGTTTCACTTAACATTTTGTGGTGGGTGTTAAATAAAAATTTCCCTCAATCTGGCAGCACAGCGTTCCAGTGATCGAGTCTTTAATTTTTGTAATTAGATTATTTTATTTTTAATTATTTATTTTACGTTTTTGATTAAATTAATTATCATTGTAAGAGAAAATATTTACTATATTAAGATTTTTTTTTTTTTTTTTTTGAGTATTCCAATTAATAAAGTAATGACCATGAATTTAAGAAATAATTCTGAAAAATTCATACAATGCTTTTTTTAAAGATATATTTTAATGATTTGTTTCAACTTACTGAAAATTTGATCTCCAAGAATGGCATGAATCACATACCAGAAAATGAAGTAAAATATATGTATATTGAATTTTGTTTATTTTATTTTATTATTTATTTTTACTTTCTCTGACCCATACTCGAGAAAGTATTGTTTTAGGGTCAAATTTTCGGACGTGATTTTTTGTTATATTACATGTTCTGAGGTCCCCTGAATACGATAATCATGTTTTTAGTCAATGGTCGGTCTGTCTGTCTGTGTGTGTGTGTCTGTTATCAGCATATCCCAAGAAAAAATAGTAGCAGAAATTCCAAACTCGGTATTCTAAATGTGTATCATATAGGGATGCTACACTAAGCTTTTCGTTGAGATTAAGCAAATGGTTCGTGTACAGTGACACTCAAAATTATTCAAATACATTACGTCTATGGGGGAAATTGCAGGTAAGTAGAGTTTAACATCTATATATAGACTGCACTAAATGAAATGAAACGAATATATATTTTTTGTAATAGAGATAATCAACTGGGAAAAATATTTTGTGTATGTAGGAGCCTCGCCTCCCCCCTGGGGGGGGGTCACCGCTCAATTTTCATGATGGGTATCTTTGAAAAGAGCTCGCCAATACATTTAAAACGAATGGTTGAACCATCGATCTGCGATAATTTAAAATAAAGTTATCGATTTTTTTTTTCATTTTTAACAAAAAAAAAAAAAAAAAAAAAAAAATATTGAGAATAAATTCAACTTATATATATATTTAGTGTTTTACTACATTTCTAATATGGAAATCGTCTGCATTATCATAAAAGATAATTTTTTTTTAAATAATAATTTTAATAAATTATTTTTTAAAAACAGAATTATTTTTTAATAACCGCATTAATTCTATATAAATGTTGGCGCATTAATGAAACGGGGGGTTGAGAGGGGTGATAGCTCCCCTCACACAGGACTAATTATCATATAAAACTCTTCCAAACACTAATTTGAATTGTTTAACACAGGTTTACATAACAGTACTCGTTATCTTACATCTTAATCTACAACCTGTATTTATAGTATTAAATTTCAGGGTAAGAGAAAGTCGTGTGAGTGACACACTTGATTATTTGTATAATAAAGATAAAAGATGAGACTTGAAACTCTATAATTCTTTGAATTTAACAACCCTTACCATCATGATCCATTCATACAATAGATGGATCCTTGAATAGACAGTAATGTTTAAAAAACAATGCGAAAGAGTTCCTTCTAAGTGAGTATTTTGACACACAAACAACAACATGTCAAATCTCGTCGTACACCAATGAATTTCTCAGTCGATTTAGAAAACCATACTTTTTCATTAAAAAATGGAATAAATTTTGATAAAAATGATTTATTATGACATTATTCAGTAATATTTATACTGAGTCTAAAAATAATTATTCTTCTGGCAATTTCTGAGTACTAAAACTGTAAAATAAAAGGAGAAAAAAATGGTGTTTCTTTTAAATATGGTTATGTTTCCTTTCAACCCAAAACAGCCTTTAATTTTTGTCTCCATCTTTCTTTGCCCTGAGCATCTTCCTCATCTATTCCATTCTCTGTCATGTCCATAATAAGCTTAGGAACCCTACATAAGCTTGTCTTTCCACCTTTTCCGCGGTCTTCCTCTCCTCTTTTTCCCTTCAGGTTTCCAGTTCAGTACAAGCCGTGGTATTCCATTCACATTCATCCGTTGTACATGTCCGTACCATTGTAGCCTCATTCTTGTCTATTTTTATTATGATATAACACCCATCCTTGCTCTTATTTCAATATTAATATTTTTTTCAAGTCTTGAAGTTGTGGCCAATCGTCGCCAGAAGTCCATTCCTGTAGATAGCAGTTTTTTTTTTTTTTTTTTTTTTTTTTTTTCGTTTGCAGACTTGATTGTCCATGTTTCTGCTCCATACAGCAGAACACTTTCTATCAAGGTGTTGAAGATGATTTTTTTTTATATATATATATAATTTTCTTCTCTATAGAATTGATTTTAGTATTCCTATTATTTTCCTAGTGTCAGATATTCTCTTTTCGAATTCCATCCCTGATGAACCATCTTCTTCCCAGAATTAATCCCTGATATTTAAAAGTCTTGATTTCAAATCCGTCTATAACGATAACTTCTTCTGCACCTGTTGTCATGTGTTCTGCCTTCTTGTAGTTAATTTTTAGGCCCCATCGATTATGAAAGTTTTACTGAGGAAATATAATTTTCGCAGTACATTGCGGAAATTAATTGAAAATATTCTTTTGAGAAGATACATTTTTTATAACTTGATCACGGTTTAAAAATGATTTTAATCCACGAAATTCTAGACTCTTTTTTTTTTTCTAATTTGGGGGCAGTGTAGGAAGAGGGGGCTAATTGGTAGAGATTTGGTATTTTGACTTTTCTTTCTGTTTTGGGGCAATATATAGAGAAATTATGATAAATGTATAGAAAAGTTTAATTTTTTGACTACAGAACCATGCAAGACACATTAATAAAATATTTGTTTACGTGACCTCAAAAACCCTTTTCTTAAGAGTACGAAACTATGTCAAATATCGCCGTGTGCGAGATTAAATCCCATACCCATAGAGGTGATTTGGCATAATGTGATAGCGATTCGGATATTTATGATGAATACATTAAATTTCAAGGAAAAAAAAATTAAAGGAAATAATTTTCTTTACATATTATTTAATAAAAAATTTCTGCTTAATGTATGACTAATATACGTTCTTCTAAATGTATGAACAAATAATGAAATTCTTACGTAAAATGAATTTTGGTTTGTATTATAGCTACATATAGTTATTCAAAATTAACTCAGTGTTTAGAATAAGCCACGAACATAGAAATTGTGCGCTTATTTTTTTATACCCATGTTGTAAACAAAGGATTTATTTGAAGTTCGATTATGAAATCTGTTATATATATATATTAGGATTTCAGGAGCCTTGAAAACGAAAGTGCAGTTTTTGCGATTGAACTGTATGCATATTTGTAATCAGCAGAACTTAAAAACAAACAACTGCAGAAAAATCATACTTCGTAATTTAAAGTTCGTATTAGGTTGCCACTTGATGTATTCGATCAAGATTGGTAAATTTGAAAAAAAAAAAAAAAATTTTCAACTTTGATATATATATATATATATTATACAGGGTGGGGCATAAAGATCTCCCCATTTTAAGAGGTCAATAAAAATATATTGGACATTGAAAACAAATATTTTATGTTTACATTCGGAAAGAATAATGTTTGCCATTAATTAATTTTTACAATCTGTAACAATTTTTGCTATTTACGAAAAAGGGTATCATCTAAATGCTTTCCTTCGTTCTCTATACATTTTTTCGATCTGACCAATCGAATTCTTTCATTTCCTGTACCAACATCATTTTGTACGGATGTAACATTAAATCTTCGTGTTAAATTCTCCTCAATGAGCGCTGGGATAGTCCGAGGACACTAGCTTTTTTACGAACTGAACGTCGTGGTGATTGCGTTACAGCATCTCTTACTCCTGCCACGTTCTCCGGAGTTCTAACATGACGTGGTCTACCGGGCGACTTTCGTTTTAAACACGAACCTGTTTTTCTAAAATTAACAACCCATAAGGATATTGTCTTTCTGTCGGGTATTTTTCCATGCCTGCTTACTCCAAAGTGCCTACGAAATAGTCGTTGCGTTTGAATGATGGAATTCGCATTTTTAAAATAAGTTTCAACAGCGAACGCACGATGTTCACTAGTCCAAGACATACTTTCAACTGAAATAGCATAAGCAGGGAAATATAACAGCGCTAGTTCGGACACGCCCTCTACACTAGCGTCGCCGCAGCGACAGCGGCAAATTAGGGAGATCTTTATGCCCCACCCTGTATTACTCCAGTTATTTTTAGTCAACGTCATCTAACACATATTAGTTAAAATAAACGTAGTCTTAAATTCCATTTAAAAGCATATACTAGTTAAGTCCGAAAAGAAGAATCCAATAAATCGTCCGTTTCTAGCATTGCTGAGAGAAAAACCATAATTTTAAAATTTGATACAAATAAAACAAAATTTGCTGGCCCAAATCTAAACTTGAATTCAGTTTCTTTGAAGCCTTTTGCATATACAGGGTGTCCTAAAAGTTCCAGTACTGACGCTGATGTATTTTTTATTTACAAAACAACAAACCTTAAAACGATTATTTTTATGCTAATGATAAAAGGCACATTTAAAATAACGGAGGAAAAAATACAGAACTTACATTTATAATAAATGTTCAAAATGTCCACCCTTTTCTAGGAGGCAAAGCTGAACTCGTTTGAGCATGTGTTTAGAAACGCGTTTTAACATGCTGGGAGTGATTTCTTGTAGAGAAACCTGTACACACCTGCACAGAACCTGTATTACAAAATTGTCGAACGAGCTGACATAGCATATTTTTACTCTGTATTGCATCCTCTGGATATTTATATCGCCAAACATCTTTGCATCTTTCATACGATTTACATTCAAAATGAGCTTCAAACAGCGTTATTCTCTGAATGCGTGATAAACTCATTTCAATATGAAGAACAAAATAACATAAAACTTTATTCTCACAAAACTTGAGCGAAAAATGAAACAAACGATAAAAATTAAAGAATTGATGCAATAATACGCAGACGATAAAATTTAATATTTAAAAAAATCATGGACAAAATGAATTATTTAAGTTGGAGTACTGGAACTTTTAGGACACACTGTATAAGGATCTTAAAAACATTGTTCATTGTGATTGTCCTATATTTCCTTTATTTGATTAATGGAATTTTTACATTCATTCCACGAATTCTCGTTTTTTTTTTTTCTGCATTTTTTACAACAACTTAATCTGAACTTCTTATTCGCAAACCCCCAATAAACTACCTAATACTATTGGTTGATTGAACAATTGTAGAATCTGATTCTTTCGTTTTATATTTATATGCACTTTCCTCTTCGTTTCTTAATAGACTGATGACGGTACGCTACATGCTACCGAATCAGCTGTTTGTATTTTAACTCCCTTTACTGATCGAGGCGTTGAAGATTTTTCCTTCTGTTAAAATATAGTACTTACTTGTGATTTAATGATATGATTTATTCATTGAAAATGTAACACCGTAAGAAAAAAAAGAAAAAAAAGAAAGAAAGAAGATATGTTAGAGAAATAATTCTACGTGTAGTTTGTGTTTGAAATTTTGAGCGAAATAAGAAATTTACAAACTAATGTAAAAAAAGAAAAAAAGAAAAGAAAAGAAATAAATAAATAAAATAAATTTTCAGAAAAAAAAAAAAAAAAAAAAAAAAAAACATGCTTCCATTAAAAAAAAATGGCCGAAATATTTGGCAAAATCCAAATGAATTCCAAAAATAATTATTTTAGCTCAAATTACTAAATGGCACGAAAAAAAAAAAAAAGAAATAAAATAAAATAGGTATGTTTTCTAACTGTTAATCAATTGTAAAATAAGATTATTTCTATCATCTGTAAAGACGATAACTTTTTTACAATACTTCTTTTAACAAAGTTTTTAAATTATTGGAAAGTTAGTTATGATAGAGTAAGCTTAAATAGACAAAAAATAATAATTTTTCCAATACTTTTAGAAGATTCATTTTTAATGTCATTTTCATGAGAGACGTTTTTAAATGATTTGAAGACAGTTTAAAAATGGCTTCAATCCAAAAATATTCTACACTTTTACTATAATTTGAGAAAAATACTTTAGAATTTCTACCGATAATGAACGTGATCAAATTTGATATCTTCTAACTTTCTTAAGTGTTTATAGATATTTTACTGATGGAATATTGTAGTTTGAATGCTTTTCTATTATAAAGATTAAAAAGTCAGAAGGGATTTAAAAGCTACTGAATTTTATATTTTCTGCGTATTTACACGTGTTTTGTAAAAAGTAACACAAACTATTTTGTCTAATTTTTTAGTGCAATAATTTATATATATATATATACGTCTGTGTGTGTTTGTAAATAAATTTGCTTAGAACGGTTATAGTAAGTCTTAGCCCAACAAGGCATATTGTGCTATATGTGGAATAACCGCTTTAAATTTTCCTCCACCTCTGAGAAATACTGGTGTAGACATCTATCAGTTTCGACAGTAACTACATGTACATAGCAAGTGTATACTTCAGGCATTTTCCTGTAGGCATTTGTCTGTGCTGTTCACTTTAATGTCAAAATAATTTGAAATTTACTCCGTAGCTTTACGTTCAACGTTTGACAATATATATACATATACATATATATATATATATATATATATATATATATATATATATATATATATATATATATTATGTGTTAGAATAAAAGTTATACATCGCAGAGGTACGTTTTTGTATTTTTATAGTTTTCGTATTCGAAAAACATAATTTTATAAATGTTTCACTTTCAAAAATTAATTTCACAGTAATTGTTTTATTTTTATTATTTTTTTTTTTTTTTTTACACTAACTCTCAATTTTTTATATCAACACATATATTTTTTTCTGGCACAGAAAAAGAAAAAGAAAAAACAAGTCCTTCCGTCTCATTTGGAAGGGTAAGTTGGTTTCAGTTTTCTAATCAAGAAGCCGCCATTTTGGAACAAAATGGCGACTGCAAATTTTTAATGGACTTGGTTGAAATATTGATGTGGTCTATGTATATATGGAATTTTAAACAAATCGGTTCATAAATACCTTTTTATTTGAATTTAAAATTTTCAAGTGGTCGGCACTTGGAAAAGAGATGACGGAGGCAGATCCCTAACAGCACAGTTAGGCTTAACTTATCCACAGTACATCTTAAGGACGTTTCTGGGATGTCTTTTCATCCAGAAGACATCTTGAAGATATCCTGGGGAAGCGATGTGCTGTCTGGGATCAATTTGGCAAACAAATGTATCATATGCGTTTATGAGATAAGTTTACCCTACAAATTTAGTTCGAATTAATGCAGAATTACAAAAGTTATCGTGTTGACAAATAAATTGACACAACTTGAACAAAAATGGTACGGTGAGTTCGTCAGTGAACTAATCCAAGATATTTGTAAGTTAAGTCCACTGTCCGATTTTGGTTCTTTAAATTGAGTATTTCAAATGTTATCGTAATAAAATATTCTCAAGTGGCTGCGTTCAAGAGGCCGCCGCTTGGAAAACAAATTACGGAGAAACTTGTCCAACAAAATCATATATATTTAAAGGATAAATCCGTTGTTCAATTTTGGTTCGAATTGATTATGAATTTTAAAAGTTATCGTGATAACAAATTTTCAAGTGGCTATCACTATGACGGAGCAAGTTACCTAGCAAACTCATTTAAAATATTTTAAGCATATGTTCACTATCCAGCATTGATTACAAATCAGTGCAGTATTTAAAAATTAATTTTTATGAAAAATTTTCAAGTGGTAGTCTGATTTTAAGTGGCCGCAATTTGAAATAAAATGCCGGAACAACTTGCCCAGCTAAATCCTCCAAGACATTTTTATTATAATTTCATTGCCCAATTTTGGTTCGAATTAATTTAATATTTCAAAAGTTATCGTGATAAGAAGTTTTCAAGTGACAGACTTATTTTAAGTGTCTACAACTTGGATAATAAATTGCGGAGCAACTTACCTAGCAAAAATATATATGATATTTGTATGAGAAATTCAAGTAACCACCACTTGGAAACAAAAGAGCGGAGTGAGATACTCAATGAAACTTATCTGAATTACTTGAATGATAAATCCACTTCTCAAATTTTGTTCGAATTGATTCAGTAATACAAAGGTTATCATAATGACAAATTTTCAAGTGGCCGCCTTTTGGAAACAAAATAGCGGAGCAAGTTGGCTGGTGAACTTATCCAAAATATTTGGACCTTAAGTTCACTAAGATTTTGTAATGGCACAATTTCAAGTGGCTGCAACTTGGAAGCAAAATGTCGGAACAAGTTGCCCAGTGGACTCATACAAGATATTTGTACGATAAGATCACTGTCCAACGTTGATTTGAATTGAATCAGTATTTAAAAAGTTATCCTAATTATAAATATCCAAGTGGTAGCCTGATTTCCAGTTGTTCCGCTTACTTTCAGATATCCACCACTTTGTTAAAAATGGCAGATAAAGTTCATTAATACACTTGGTTGAGACCCTTATATAGTGTAAGTATACATCAAAGGTAATGCAAATCCGGTCTTAAATACACTTTTTACAATGTGAATTTGAAATTTTCAAGTGGCTTCCCCTTGAAAACAAATTGGCGAGCAACTTGGTTAACAAACTCATCCAAGATATTTATAAGCTAAGTTCACTGTCCAAATTTGGAACGATTTGGAGTATTATTTCGGAAGTTATCGTGATAATACGTTTTTGAGTGGAAGTCTGATATCGAGTGGCCTCGCGTAATTTCAGATACCCGCCACTTTGTTAAAAATTGCGGATAAAGTTCATTAATAAACTCGATAGAAAACCTTATATAGTCTATATACACCAAAATTCAAGCAAATCCGGCCTTTAATATGCTTTTTGGAATGCGGATTTGAAATTTTCAAGTAGCCGCCAATTGGAAACAAAATGGCGGAGCAACATAGTTAACAAATTGATCCAAGATATTTATGAGATAAGTATCCTGCCCAAATTTGGTTCGATTTGGAGTATTAATACGGGAGTTATTGTGATAAAAAATTTTCATTATAGATAGATAGATAAATGAACGAAGTGATTGCAATAGGTGGATATCTAAAGACATCAACTTAAATATCCGGCGTTGTAGTGTTAAAATGATAAATCTAATATTTAAAACTAAATATTTTACGTTTTTTGTACATACTATGTTGATAAATAATTCAGAAAAAAAAAATTACAATGCTTTTTTAGAAATGTATATTAACTATTTGCATGAATTTGCTGAAAATCTTTTCTCCAAAGAGTGGGATGAATGAAAAATATATGTATAATTAGGCTTATTTTGCTTTATTTATTTACTCATTGTATATAAAGGTAAAAGTAAAATCAATTTACAACACTGAAAAAAGTAATATATTTTTATAAAATACATTTTGAAATTATTCAGTAATAGTCATACTAATTGTAAAAATAATTTTTTTCACTGGAAATTTCTGATTTAAAAAAAATTAAAATAAAAGAAGGAAAAAAAAGTGGTGTCGTTTTGAAATATTATTCATTTTTAAAAAGGTTTATTTGTAGAACATATAAAGACGATAACAGTTATACTTTATTTCTTTTTAAAAAAACATTCAAATACTGGAAAGTTGGTTGTGATTGACTAAGTTTTCTACAGAATAAATATATTTTTTCCAATATTTTGCAGTGATTAATTTTTAATGTGCTTTTAATAAGATACATTTTTACTTTCCGAACATACATATGTGAGTAAAGTACTGTAATCATGTGAAAAAACCTATTTTGAGATTTTTGATGTGTCTACACCTTTTGAGTTCCCCTGAGTTCATATTTTCTATTTTTACAGTTATGAATGTATATATGTATGTACGACGTCTGTCCAATAAATACGCGAAATAAGGCCATAAAAAGTTTATTTTGCAAAATTTAGTCTACATCGATTTTTTCCCCTTCAAAGTACTCTCCATTCGTGGCTATGCACTTATTCCATCTTCTTTTCCACTGTTCAAAGCACCCTTGGAAGTCCTCGGCATTCAGGCCTTTTAGTTTTCTCGTCGTTTCTTGCTTTATTGTGTCCAGATCTTCCCAGTGATGTCACCTCATCACATTTTTGCATTTTAAGAATAAAAAAGTCGCATGGGGCGAGATCTGGCGAATAAGAAGGATGAACAAGGATGGTGATTAAATTTTTTGCCAGAAACTGGCGAACAACCAATGCTGAATGTGCAGGTGCATTGCCTTGAGTCAAATTTCGTCGCACACGACACACGCGATCTCTCAAACGCTTGAGAACTGTTAGAAAAATAATTTATTATTTTCGTCAATTTCCATTTTAGACACACAGTAAAAACAAGGACAACAGAAACTAACACAACTGGCACAATACGCACAGCTCGACGATCCACCATGCACTGATGGTTCATTGGGTCTCAGGCAACTAGCGCCGCTAGCGAGCGAGGCCGACTGATGGCGCCAGTTCACGTATTTATTGGACAGACCTCGTATGTATGTGAGTGAACACAAAAGCATCTAAACTCTTATTTCAAATGAACTGAAAGTTGGTACGTATGTTAAAGGTCATCATAGTACTAACCCTATTGATTTTGGTGAATCTAGCACTAATAGCTTTTTTACAGGGACACAAATCAAAATTGTTTATCATTATAGTTTATGTACCCAAATTCTTCAAAGTTTGATAGCGTCTAAATGACTAATTCGATTGACCTGAAAATTTATAAACATGTTTTAAGTCACCGTCACACGAACTGTATTGATTTAGGTGAGTCTAGCGTTCGCCGATTTTTTATAGGGTCAGAAAGAAAAAAATCTTTATCATTATGGTCTATGGGTTCAACTTTTTTTTAAAGTGGGATAGAGTCTAAATGCCTTTTTTTGATGTAGCTGAAAATTTATACACATATCATAGGTCATCATTGTACAAAGTGCATAGATTATGATGTGTCTAGAACTTAAAGGTTTTCACAGAGACACAGTGGAAATTTCTTTTTTTCTTTGATCTACGGGCCCAAATTACTTGAAGGTTAATAGCGTTAATTTTTTAAAAAAAAGAACATACTGTTTATAAGAAAATACTCAAATACCCTATTATAATTTTCTCATTTGTTTATTTAAAGACTTCTCTTACCTTACTTTTATTTATACAACCTTTATTTACTTTAAATCCGGAATGTCGAGTGAATTCAATCTAGATTTTTTTTTAAATTTTGTGACGGTTTAAAAGTGGCTTTAATCCATAAAATTCTACACATTTTCTCTAGTTTGAGGGCAGTATAGGGAGAGTAATGCTAGGTCGGTCTAGATTTGGGATTTTGACTTTTCTTTCTTTTTCTTTTCTTTTGTACAAAATATAGAATAATTCTGATGAAGATATCGGGAAGTTAAATTGT
This sequence comes from Salticus scenicus, assembly GCA_963930645.1. Classification (NCBI taxonomy): domain Eukaryota; kingdom Metazoa; phylum Arthropoda; class Arachnida; order Araneae; family Salticidae; genus Salticus; species Salticus scenicus. The sequence continues at coordinate 214,676,107 of OZ005656.1, read as the reverse complement.
TTGGCTACAAAATTATGTAAGCCGTATCAGTTAAACATTTGTTTAAATGACTTCAAAAACCCTTTTCCTAAGATTATGTAACTATGCCAAATACTGCCGTGTGAGAGATTAGGTCACATACTCGTAAGTGTGAGTTGGCATAAAGTGATAATGATAGGGGTACTTATGCAGAATACAATAATTTTAAAGTAAAAGACATTTTATTTCACTAAATAGTTTTCTTTAATTAATATTTAACCAAAACTTTCTGCTATATGTATGACTAATTTATGACTTCTGCTATGTATGTATGACTTCTGCTAAATGTATGAATGAAATGTATAAATGTATGAAATGTATAAAATATACAAAATGTATGAAATTTACTTCTCATGTAAAATAAATTCTGCGTTGTAATATAGCTACCTATAGTTGCATAATTTATATAAATTTAATAAAGCACCTAGCTAGACTTTTATAAATTTATTTAAGACATTCTATAAATGAAAACAGAAATTAGAGTGCGGAGAGACAGACGGGCAGGCATACAAACAGATATACTAATATAACTCACAATCGTTATTAATAAATGTGAGAAATTGTTAAAAAACACTTTAAACAACGTAAATTGCAACTTTCGCAATAGCGCTTAACGTATATGTATGTTTTGCGTGATCATCTAAATTTTATCATATTCCAAAAAAAAAAAATTGTTTCTGTACATATAAATAACAAATACCAAATGATTGTTTTGTTAACTGACTGTTACTATTATTATCTTTTTTATTTGCTAATTTTATTAAATTGCACTGTATTTAATAAAGTCTAAAATATCGTTGTTATAAATAATGTTAAAAACACCCTACTCCGTGATTTTGCTGCACTCTACACTACAAATATATATATATATATATATATATATATATATATATATATATATATATATATAACTGACTTATTGTTTTTCTAGCTAAGAGTTAGATGGCGCTTGCTCACTACTGACTTAATGTCTTCTTTCTTTAATCCTTTCTTTGAAAGTTTTAATGGTTCTTGATCTACGTACAATTTAAATTAACAATTAACTAGCTTAAACTTTATTTAACTTTAAAATACTTTCATTAACTCAATAAATAATTACTCTGTGTATTTTATCGTTAATGAAAATGCTCATTCGTTCATTATTTATCGATTAATCGATGTTTGCAAAGCTTTTATTTTTAATTTCTTTTTTTTTTTTTTTTTTTGGCATCATCCTATTCTCCAGTTTGTGTTAAAAGTTTATATGTGGCTACTATGCCTTTTTTCTAGTTTTTTCTCTGGATTCCATGAAGATTTAATCTAATTTTTTAATAAATTTCTCATTAAATATGGTATTGCTTCGGGGCTGGAACAATATAAATTGCTATGATTAGCTATATTGTTTTACGAAATCGATGCAGCTTTCACAGCTACCCATGAGTATACACATGCCCCCGATGAGTATTTACTTCTAATTTTAAGCATTTTTTAACCGACTTCAAAAAAGAAGGAAGGTTCTAAATTCAAACCGTATGTTTTTTTTTTATGTTTGTTAGCTCATAACTTCAGAACAGATGCTCCGATTTTGATACTTTTTGTTTTGTTGAAAAGGTCTTGGTCTGAAATAGGTCCCATTATAATATCTTTACGATCTAAAGAAAATACAGGGTGCCCCAAAAAATCAGTCCCAACTCTTTTAACTGCTAAACGGCTGCAGCTATAGTGATAAAAATTGTATGTAAGTATAGCAAAGTGGCCATGCAGTACAAGGTTAAACCGCTTGCAGCGCCACCTGGTGGAAAATAGCGGAGTCAGTGTTCCTATCTCAAAAACGGTTCTAGAGAAAAAAGTGAATTACAATGTTGAAGAGTATCATCGATTTTGTACAAAAAGAAAGTTTAGACATTCATGCTAGCGTTCCTATCTCGGAAACGAATCAAGACAGGGATAAAAAGTGAATTATAAAATTGCAGAGCATCATCGATTTAGTACAAAAAGATAGTTTACACATTGATGCTAAAAATACAATGCCAGAAACGTGTATCTGTTTGTTTGCAATTTCTTACACTATGCACGCTTGAGCTACATTGCACACGTTGTAGCTTAGCTGGTGAGTCATACGCTATATAGTTCAAAATACGGTTACTTCATACTTTTTGTTTTGTTGTAAAGATCTTGGTCTGAAGTAAATCCCATTGTAATATCTTTACAATCTAAAGAAAATAAAACGCCATCTGGCGAAAAATAGCGGAATTAGCGCTCCTATCTCAAAAAGGTTCAAGATGGGAGAAAAGTTAATTATGAAGTTGTAGAGCATCATCAATTTACTACGAAAAGTTTTTAGACATTATTGCTAAAAATAGAACGCTTAAAACATGCAGTTGTATGTTCGCAATTTCCTACACTGTGCACACTTGAACTGCGTTGCACACTTTGCAGCGTAGCTGATGACACGTATACTCTGTGGTTCAAAGTACTGTTACTGTAAGCGGTCACATCGATTAGCGCAAAGTCATTTTCAACCAACTTCAGAAAGGAGGGTGTTCTCAATTCGAGCTATGTGTTGTTGGTGTTTGTAAGCTTATAACTTCGTAAGAGATGCTCTAATTAACCGACTTCAAAAAGGAAGAGGTTCTCAATTCAAAACGTATGGTTTTTTTGTTTTTGTTTATTAGCTCATAACTTCTGAACGGGTGATCCGATTTTGATACTTTTTGTCCCATTGTAATATCTTTACGATAAAAAGAAAATATAGGGTGCCCAAAAAAGTCAGTCCCAAATCTTTTAACTGCTGAACAACCGCGGCTATAGTCATAAAAGTGGTATGTAGGTATAGTAAAGCAGACATGGGCTACGCGATTCAACCGCCTACAGCGCCAGCTGGTGGAAAACAGTGGAGTTAGCGTTCCTATCTCGGAAACTGTTCAAGACAGGGGAAAAAAGTGAATTATAAAATTGCAGACCATTAACGATTTAGTGCGAAAAGATAGTTTAGACTTTAATGCTAAAAACAGAACGCTTAAAACGTGCATTTGTTTGTTCACAATTTCCTATTTTGTGCACACTTGAACGACATTGCATATGTTATAGCGTAGCGGGTGACATTTATGTAAAATTTAAAGTATGGTTAATTTAAACAGTCACATCGATTAACGCATAGACATTTTAAACCGATTTCATAAAGGAAGAGGTTCTTAATACAAGTCATGTTTCTTGTTGTTGTTGTTGAAATTTGCTAGCTTTTAACATCGTAAGAGATGATTTAATTTTAATACTTTTCTTGTTGTAATGATCTCTGTCTGAAATAAGTTTCATTATGATTTCGTTAAGATATAAACAAATTACAGGATACTCACAAAAGTCTGTTCTCACTCTAACTGCTGAACACATGCAGCTACACTGGTAAAAGCAGTATGTAAGTATCGATGTTGAAACTTCTATCCGTCAGCTGCAATGCATATTTTGCTCTTTGTTTGAACTTTACGCTGCGCAATTTCCTGCGCAGCAGGTGAGACGTATTCACTGTAAAGTTCAATATATATGCCTAACAGAATTTGTGGTTACGAATATAACGTCGTGTCGGTTCTTTACATTTCTAAAGACTTTTTAATTTAACGTATGTTCATTCAATAGATAGTTTTTTGCTCATTACCGATAAAGGCAAGAAAAGTGACACAACTTAAAAATGCAGCATTTGAGAAAAATCAACTTAAAAGTAACTTGACTAGAATAAAACTTGCACAACCGTCTCTCGAGTGAATAGCTTTCTAGATGGAAATGTAACTTTTTTGTCCACATTCGGTGCATTTCATGTATTTTTCAGTGACATAAACCATTTTTTGAGTTATGTCACTTTTCTTGGAAGTTGTGATTTGTCAATCTGCCGTCAAACGTCTTTTGATGTTCTGCTATATGAATAAGTTTTCACTGAAAGGGGAAAAATAAAATATTTTTGTAAAAAAATAAAACCGATTCCAAAAAGCAACTACTTTTCAAACAACTAAAAAAAAAAAAAAAAAGGTATGAAATGAAACTGTACATTGCGCCTAAAAGTATAAAATAATTTCCTTCGCCAAACAACCTGTAACACTACAATTAATCCTAACTTTTGAAGTCGGCGCAAAATGAAATAAAAATTGATAAATTTATTCAATACAAAAATCAAATCCTATTCAATATACACATCTCACATTGTCACCTGCAAAACGCAGCCGAAAACTACTTTGATTCAAGAAAAGTAATAAGATTTCGCAAGCAGTAAAAGTTGGCGAAGATGCTGGTATCTGACATCCTTGGTGAAAGAAAAATCGCAAAATTATCTTCCAAACATATTTAATTTCTTTGGGATATCATGATTATTTTGATAAGATATATTAAGGAGTAATCTAGAATATGAAACACTACATTGTACAATGATATAATATATATTATGAAAATATACATCTTGCGTGTATATTTTTGCATTACGGTTTGATCGCGAATTTTAAAAGCCATCAAGGATGTTAGTTATCAAAGTTAAACCTAATTTCCAAAGGAAACTTTAACTTCGTAGAAACATAAATACCGCATTGTAAAGAATGTTCACTATTCTGTGTAGATGCTACTAATGGACCAATTGTATACAGTGATAAAATTATAAAGGAAACATGAAAATGGATCATTCGAGACAACAGCATTTGTTTCTACCGATCTAAAAACAAACCTTTAAAAACTAATTAACTAAATAACTCAATAAAGGTATCAATTTTTATTTAATTTTGCGCCGACTTCAAAAGTTCTAGTTAGTTGTAGTGTTATAGGTTGTTTGGCGAAGGAAATTATTTTATACTTTTAGGCGCAATGTACAGTTTCATTTCATACCCCTTTTTTTTTGAATAGTAGTTGCTTTTTGGAGTCGGTTCTATTTTTTTACAAAAATATTTATTATCCAATTATTTCTGTGGTTATTTATTTGTTTTCTCTGTCATTAAGTTTAATAGTCCGTTTTTTATTATTGTCATTCAAGTCGGCGTAAATAATTTAAATTGTTTTTGTCTCTTATTGGTTCTTAATCTGTATCGCAACAATTATGTGTTATGTTTATTAAAAATTTAAAACTGATATTTAAAATTTAAAAAATATTTATGCATCAATCATGTATTATGTATGCACATATAATAGAAAAAAAAAAAAAGTAAACCTAAATTTCTCCACGTAATCAATTGAAGTACTTAAGTATTTTTTTAAATTGATTATATCTACTTAAATTTGAAGCTTTAAAACAATCCAAATAAACTTTTGTAGTTAAAACATGGAAAGTTTTATGTAAATATACTGTTTTTCTAGAATCATCGAAATTAAATTATTTCATAAAAGACAATTACAGGTAGGTTATATACGAACAAAATAAACGAATTATTTTCACTTGAAAAATTAAAAAAGAAAAAGAAAAAAAAAAAAGAACGAGTATTACAGCATTAAATGGATTAAACGATATCGCATTGTTTTCTCCTATAAGTGCTTTTGTAAAACATTGCATTAAAAATAAATGAACGCAAAAGGTACTTCTAGTGTAAAATTAAATAGATTGATTTAGAAGAATCTACAAAAAGAAAACTTCCCGTTTCCTCATTATTCGAGTGTTTGATTTTCACCGATTTTTCTTAGAAAGTTAAGTAGCCGCATGAAAAGTTTTAGAAAGTACTCAGAAAATTTAATCTGTATCTTTAAAAGTTAAGATTCTATTTTTTTTTTTTTTTTTTTTTTTTTTTATCTTTGAATTATATTGAGGAATTTAATTTAGCATTTCATGCATATAAATTTTTTAAACACAAAGTGTATTTAATAAAATTAAAAATGGATTTTGCAACTTTAATTAAAGTTTGAAATACTTCTTATTTGTGCACTATATGTATTTTTTTTTTTTTTTTTTTTACAGCTGATTTGTTTTGCAAGTATAGTCTCCATAAGCCTATATCCCGCAAAAAGAATATATATATATATATAGAGAGAGAGAGAGAGAGACAGAGAGATAGATAAATTCTTCATATATATTTCTAATGGCTATACAAAACTCTCAAACTTTTTCCCCTCTAAAGTAATATACAGTTCCTTCTAATAATACAAACATCTAGATATAATTTCCATTAAAAAACCCTGAAAGTTAATCTCAATCAATTATTTAGAAAATGAGGAGAAAGTTCTCATCTCGCACTAAAAATTTATAAGTTCAGCCAACCAGTACTGAGATGTCCTTATAAATTTATGATAAAAATATCACAAAGTTAGAAAATATCTGAAAAACCAGAAATTACTTTCAACATCAATTAAGGTTACTATAACTTTCTTTTCGCTCGTTAGTTTTTCTAAATAAATATTCATGTGGATAAACATGGGTGATTTAATTTTAATCAGAAGATTTTGTATCCGTTGTATATGAAGATATTCATTATATATGAACTAGTGGATCTGCAGAACAGGAGCCTCAACGTCCTATTTCAATGCTAATTATTCAACAGATCATTTTTATTTATTCCATATTATAAATGTATATATATATGTGTGTGTGTGTGTGTCTGTGTGTGTGTGTAATCGATTGACTTGCTGATAAACGGATACGTTTCCGGACTGTATCTCTCTTTCTATACGTATATGTATATCTGATTCTAGTAACTGATACCCTTGTAACCCGTAGATACTTGTACCAAAATTCGTAAAAATGTTTGCAGAATATATAGGAATTCTTTCGTGTAACCATATGTGCTAATTAATAATTCTATGCGCAAAATTTTTCTCAAAAAAAAAGAGCTTTTAAACATTCTAATAACATTACAATATATTTAAGGGGATGTAACCATGTTAAAATACACTTTTAAAAAGTACCGTATTTAAACCGAAATGGCACGAAATCCTTTTGTGTGTCCCTGAGAATGATCCACAGTTATTATATACACGCATAAAAGGAATATATCTAATTAATTCTAACTCATTAATATTTCAACCTAATTTGGCATCATTTGGATGATTACATAATGTCATCGGAATTCCTTTATGTGATCACGTAAATAAACTATTTATTCTACGCATATCATTTTTTTTTATTATTATTATTTATTTATTTACATTTTTTTTAGGAGAAAAAAAAGATGCTTTTAAGCACTTATGTAATGTATGTTAATTCCATTATGTTTAATGCAGCATAAACACAGTAAAATGTCTTTGAATAAAAAAAAAAATCCATACGTTCTAATGTCAAGAAATTCTTTTGTGTGTCTCTGTAAACGATCCATAAACATTGTATACACCAATAAAAACTACTCAACTTATTCAATGTTTTTTTTTTTTTTTTTTTTTTTTTTTTTTTTATGAATAATTGTACGAAATTTGGCATAATTTGGTTGATTACGTGGCATTGTCGGAATGCTTTTGTAAGGTACTGTATATTATTTATGCAGATTAAGCACACATATTTTCTACAGACAAAATTAGATTAAGCATCTCAATAATGGCTAATTTCATTTTGTTCAATGTAGAGTAACGAAGTTAGAATGCGTTTAAAGGAAATTTTTCCCATAAGCCGTAATGATAATAAAAACTTTGGTGTGTCCCTGTAAAGAATCCATTCACAACACAGACATAAAAAAGTTATATAGCTATTTTTATACAGATCTTGAACGTGTGTACTAATATGCAAGTCAATCGAGGCATTTTTATGGCTGCTAATGCGGTACATACAAATTCTGTAAACAGGGCGTAATAATAAGGAAAAATTTGGTGTGTCCCTCTACACGAACTATTAACAGCACACACACCTAAAACTATACAGCTTATTCCGTATAGCTAATGAAAATGTGTACCAAATTGCACGTCAAATTTTGCGGCTGCTATCGCGAGACAGACACACAGACACACAAACAGAACCCAAAACCTTTTTGAGTCTTCGCACGGAGACCTCCACCGACGTTTCGGCTGTTAAGTATTATAAATATTCCTAATCTCTGAACGTATATTTTTTAAACTAAGCAATTAATTGTTAAAAAATTCTATTATGATATTTTTGTGTATTTTATATATTTTGATGTCGTCTTATATTCTTTCTACTCTAGTTTATGCCTCTGTGTGTGCATATTTGTATGTATGATATATGTATGGGAGAACACTATAGTGTCTGGACTTTTTGTTCTATTAAGCTGAAAGTTGGCAGGTTTGTTAAATGGCTTATTTATAAAGCCCCATATAGATTTCATTTATGTACAGCTCGTAGTTTTTCTACAAAGATACAAAGAAAAAGTTTTTATCATTATCCCTTGCAGACTCAGATTATCCAAAGTGCGCTAGCGTCAAACCTGTACATTCGATTTAGATATAAATTGGTCGGCAAATTATAAGTTATCGTCAAAAGAACCATAGAGATCTGTACTGGTGCAGGGTTTTTTTTTTTTTTTTTTTTTTTTTTGTGTGTGTGTGTGTGTGTGTGTGTGTGCGTGTGTGTGCAAGAATACAAAATATAAATCCTATGTAATGCATTCGACTGACTCAAATTATTTGAAGTTCTTTTTTGTGCTATTAAGTTATTTTAATGTGATAATCTGCTATTCCAAGGTTAAATATGTAGTTTTTTTTTTTTTTTTTTTTTTTTTTTTTTTACAGTGGCACACGAGGAATTTCATATGGGGTAAATGCTCCAGTGATTCGCGTGCTCCAGTAATTGGCATATATCCTCGAATAATTTATAAATAAGAAAAAAAATAAAATCATATATTTCAAATATAAGAATTTTAACATTTTAAGTCAAACACTGGAGCATAGACTGCTAATAACTGGTAAAATGAATAACTAGCAATGTCAAACCCTGGAACATAGGATGTCAGTTACTGATTAAATGAAAAACTGGCAGTATAAATTACTGGAACATTGAGAGGGTGTCAAATAAAAATTCATAAAAAAAAATAATAATTGTTATCAAATATATATTTTTTAACATACATGTGGTTTTGAATGTTTTTCATGCCATATGTACTAACTTAAGATTTCTAAAAATATTTTCTCATGACTAAAACATTAAATACATCAGAGATTGCTCTAAAAGTGTCAATCACTGGTGCACTTACCCTATAATACAGTCAACTGTACGGTATATAAACTCGATAAGTATGCTCGAACATCTTATAATGACTTTCATTTTTATTTTCCGAATGTACATTTTATAAGGAAAGTATTGTAATCATGAAAAAAATTCGACTGTGAGGTTTTCATATAGCTAAACTTTTGGGGGTCTCCTTAATTTATTTGCGTATTTTTTGTTGTGGTGTATGTGTGTTTGTTCGTGAATGTGTGAACACGATAGAGTCTAATCGCTTTGATCGATTTAACTGAAATATTAGATCACCGGCGTAGGAACTGTATATATTTTGGTCTAGCACATGTAGTTCTTTGCAGGGACACAAAGAAATTAACTTTATCATTATGGTCTAAGAACTTAAATAATTCAATATGCAATAATATCTAAATTATTCGATCGAGCTAAAAGTGCTCTATGAGACACCACTGACGAACTTTATAGATTGCTGAAAATCTACATTTTATTGACTTTTTACAAGAATATAAAGAAAATATCTTCATCATTATGGCCTATAGATTCAAAGTATTTAATCTACATTACCGCCTAAACGCCTTATCCAATTAAGCTAAAAATTGATGGTTATGTTATAGAAAACCAACGCATGATTTCATCTAATTTTGATGAATGCAGGACTTACAGTTCTCTTATTGGGATTAAAGAAATAATTCTAATATTTTGAAAAATGAACTCAATTTATTTGAATTACGATAGCGTTTAAACACTTATCCGATTGAGCTAAAAATTGGTGGATAGTTACAGTCGCACAACTTGTATAGACTTAAATGAGTACAAAACATATAATGCTTTTACCGGGACACAAAGAAATATTTTTTATCATTATGATCGATAGGCTGAAAATATTTGAAGTGCAATAACATCTAAACTCTACATTCGATTATAATATTAATTGGTACACATGTTATTGGTTACTATTACTGTAAAAGTAAATTATAGATTTTCTTTTCCTTACCTGTATGCAAAATAAAAATTTTATATAGTGCGGTCTATGGGCAAAAATTATTTAAATTTCGCTTTAGAAATGTAAAATAAGATAAATCTTTGATATTACATTCTTATTATTTACAGTTCTTTCACATGAATGCACAAAAGACTTTTGATACATTATGATGTATAAAACGACATACAGCTTAGAAAAAATACTCAAATACTTTATTATGATTTTTCCTTTTTATCTTTGTAGCGACTTCTCTAATTTAAATTAATTTAAACAATCGTTAGTTACTAAATGCCAGAAAGTCGAGTGGAATCATTCCACATTTTTTTTTTTTTTTTTTTTTTTGATTACTGAATTATTTTATTTAAAACATTAATTACTATATGATCGGAAAAATAAAAGGCGTCGCTCCTCATTTTTTAAATTTATATTTCCACAAGTTTAATTGAAAATTTACAAAACGTTATGCCATAAAGTACTGTTACTTAGAAATCATATATATATATATGTGTGTGTGTGTGTGTTTCAGATGAAACATCATCTAGATATTTTTTTCTGGAGAAAAACGCAATTGTTTAATCTACAGTGTAAAAAACTCGTTAGTATAGGTAGACTCTGCTCAGAACCCTATCATATGTATGCTCTCATAAAATTCGAGTACAAGACATATTATTATTCATGTCAAGAAAAATGAGTTTGACAAATCGTTCTACATTGTAAAAATAGAAACGGCATACCTAATGGGCTATCTACTGATCAGTTCAATATATTTAAACCATTCTTACCTGTTAGTTTATTTTATTGGGATCAATTTCGTTGTTTAGTTTCCATGCTATTCCCTACTTTATCCAATGCAACAATCACTATAATAAAGCCCCCTGTTAAATTATTCATTCATTTTAATATTTTGTTTTATTTCCTTTATATTAAAAAGTAAATAAATAAAAATGTGAACGCTTATCGCTATTTGATTTCACGATCTTCCTCAGTCAAACCGAACACTCTAACACTGCACCACGTGGTCTTTCTAACTAGTTCTGTTTCGTTGGTTTCGACAGACACAGCTAAAACTTTTAGATTCGTATCTGCCCCCATGAGCGTTTGTTGCAGCAAATTTTCATGCTACCTTGTGTTTTCGACCATGCTTTTTAATTTAATCTTTCAATACGAATCTTACTGATTCATACTTCCCTTGTAAGGGTAGGTTTTCGGGCAAAAAATCATATGCTTGTTTTAAATCTTGAGATTTGTCTTCAATTTCTTATGCCGAAACTATTTTGCTCAAATTTTGCTAATGAGTCCATATTCTATTATATTGTAAAAATACAGGTATTTTTAGGAATCTTTTTCACGAAGGGCGAATTTTTCGTAGAAAGATATCTCTGTATGTGTCAAATCTTGAGACTCGTTTTTAACTCTCATCTAAAAAAAAAAAAAAAAAAAATCTTTCCTCATGTGAATTTTCTGCAGAAAATAATCCTTCTGCATGTAACAAAAACAGATTACTTTTTTTATTCAATCTCCGTGAAGTAAAATCCTTAATATATTTTTTAAAAAGTAATTAGTTTCTTCTATATATATAAAAAGAAAATATCTCATTGTCGTGAAAATCTTCGATCTCCAGTTTTTGAAAAAATTATACATGTTGAGTTGTTCTGAACAGAAATTGACTATTTTTAGAAAACGTCTGTATGTCTGTGTAACATCAAATTTGTTGGTGTTGTATTTCATGAATCATCGAACGAAATTTAACCAAACCCGGTATTCAGTGTGACCTCCAACTAAGCATGTGCTGATTACATTTAGGGATTAATCGTCCGACAGGAGGCGCTGTCATGCATTTTTTGATAATTTTTAATATGGCAGTATAAGATAAAATTTCATATAAATGTGCATAATAATTTATTTTTAAAAAATGCTCGTGAAATTAATATGAATTATCGATACCAGCAGTAATAAAATAAACATGAAAAGAATTATGTGCATGTAGGGGCGTTTCTCCCCCTCCTTGGGTAAGAAATACCCAGTAGGATATAAATTATTTATATATGTACCATTTAAAAGAACTCCTCAATAACTGTAAAACGAAGAGATGAAGCATAGATCTGTGATAGTTTACGAGAAAGGTATTGATTTTTTTAATTTTTAATAAGGAAAAAAAAACATTGTCTCAGATGTCCGAAAAAATTGACTTTCTTTTGGCATTTACTGTTATACCTCCCTGAAAGGAATATCGTCTGAATTCATCATAGAAATTAATTTTTAATATATAATAAATTAGTAATCATTTTGTATTGAGTGAATTGACATAGGGAAATTCTGGTAACCACAATATGCTAGTTAAATTTGTGAGATATTATTTGTTGACATTTGCATTCCAACCGGTCACTCATTTATACAATGATCGTTACCACTATTATTCAAATGTTTAATTTTTATTAAACATTATAAAGTTTTGATTACAATTTTGATTACAAGTTGTATAAAGTTCTGGTTACAATTATTGCAGTTAAATAATTCGAAAACATAAACAAAATAATATTTACTATAGAAAATCTCACAATTTTTGTTTATGAAACTTGTGAGGTTGAGACGTTAGAACGTCACCACAGTTGTTTATATTAAGCTGGATCCAGCAAAGTAGGAAGTGGGGACGGTTAAAATCACTCCGTCGCCAGTGACTTGGTGACGGTTGAGGTCGAGCTAGTTTTGTGTCGGCAGGGTGCTGCATTAAAAGACTTAGATTTTGAATATTAGTTAAATTAGAAGTGATTTTTAAAAGTACGGTGAAATGTAGTGAAAGGAGGGTGTAAGAAGAAGTATAAAAATAGAGATGGTTTTAGTAGATAGTGTAGATGTTGGAGGATCTTATAGCGAATGTGATGATTCTTATTTTGGCGAATATCGAAAGCGGAGTAGAGGAGATTTAGTTGTGTGAAGTTAAGTAGCGTTGAGTGTTGGTGAGTGTCTACTAGTTTTCGGAAGTTCAAGCTGGGATAGAAGGGAATCCTTTGTCCCATAGTGAAGCCGTAGTTGGAGTACGAGTGTGACCGTCTCTACACCTTTCGACTATCTGCTGGGGTGAGATATTTAAAGTTATCTACTTAATTTGTTGATTCATATATTTTGATTAAGTAAAACGCTGGCTGAGCTATATAAATTTACCAGGCCGTCCTCCCATTAATCTGCTCAAATAAACTTTAGTTATTGTTATTTAAGTCTTGTGTTCTCTTAGTAATCTAAGTATTTAAGTTAAGATGGAGTTTGCAGGAGCGCAAACTCCACAGTGGCGCCCAACTCCGTTCGACATCCCCCCCCCCACTCGGGTTTATTTTACTGGCTCAAACAATGTACTTAAATTTTTTGAAGATCTTGAACAGTATTTTGATATATGTAAAATTGTCGAGGATGATAAATTTACTCCTTAAAAGGAGATGCTAAAATCTGGTATGACACCATTGCCTCTAGAGCTCTAGGCCAAAATCCTACGTATGAGGATTTGAAGCTCAAAATTAAAAATTCATTCTCTTCTATTGTGGATAAAACCAAACTCCGTCAAAAACTTTATACGACAAAAATGTCGTTTTATGACAAACCTACAACATTTTTATTACGTAAATTCGACATTATAAAGCAGCTGGATTTAGTTTTATCTTTTGCCGCTGCAATGGAAATCATAACCCCTCTTTTGACTATTCCTATTCAAGATTACCTTGATCTGAAACCTGTCACCTCTTGATCCATCCCTTCCGTGGAGGATCAAAATTGTGATGGCATGTCTCCGGACCATCTCTAGGGGTGTGTCCCAGACCGTCGCCAATTGCCCATGTGCGCAGCACTAGTGCGACGTAAAACTCAACCATCCATCCATCCATCCTGTCACCTCTTACGACAGTCTGTTCCAAACCTTAGCTAAATATCAAGAACGACATCCTCCAAGGGCGGAAAACACCTTTAATCGCCAACGGGGTAATGGAAATATGCAAAATTCTAGGCGTGAAAATTTCACCCCCCCCCCCCCCTCAAAATTTCAATCGCTATCAACAAGAACGCCAATCGCCGCAGCCAAGGCGTAATAACTTTCAAAATTCTCGGAATGATCGTTCTAATCAAAATCAGTCTCAAAACTTTTCTCGAGCTGATAGAAATAACAGAAATTTTCGTAACTCTCGTGATAACCAGAGTCGTCAGTTAAACGAGTAAGTGGCTCTTGTGAGGAGGGTCAACAGCCACTGAATAACTCAACCACCTCCATATGTTTAGACACTATTTGTATCAGTCCAGTGGACCTACCTAATTTGAATGCAATAATTCATGATACTTTCATACGTACTTATTGGGACACTGGTGCTGAACGCTCCTTTCTAGCATATGAAACTTATAAAAAGTATTTTGACTTTAAACCTTTAAAGCGGACCAATTTAAATATTACAACGGCTCAAGGCAAGTCCTGTGTTAATAGAGGCGAAGTCAGCCTGAATGTTAAAATTCATAATTTAAGTGTTAATTGGCCTTTTTATGTCATCGACAATCTTCAGCATCCCTGCATTATAGGGTTAGATTTTATGAAAGCAAACAATGTTGAAATTAATATTGCCAATAAATCTTTACATATTGATGATTCTAAGTCAAATTCTAAACCTGTCGAGCCGACAGAGTTAATTGTTACTTTAGAGGAAAGTGCCCTCACTCATATTGAAAAAATTGATTTTGTTAATTTTCTTAATCAGTTTAAACAGTTATTCTCTGAGACACCTGGCTTAACCCATGTTGTTTACCATGAAATTGACACTGGAACTAATAAACCAGTCTTTAGTAAGCCTTATCGTTATGATCAAGCCAAGCAAGATATTATAAATTGGCATATTGAGAAAATGTTGCAAAATGATATTATTATGCCTGTAACTTCTCCTTATGCATCTCCTGTTGTTTTATGTCGTAAGAAAAATGGTAAAACTGTTACTGACCCTGAGGCGTGGAGATTTGCAATCGATTATCGTAGGCTAAATTCTATTACACAATATCCTCAGTATCCCTTGCCTATAATTGATGATTTGTTAGCACATATAACAACGACAAATTTTATGTCTACTCTCGATCTGACATCGGGTTACTTTCAAATTGCAATGAAACCCGCTGATATATCAAAAACAGCGTTTATAACTAAAAACGGCACGTTCGGTTTTAAACGAATGCCTTTCGGATGTTCAGGGGCTGTAGCAACATTCCAAAAAGCCATGGAAACTATTCTCAAAACTGTTTTGAATAAATTTGTACATGTTTATCTCGATGATATAATAATCACGTCCTCATCTTACAATGAGCATTTAGATCATTTAAAAACTGTTTTTACTCTACTGCAAAATGCAGAATTAACTTTAAATTCCTCTAAGTGCCATTTTGCACGACAGGAAATTAAGTACCTAGGCGTCAAAATAACGCCTGCTGGTATTTCTGTAGATAATGAAAAAGTTCAACCAGTTTTAAACATGCCCCCTCCTACAACTTCCAAACAAGTTTCGAGATTTCTAGGCATGTGTGCTTGGTATGGGAAATGTATACCTAATTTTGCTCACATATGCGAGCCCCTCTTTAAACTCAAAAGGAAAAGAGTTAAATTTCACTGGTCAAATGAAGCACAAGAAGCATTTGATAAGTTAAAAACTATACTTAGTGCTCCTCCTGTACTAGCTCATCCTAATTATAATATTAAATTTCAAGTAGCTACTGATGCTTCTTCGTACGGCATTGGTGCCGTTTTAAGCCAAGAAGGCCGTCCAATAGCATATGCGTCCCGTACGCTTAACACTGCAGAAAGAAATTATCCAGTAACTGAACGTGAATGTTTAGCAGTGCTTTGGGGATTGCAAAAATTTCGTTTATATTTTACGCAACTTCCAGTAACAGTCGTTACAGATCATGCGGCATTAACTCGGTTAACAACTGGAAAGAATCTCTCTCCCCGCATGATTCGATGGACTCTTAAGTTATCTAACTTTAATATAAACATAGAACACCGACCTGGTTCTGACAATATCGTAGCGGACGTTCTTTCACGTACTACTCAAACTCAAGAAAATAAGATTGAATCTAATCTTACAAATCAATCCCTTGCTTTAAATGAAAAGAATGATCAGTTAAATTCTACTGTTAAAGCCTCATATATTCATCGTTCGCATTTCAAGGCTGAACCGGTTCAATCCGAAATATTAGTAGACGTGACTGAAACTCGTGTAAAGGAAATTGAAAGTGAACAAGTTAACCCATGTGCTTCTACAGATCTAGTCACTACTTTAAACAATAAATTCGTATCTGATCAGGAAAAAGTAGCTTTAGCGCTTATGCCAGCATCTGTGTTAAATTCGAGAGATCAATTAATCAAAGAGCAAAAAAATGATCCCGAATTTGGATTAATCTATAAGTATTTAGACGATCCTGAGTCAGTTTCATTAATTGAATCAGCCATTGCCTTAAACTGGTCCATATCTTTTTCTTTAATCGATGGCTTGCTTTTTTATTCAAAATTATTATCATCTTATGGCGAATTACGAGTTGTAATTCCCCAATCTCTTCGTCAAGCCATCCTATTTGAGTTTCATGACTCTCCAATTTCGGGGCACTTTGGCATTAGGAAAACTTATAAAAAGCTCAAAGATGCCTGTTACTTTCCTAAAATGAGGAAGTTTGTTAATGAATATGTTTCGAGCTGTCGCGTGTGCCAGCAATATAATTATAAAAATGTAAAGCCGGCCGGTAAATTAATTCCTATTAAAGTTGATTTTCCAAATCAAATTCTTGGACTCGACTTAATCGGTCCTTACCCCCTCTCTAAGCCAAATAGATTTCGTTATGTGTTAGTTATGGTGGATTATTTTAGTAAATGGGTTGAATTTGTGCCTTTACGTAAAGCTTCGGCACAAGCAGTGGCCACTGCCTTCTTTAATAATTATATTTCTCGTTACGGCGCCCCCCTTCAAATTGTAACGGACCATGGTCCTCAATTTATAAGTAATGGTTTTAAGGCACTTTGCGATACACTCGAAATTAAACATGTCTTCACGGTTCCATATCGGCCGCAAGCTAATCAGGCCGAACGTGTTAATAGAACTCTAATAAACATGATTGCGACATTCATTGGTCAAAATCATGAAAATTGGGATCAGTTTCTTTATCATTTTGGCTATGCAATTCGTACAGCGGTAAGTGATGCAACCGGAAAAACTCCCGCTGAATTGTTTTTGGGCAGAAAGATTCTGACCCCCTTTCAAAAACTGGTATTAGTACAGCAAAACGCATCTCAATTTATTACGCGAAATATTGAAGAATTGCTACCAGAAGTTCAGAGAAATTTGAGAAAAGCTCAAGAGCAGCAAGCTCTATATTATAACTTAAAACGTAGAATTTTAGAAGTAAAAGTGGGAGATAAAATACTCCTAGAATCACATTTTCTTAGCTCTAAAAAAGATTCTAAAGTAGCTAAATTTGGGCCGAAATTCATTGGGCCTTTTTCTGTTTTAAAGGTAGAAAATAATAATCTGACAATCGATTTTAACGGCACCCCAACGACCATTAATGTTGATCAGGTCCGAATATTTAAAGAGCGCACTCAATCATATACTGAAACTCTTGATAGTGATAGCGTGCCGGGTTCAAACCCACCTGACGAACAGTCCGTCCTTACGCCTAACCTCACTCCCCAGCCTAGTGCTCCTGATTCTTGTACAGCTGATGAACTACCTACTCCTACAACACCCAAACAATCTGATCAGGGCACTTCCGCTGACCAATCTAGTGTTAGCAGACCCGTCGCACAAAAACGAGCTCGTAGTGGGTCATCAAACCATTCTAATGTGAAATTTCATAGGCAAACTGGTCGCAAACGCGACTATTCTTTTACTAATGGCACTTTTATACCGCAGAGTAAAAAGAAACATGGTTGGAACAAGGGTTTCAAACGCCCTGAAGCCCCCTCCTCAAAGTCCTCTGGAACACATCGCCCGCAGAAGGTACTAGCAGTACCAGATTCAGTGCACACCGACTCGTTCCGACCTAAGAGAAAAGCAAGGGTTCGAAAAAGACCTCCACCCTCTTCATCAGCTAGCGGACGGCACATGGAAAAATTCCTAGCTTCTCCTGACTCGATCGGCAAAGACGAGTTCTCTTCACACCACCGATTTAATACTCGGCGTCAAGCCAGACTCCGACAACAGGCTCAGCCATATGAATCACCTGCCGAGCAAGCCTTTGTACAAGCCTTTTGGGATAGCCCTAGACCCCGGTCTGAAAGCCTCCAACCCTGTGGCCTAGCTGACGAGTACATCGAGAACATTCACCAAGACCTCTGACCTTGCTGAAGTTACAGCTGCAAATTCACATCAGGTGATACCGTTCTCTATTTTTTTTTCTCTATTACAAGTGCATTTCTGTCAGAGCTGTACAAAATGTTCGACGTACCTTGTAGCCTTTTTGGGACTTTATATTTTAAGAACTCTTACGAAAGTTATGGACTTTCCCGAACTAAAAATACAAAATTTAACTTAGCCATGAACTTTCAAATCAAAATTAATGTTCTGCTTCAATGTCAACATTTTTGTTCTCTCTTAAATATCTATTTTATGTATGTATTAATTCTTTTACCTTGTAGCCATCTCCTGCAGAAAGCTGGTAATATAAACTGTTTTTTGGCCCCTTTGTAAATTTCCCCCCTTTTTCTCTTGTATTTTTATAAATGATGTATTTATAAACTGCATATTTGTATTTGTAAAATTTTTTGAATATTTGTCTAAAAGTTTATCTGTATGTCCTTTTAGAGGGGGTAAAATGTTTTTTTTTAGCTATAAGCATAAAAGTCGTGTTTAACTATATAACATTAAAAAGACTAACTACTCAGTTTTTTCCGCTTATGCTTTAGCTAAGGAGGGAGAAATATTTCTGTATGTAACCTATCTATTATGTTAATAGAGACGAACATGTCTCAGTTTCTTCTAGAGATGAATTGTCACTTTTTTTACTATGCATACTGTAAAAGTTTTTCCCATTTCAGACACTCTGATGGACTATTCTCTTAATCTGATGTTAACTCTTTTTATCTAAAGTGAAAGATCTTAATTTGATGTCAAAAAGTTCTTTTTTCCTGCATATGGACAGCCTGTGGATTCTGACGTCTGCTCTAGTGCGAAGAAAGTTCAGCCTATTCTTGGTTTATTCATCTACCTTGCAGACGTAGAGCTACGCTTTAGTACCAGTCCAGCCAGTCAACTCATATTAATAAAGACGTTATCATTTTTTTTCTCTTTTTATTTTAAAGACACTTACTCTTGTGTTATAACAAACTTTAAATGTCGCATTTTGTCACAAGCGACTTACATTGTAAAGCCAAAATCAAGTTGAATTTAATATATTGCCTTCCTGGCCTAACAGAGAGACGTTTGTTAATCCTACTGTAAGCCTGGTTTTAGCTCAGTCAGTCCCGGAGTTTCTCGGGGTAAACGAACGCCTTTTATTTAAAATTTTAAATTAATTTTTGCGTCCCCGAGTTTTCCGCTCAGGGACTTAACAAATTTTTAAGTTTTTCTCACCCAGTTAAAATTTAAGTGACGGCTGCACTCACACTTCAGAGATTTGAAATAGTTAGAGAGGGAATGAAGCTATTTAAATTTAATCGATCAAACCCGTTGGGGATTTTCCCGACTAAATTTTTTTTCTAGGAGGGGGACTGTGAGGTTGAGACGTTAGAACGTCACCACAGTTGTTTCAATTAAGCTGGATCCAGCAAAGTAGGAAGTGGGGACGGTTAAAATCACTCCAACGTCAGTGACTCGGTGACGGTTGAGGTCGAGCTAATTTTGTGTCGGCAGGGTGCTGCATTAAAAGACTTAGATTTTGAATATTAGTTAAATTAGAAGTGATTTTTAAAAGTACGGATTGAAATGTAGTGAAAGGAGGTTGTAGGAAGAAGTATAAAAATAGAGATGGTTTTAGTAGATAGTGTGGATGTTGGAGGATCTTATAGCGAATGTGATGATTCTTATTTTGGCGAATATCGAAAGCGGAGTAGAGGAGATTTAGTTGTGTGAAGTTAAGTAGCGTTGAGTGTTGGTGAGTGTCTACTAGTTTTCGGAAGTTCAAGCTGGGATAGAAGGGAATCCTCTGTCCCATAGTGAAGCCGTAGTTGGAGTACGAGTGTGACCGTCTCTACACCTTTCGACTATCTGCTGGGGTGAGATATTTAAAGTTATCTACTTAATTTGTTGATTCATATATTTTGATTAAGTAAAACGCTGGCTGAGCTATATAAATTTACCAGGCCGCCCTCCCATTAATCTGCTCAAATAAACTTTAGTTATTGTTATTTAAGTCTTGTGTTCTCCTAGTAATCTAAGTATTTAAGTTAAGATGGAGTTTGCAGGAGCGCAAACTCCACAAACTGAGAGAAAATAATTAATTAAAATTTAGAAAATTTAATTTAATAGATAGGGGATACATTTTATTTATTCATATTTTCCCCAGAGACTATATCTCGCTATAAATGTATCATTTCGACTACGCCCACCACCATTTAATTACACTAAAATAATGAATGAAAATATATAATTTCTGACTTCATCAAAAAATTTCTGGAAACAAAATATTCACTTTGTAGAAACATTTTATTGCTAACAAACATAAAGATTTTTTTCTACACTACTAATGTGTTGCTGCCACTATTTTTTTTTTAGTTAAAACATTTAAATATATATTTTTTATTATAAAGAGTAGAATCAAGAGAAAGATTAAATTTCTTTCGTACCGAACGTCTAGGCGGATAAACAATAATAATATACTTTTTTTTCTAAATACGTTCTCTCCCCCCCCCCCAGAAAAAAAATACTGATGTTTAATTAGTTCTTTCATATTTCTGAAAGATTTGTAATGTAGTCACGTTTATGCCATAATACGTTATTTAATTTAAATTTTCATTGAACATTATTATTTTTTTTAATTCCGGAAAAAAAATGTACTTTACGGATTTCATTTTAATTCACATTTATAAATTTTATTAATGAATGAAATGTATATATATGTATATATATATATATATATAGACAGAGCTTTTTATATTTAATAAATTAAATTAAATTTTTTTTCTAAAAAATAAAATAAAATAAAAATAGTATATGTAAAAGACTCATGTGGAAATATCAGTTTGCTTTGAAATTGGTAAATATTTAAAAACATTTTATTATCATTATTATTTATTTCTTTTTTAAAACTAGTATGTTGTAGCCATCACAAAACTATCTTCTATATCATTCTAAATAACAGTGCCACTTACAGATTAACATGCACAAAAGTTTAATCATAGCTTCTTATAATAAATATTTTAGATGTGTAGATTAGTGCAGCTTTAATCAGTATATTCTTATATGTATCCATGTGGAAAATAGCAGAATATGAACGATAGCAGAGGCACCTGTAGGCCGATATTCACTTAAAATAAAAAATTATTTTAATTGTTTTCATAATGCTTATCTCACATATATAGTTTTTTGCATTTATATGCCATTGATGTGCAATTTAGCCTTTCAATTTACCAAATGAATTGCAGTAGAAAACCGTCACTTGTCGATCGATATGCATCGAAATTTATTCAGAATAGTGTGTTATAATAGCATCTCTTATATATCAAAATTTGTGGAATATTATGCTGTAGAATCTGTGATATATCCTTTCCGTTCCCGGGAAAAAGTGTACCACAGCAATACCACCTATCAGCTGACATGCACCCAAAATGAAAGAGCATAACGTTTTATAAAGACTTTTTTCGTGCTAAGTTTCATTCGGTTATACAAAATATAACCTGAGATATAGCATTTAACTGCAAACAAATATTTTCTAAAAATGATTTAATCGCACTCTGGATCTCTCAAAACGTATAAATCCATCCAAAACCAGAAGTCGAACATTTATATAAAACCAGTGCTTTCTTCTATTAAATAGATAATAAAGTAGTGATATATCTTAAAAAGTATATTTACTTGTAATGGATACTGTACCAGTTTTAGTCATACTTAGACTTAAATTATAGAAATAAGTTTTCTATAATGTCCATGGGTTCGTCTCGCATTTAAGTTTGATGTTAAAACCGTTTACTAATAATATCATGAAGCATGAAGATATTAAGTCATGAGTTCTAGAATTCGGTTAATTTTTCCAGACACTTTCGATTTCCGATGCTTTGCCAAATATCACACTTTAGGATTTGAAAGATCTTGTATTACCTAAAATACATTACTTAAAAACTTTTAATCCGAAATTAAAAAGTAAACCAGTAAAAATTAAAAAAAAATAAACAAGATCTTTAGGATTAAAAAATTAAACAATATCTTTAGGATCAACCCTATAAAAAGTAATTCTCAAAATGCATTCTGGCTGCAGCATATGATATCAGACTTACTTTATTTATCTGCATTAAACTAGCACATAAATGGATAGAGATACAAAAGTTCCTTTAAAAAATGGAAAACAAAAATTGCCCACTTTTTAAAAGTACAACGTTCATGGTTTAAACTACCCAAGGAATTTTAACAAGCATTCAACTTGGCATACAATTTTAGGAAACTCCAGATGCTACATTAAACACAACATATTGAAATCAGAATATAAACAATTTTATTAAAATCACACAATCAACTGTGGAAGAAAATCATATTTATTGAAATTTTATTTTTCCGACTGAGTGAAAATAATGCCTGGACCGGGAGTCCAGGCCTTAAGGTTGTCTGAGTGTGTAATGTCGACCGGCTGTCGACCTGGATAGCTCAATTGGATGAGCCTTGACCTTGTAAGTCAAAGTTCCGGGGGTCTCCCGGTCCAGGCATTATTTTCAATCAATCGGAAAAATAAAATTTCAACAGAATATAAACGTCTAATAGAATAGGAGGGATTTTCTAGGTAATTTATAACTAAGCATCAACTTATTATTAGCCAAATGTATTGAAGTACACATATGAAAACTTCAAAGAAATATCGTTATAGTCCAAAAAAGTTATCGGTGATATACCAAACTAAGCTTCAGTTCTTCTTTCCCACTCTCTCTTAAATAAATAAATAAATAAGAGTAGTTATGTGTCTTATTTGTCAACATTTATTTATAATTAACAAATAATGCATTACCACTGAATGGACGAAAGTACAAAATTGGGTAAAACACCTTATAGTTTTTTTTTTTTTTTTTAGAGGAACTAAAATTTATTTCACTCTATCGAAAAGAGCATTGTTTATATTTACAGTATATTCTATGTGAAGCACATTTTGTACATTTTAGAATTAATCATACCATCATACGTCAATTTCCCATTGATTAATGTAGTTTATAAAATGTATCATTCAGAAATTTCACGCATAGACGAAATGTACTCGAACATTTTAAGTGCCTCTGTACACGAACAATGCGTCTGATCGAAATAAAAATTTTCATGTACTGTTCACATATAGTACAAAAGATTCAGATTGCCGAGTTTGGACTTCTGTGTAATATCAATGCGTTATTTATGCTGATAAAGATCCTAGATATTCATACATATACAGACACGTATCCCAACCGCTAAAAAACTGATTATCGGTTTCAGGGAATAGTAAAACTTATAACTATTGAAAAGAACTTAAGTTCGAAAATTTGTCCATACCCCCCCCCCCCCCCCCCGCGAAAAAAAAAATCATCTATTGTGTATGGAAAATAATAGTTCAAACAAACTGTAATTTCCATACATAAGCTTTGCTTAGTAATTGTAAAGGGGAAACACTATAAAAGTAACTTCAACTTCATAAAAACCAGAATATTTATTTCAAACTATATCAACTCGTTTAGAAAAATAATATTCTTGAAAATTAAAATGTGTAGCGAATTCATAAATTAACTTATAATAGTATAACAACTTTACTGAAGAAGCAAAGGGAAAAAAATAAAGTTGAAATTTTGCCAAGAACTTACATTTTTCTTTAGATATTTTATTGTTATCTTGTGGTATAAATAACAGCTGTATATTTTGAAGTAAATAAACATGTTTGCTGTCATGACAATAAATATTTTAGACACAGAGGGAAAAAAAAGTCATTTTTCCTTTTTTCAATGAAATGTCACTCACTAGTGATTTATTTATTAGTTAAGGCTCAGTATTATTAAATTGTGTTTATAAATATATTTAGAACCATTCAATAATAATAAGAGTTTTATATTATTATTATTTTCCACCACACACGAAGAATATTTTGAGAACATATTGTTCGCCCTTAAATACTTGATTTCGAATCCAATTTTAAATCGCTTTTACTCCATCATCTTTTTCGTAGATCTTTGATCCAAAGAATTCACATATGTCAAATTTTATTTGTTGAGAAGTTGATAGGCTGACAGTTAATATTATGACAATTAATCTTTATTACTATGAAATTTCTTTTATGAAAATCTGGTGGGATTTTTACATGAATGAACGTCATAAACTTTTTTTTTTTTTTTTCAGAAATCTAATTTTTGGAGTGTGTACAAGTTATAGAGACACAACCTGGGTTTAAAATAAATGATTTACAATAATTTAATATTTTTGTTGAGTATTGTTTTCCCTGTTAAAAATCAATACATTTATAAGATTTGCTTTTGAATTTAAGATTTTTTTAGATTATTTTCTTATTAGTAAAGTGTATGGTAAATTTATTATCAAATTAGTACGTTATGGCAATTATAAAAGTTTCCTTTATTAAAAATATTTTTCACGATAACTGTAAAAAAAAAATAGTCTCACAAGGAGACATTCAAAAGGCGTCGTCTTCAAAGAATATTGAAAAAAATATATATGATTCTACTCCTCCTAAAACACCAGAAACTGATAAAATTATCGGCTGAAATGAATTACAGGGACCACAAAGAATTATCAAAATTAAGCATATTTGGCGATTTCACATTGATAGGCGATTGCTTTTGAGTACTTGGCGGAGAAACAAAACACGGTTTTGTTCGTACACGTCAATCTTGGTGCTAGCGACCTGAACACCTAACAGCGCTAAATCGACAAATATGCTTAATTTTGATAATTTTTTGTGGTCGCTGTAATTCATTTCAGCCGATAATTTTTTCACTTCCTGGTGTTTTATGAAGAGTAGAATCACATATATTTTTTTTTCAATATTTTTTTGAAGACGACACCTTTTGAATGTTTCCTTATCAGACATGTATAACATTAAATGTCCAAAGAAAATCAATTTTGTTCTCTATAAACAAGATCTGGGGATATTTTTCCTTTAATCAATAAATTTGTTTCAAATTGCTACAAATGAATGGTTCAGCCATTTGTTATAAAGATATTGGCGAAATATTTTGAAAGATAATCACATTGAAAATTTACACCTCTTCCTTACAGAAGAGGTTAGCTTCTCTCCCATTGTGAAAAGTAAAACACCTACAGGCACAAACTGTTTTTGCTGGTTAATCATTATTACAAATACACACACTGGCCAATAAATTAGAAACCTTGAAATTAATATTATATTGGACCTTCTTTTGCAAGTTTGACCTTCTTTTCATTGAATAACAGCCAGTATTCGTCTGGTCAGCAATTCTACGAGCTTCTAGGGTGCATTTGTATCCAGAGTTTACCATGCATTGGCTACACAGACTTTAAATCCTGTAAATTGGATGGAAGAGGAGATTGCTGACATATGCTCTTTTCAAACATGTCCCAAACATTTCCTGTTGGATTAACATCCGGGCTTTGCGGCATCTGGGGAAACTGTTAGAAGTCAAATTGATATTCACTGAACCAATCTCGAACGATTATGCCACGATGTATGGTTGCATTATCGAGAACAAAATATCCGTTAGCTAGTAAAAATGTAACATTGAGGGATGCACTTAACCTAGAAATATATTGAGGTGCTGAATGGCTTTTTGATTATTCTCAAGTAACACCAGGGGACTACTGCCATACAAGCCATACAAGCAGAACATTCCGCGAAGTTTTGTAACAGGTTTTGCATACCTTCGCCTCTAGCGAACATTTGTAGAAACTCTTACAGGTTTCTAATTCATTTGCCAGGTGTGTATCTATACATTTCTTTTAACAATAATTGCTTTAAAATATTTCTAATTCTGCACATTTATACGAAATTTTTTCATATACTGTCATATTAAAATTTATAAAAAAACATAATGGCGACGCCACGTTTTAAACAACTCCCAAACAAATTTAATCGATATTAATTTATGTCAAGGTGCAACTACATATAAATTCGTATAGAATTTGGCGTATTAGTTCTAGAGCTAGAATTGATAGAGTAATTTTATCAGTCAACGATACAATAATTGATAGACAGACATTTTCAAAAAAAGAACAAATGATTTTCAAGCATTTAAATTCGCATAAATTCGCAATCTAAAAGCATTTAAATTCGTATAAACCGAGAATTTGAAAACTTTCACAAATGCAATCAGTTCTTCTACTGAATAAAAAAATCATTAACTGCGTAAAAAAAAAAAAAAAAAAAAAAAATGTATTTGATGTTTTTCAAAACTGATCTAACTTCGTGCTTAATAAAATAGATTTACGTTATATATATAAATTGTTGTACTCTAATATTAATGTAATTGAAAATACGTAGTAATTTTATCACAAATTATAATAATTACATTTTTAAAACTATGCCATTTTAAATAACTTATATTTTATGAAGTAACTTTTATAATTCTGATGCAATAAGTAACTCCTCTTTGCAATAACCAACATCAAAATTATGATGCTCCATATCCCTTAATCTTTTATACTACCTTATAAAACATTAATAAAATAGTGTGGAATAAATTTTGCGTGTAATTAATTAAATTAAAACCTTTATGTATATTTAACTGGTGTGTGGGATGTGTTTCTATAACGTCATTTTCATTTAGTATGAAAGTAATTGCTGTTATTGAAGGAAATCAAATTATTTAATGAAAGTTATTTTGGATTTCTAAATGATGTTAGATATTGTTTCAATGTGTGTTCCAAATGAATTTGATAATTATATAAATAAAATATATTAAGTACATGCATAAAGTTATTTTATTAAGTTTATTCATTTTATGTGTTGATATATTTTGCAGTTGGCTTCATCAATATTTCATACACTGGGAAGACGGGGGATTCAGTTATTTAACAGAAAATTCCTGGCAGCAAAGTTATCAGAAATTTTTTTATGCTATTTTTGCGTACTAGAGGTTCGTGAATTATCTGTGAATGAAAGACGAATCTTCCAGTGGCTTAAACGTTTATTTACAGAATATTCTAGAAGATTAAAGTTCTATAAAACAAGTGTCAACTTAAGCTTTCCTAAAAAACATAGCTTAAATAACAGTTGACAACAGCAAAATCAGAGCATAAACTGTATCATAGACTTAACATACGCAAATAAGCTGTAATCTAATGTTAGCAAGTGTCCCACTCAGGGTATTCTTCACAGAAAGCCGCTCGTCCATAGCTGGAAAATGTTTTCTTTTATAGCATCCTAGTAATCGAGAATTTTCTAGTAACTTCGAAAATAATCGGGTTAGAGATTAGATATGTAAAATAACAATAATAAGGATTTTTTTACCAAGGTCGCCAAAAATGTCACCAAAGTTTGCGACATGTCTACTTCCTGCTCCGGTGAAGCTTTATAATGGGTTTTTAAAGGAAAATGAGTTATTTTAACGAGGGAACAAGCTATAAATGCAGATAAGTAACATTTTTATAACATTAATGAAATTATTAATGAAATTATATAAAAATAACTCCTATTATTTACAAATGATTAACACTATGAAAAAAAAATTTTTTTTAGTAGAACCAAAAGTATTCGCACACAACACGATTTTTCCGTGAGGCACGCTATAAAATATCTTACATTTAATAATATTCTCCATTTCTACCAGCTAGGATCGAATCAGAGCACGTGACATTCTAGCCGATGATTTTACCCCACAGCTACGGAAGCAAAATTTGATTTGCTGCTCAGCAATTCCCAATCCTGCTTGGATGCGGATTTTTCCGTATGAAAAACAGGTAATATATGTAATCCTCAGATAAAATCTGTATTAATTATTCCACATTTTTGCGGTTAAAAGAAATGGGGGTTCTCTTCACAGACTGAGGTGTATTTTACACTGATGAAAAATTCTGTAACCGACATCTAGAATCTAATCTGTGGCTCTAGAAAAAATAGTTCTGTGTCATCCTTATAAAATCTAGTCCCCTTTGAAAGCGAGTTTTAAAAACCCTATTAGAATTCTAGAGCTTTTGATTATATTATCGAGGCCATACTTATTTAAAAATCTCTGCAAATAAATGCGAGCACAAAAGTTCTAACGACTATAATATTGGCGTATGACCCAATTCCAGAAAATCAGCGAGAATTTCTCGCAATACAAAGGATTCAGAATATTCAGAATATTTTTTCAGCATCCAGAAATGTATAGACTATAAATTCTGGATCATTTCGTCTATTCAACTTATTGGTGTGCCTTATACGCATAGCTCGGAAATCTCTATTTCTTGTGTATGGATTTAGAAAATGACCACTTATTCGTTCTAGTTGAAGGCGGTATATATATATATATATATATATACTCACTGTATGCTAAATTACTGTAGTTTTTGAAAACAAAAGTTTTCCGTAAAAAATATCCAGAAAATTTCTATTTTAAAACAGGGTGTTTTTACAGTGAACTTATGTAGAAACAAGTTATAAATAATAATATTAATGTCTTTCATGTGGATCTCCTTAGTTATAAAAAATAACTTCCTAAAAAATGCATTGATAAATAATTTTAAACAGTACTTTTAATATAAACGCGAAAAAAAAATATTACTCATTGATAATTTAATGTTAGTAATACAGAAAAAACTAGTATGTTGTGGCCACCACAAGACTTTCTTCTATATTTTCCTATATACATGTTCAATCAGTAACAATATTAAAAAAAAAAAAAAAAAAAAAAAAAAAAAATACGATTTTTTTTCTAAGTTCTTTTTTTGTTAAAAGTAATACATATTCAACCAGTAACAATATTTAAAAAAAAAATAAGTTTTTTTTTTTTTTTTTTTGTCAAAAGTAAAAAAAATCGATAACTTTGTTTTAAATTATCACAGATTTATAGTTCAACCATTCGTTTTAAAGGTATTGACGAGATCTTTCGAAAGATACCCATCTTGAAAATTTACCCCCCCGGGACCCCAGGGGGGAAAGCGATACCCCCACATGCACAGAAATTTTTTCCTAGTTAACTATTACTATTATCAATAACTCATATTAATTTTACAATCACAAGTTAAAAATAACTATCATTATGTACATTTATACAAAATTTTGTCCTATACTGCCATGTTAAAAATTTAGAAAAAATGCGATCACAGCGCTACATGTTGAGCTATTGATCCCCAAATTTAATCAGCACCAGTTTATGACGGGGACCAACTAAATACCAAGTTTGGTTAAATTTCGTTAAAAAAGAAAAAAAAAAAAAAGGAAAAGAAAAAAAAAATTTTTTTTTTTTTTTTTTTGGTTAAAAGTAAAAAAAATGCATAACTTTGTTTTAAATTATCACAGATTTATAGTTCAACCATTAGTTTTAAAGGTATTGACGAGATCTTTCGAAAGATACCCATGTTGAAAATTTACTCCCCCCCCGGGGGGTACTTTCCCCCCAGGGGGGGAACCGGTGCCTCCACATGCACAATTTTTTTTCGTAGTTAACTACTACTATTATCAATAATTCATATTAATTTTACAATCACAAGTTTAAAATAACGCTCATTATGTACACTTATACGAAATTTTGTCCTACACTGCCATGTTAAAAGTTTACATAAAATGCAATCACAGCGCCATCTGCTGGGCGATTGATCCCAAAATCTAATCAGCACCATTCCATGTCAGGGTCCAACTATATACGAAGTTTGGTTCATTTTCATTCATTGGTTCGTGAGATACTATGAAAAATACGAAAATTTGTCCTATACTGCCATATTAAAAATTTACATAAAATGCGATCACAGCGCCACCTGCTGGGCTATTGATCCCCAAATATAATCAGCACAATGCCCCGCCAGGGTCCAACTATATACCAAGTGTGGTTGAATTTCATTCATTGGTTCGTGAGATACGGTGAAAACACGAAACCACAGACTGACAGACACACACACAGACAGACATTTTTTAAAAACTATCAATTCGTGTTCAGGATACCCCAAAACGTGTAGATCCGTCAAAAAACGGAGGTCGAAAATTTTCACAAATCCAATACTTTCTCTATATTACATATAGAAGAAATTAAAAAATGATTAAATTTGTGAGGTCGAGACTGCAGTAGGTTTGGTTTGAAATTATGCTGGATCGAGCAAAGTAATCAGTTGGGATAGTTAAGTTATAATAATAATAATAAATAAAATATAATAATAATTTCTAACTTATATCTCTGTCTCTTGTAAGTTAAGTAACATTTAAATCATGTTAAATGTTTTTGAAATCGAGGTATTCTTACTTTGGCGTATGGACTCTTTTTCTTTGTAGAAAATGCTTGCAAAAGTCTATTATTATTATTTTTCAAATACACTGCTGGCCATTAAAATTGCTTCACCAAGAAGGAATAATAATAACGGAATGAAATTTGTTGGACACATACATTATAGTAGGAAGAACAATTGATTAAAATTTCAGGAAATTTGGAGTAATATGTACTGAGAAAACAGTACAAAAAGCAGCGACCTCTGTGAGCAATAACAGCACTTATCTGCCTAGGCATTGAATTGAACAGCGATTCGATGACATGTACGGGTAGAGCTTTTCATGAAGTTTTAACACGATGCCACAATTCATCGATCGAAGTTACTGGTGAGTGGTTGAGAGGCCAATCTCTTTTCAACGATTAAACAGTCATTTTCATTGGTGCGAGATCAGGAGAACGCGCTGGCCAGAGAAACAGTCGAACACATTCTGTATCAAAGAAGGTCCGGATAATACAAACAACTTGCCGTAGTGCATTATCTTGCTTAAATTTTGCGCTACGGAGGATTCGAATACAGGGCAGAGGGGCGGGCCTTAACTCGACAGAAATTTAATGGCCGCTGTTCAGAGCGCCAGGAATACGAACAAGGAGTAATGGAGACGTGTATCCAATGGGAACCCATAAAATCATTGTAAATGATGGACAGTATGATGATGTCGAATCCAGGCTGGTAATGTACAGCCGGGAAAAAAAAATCGCAGCACTCGCTGTAATTTCATTATTAATTGACACCATTCAACAGGAAATTAAATGCACTTTTTGAAAATGCTGTCGAATTTTGAATTAGGGGTTATCTACATATTGAAATGAGCGCTAACTTTTTCAATAGCAACACCCAATTTTGACTTCATATTCGAATTTCTGAGAGTCTGGCAGTGCGGAAAAGTATACTGTTTGTATACTTTACCTTTAGTATTTATAGTGTTATAATAAAAAATGTGTTAGGGGATTATCTGTAAATGTAGAAAATTAAAATTAAAGTCCTATAAGAAGCAGATAAAATTTTAATATTTTACACCGGAAATCTTTCAGGAAAAAAAAGAATTATATGAATTAATAAAAAGATTGAATTTTCCTGTTTCTTAATTATCCTGAATTCAGTTTCTTTGATTTGTATATACTTCAGTACTTTTTAAAATAATTTTAGGTCTATTTAAATACATTACACTTGCGATTTGTCCAGACTGTACTCTGAAAAAAGTGCAATATTTTTCAAGTGTCTATTATGGCTGTAGTGATCACCAATAAAGCTTGAATTTTCTTTCGTAGGTGTAACATAAAATAAGAAATGAAATAATATAGATATGCATATATACAATAACGCATAAACTAAATTTTTTCGGATAAATTATTGTAAGGGTTTATGAAGTAAATATTAAACAATTTTAATCACAATTACCAGTTTTGGGTCAGTTGAACTCTTTGGAACTGTACGATTCGTTTTACAATTTCTATGAAAATATAATTTCTTAATTAACCCTTTCGCGACTGCTGACGTAGATTCTCGTCATTTGAAAATCTGTAACTCTCTTAGTGGGCGTTTCTTTCGTAATTTGTGTGTTACATATTTCTTAAGTGTGTGCCCAGTGTTCACATTTTTGCAATAAAATATACTATGAATAGAAATATATTGATTAGAAAGATTGTAATTATACTGTATATCTATATGTAATATAACTGTGAATACAGAAAATTTGTTCTGAAATACTTTATTTTGAGAGAATAACGCCCTTAGGCGGATCTTACTGTCAAAAATACACAATCCTGCGGCCGCAAAAAGTGTTAAAATATATTTATAAAAGTAAAAGTATATTTAAAAAATATATCAAGTTAAAATATATTATTGAAATTTTAAGGACTAAAGTATCCTTAAAATAATAATCCTCCCCCCCCCCCCCTACAAAATAAATAAAAATAAAGCAATATATAAAGCAAATGATTAAGCCTTTAACTTAAGAAACGATTTTACAAGTCTGTCTTGCATTCCAATCCCATTCTTTTTAGTTCCCCATCATACTATAGGTATGGGGAACATAGGTAACCGTGAAAATTTTCGACCTCGGTTTTTTAACTTTTTTACACGTTTTCAGGTGTGAGGAATTCGAAAATGACAAAATTTGTATGGTGTCTGTCTGTAGGGTGTCTGTTAGTCTGTTAGTCTGTTTACACGATATCTCACGAACAAATGATCGTAGAGATGTCAAATCAGTTTTAAAATATTACTTTCGATACTGGCAAGAACCCTATTCATTTGCAACATTCGAATTAAAAAACTTCGTAAGTTATTAGAAATTTACGATTTTCTTAACATGGGAGAATAGGACAAAAATTCACTTAAACGTGCATTTAATGGAAACATTTTACTGTAAAAAAGTCAGACCAGTTTTAAAATATCACTTTTGATGCCAGAATGAACATCAGTAACTATAAATATGCTACTTTGAAAATTTCGTAAGTTATTGGAAATTTACGAATTTCTTAACATGGCAGTATAGTGCAAAATTTCACATAAACGTCAATTTTGAGAGATATTTTCATTGTAAAGATGTCAGACTACTTTTCAAATATTATTTAGGACACAGGCATGAATATTAATGACTATGAATTTTCCAATATAAAAATTTCGTAAGTTATTGGAAATTTACGAATTTCGTAACATGGCAGAATAGAGCAAAATTTCACATAAACGTCAATCTTGAGGGATATTTTCATCGTAATGATGTCAAACCACTTTCGAAATATTATTTGGGATACTGGCATGAATATCATAGACTATGATTTTTCCAATTTAAAAATTTCGTAAGTTATTTGGAATTTACGATTCACTTAACATGTCAGAATAAGGCAAAATTGAGCATAAACTTCTATTTTGAGGATCAAGCAGAAACGGTCGTTTTGCCAAGCCAAGCTCAAAGAAAAACAAAACAAACAAACTACCACTAACACAAAGCAGAACGCGCCAATAATAATATCGCCAGGAATAATCCAAGACTGCTACATGCTTATTATACAGAAATCAACTTTCCCATGTTAAATCAGCAATTTTTTTTTCCGTAAAGTTTTAAATATTGGAAGAACCAAATATCGCAGAAAAATTAAACAAAACGTAAAATATTCGTATCAACGAGAGCTTTAATTTGAGATAAAAACAAAATTTCTAAGTTAATAATTAAGAAAATGGGAGCATTTTCAATTTAGTGCAAAATTAGATGTTTTGACAACTTTTTCAAAAAATTTCTTCGTCAAGAAATTTTTTTTTAAAACAAGTTAGAGAGTTCATAAATGTGCATAATTCTTTGAAAACTGGTTTTTCAGATAGATAATTACTTAATTTAGGAACTTTTGTAAAATTTAGCTTTTAAAAATCAAAATTTCATATATTAATTGCTGAAAAACTGTTAAATACCGCCAAAGAGATATGAATCGCCAAATATGAAATTTCTTCATCTCAGTTAAACTGAAAAGTATTAATTTCAAATTGAACTGCTTTTTTTTTTTTTTTTTTAATAAGTTATTTTTTTAACCAAAGAACCCTTGCTTTTATTATTTTGCATAATTTTAAATTTTACATCCCTTAAAACAGTAATGAATACATTTTTGAATAACATTCGTTTCAAATCTGTAGTTTGAATTGCTGATTTTTGAATATTTTTCAAACGCTGACATAATTTTCATTTAATTTTACCTTAGAATAAGAAAGTCAGTACACGATATAGTATATAATTTTAATATCTTTCAATCTGGCATTGATAATTATGATGCATAAAGACTTTTACTTCCTTCTATATAGTATACTAGCAGGCTTTGCCCTCTTCGCTGGTCATTGTATTGAAATGAATTTTCAAAATACCATATCATCTAATATAAATAAAGAGAACTGTCTGTGTGGCTGCGCCCTGGTGCTCACACTACTAATCGCAGAGCTACAAAATTTGGCAAACGAATACCTGGGACCCTGTAGGTGTGCGCATCATCGATATTTTTTTGAAATTTCGAATTTGTATTTTTTGATTTTTTTTTTTTTTTTTTTTTTTTTTTTCAGTTTTAAATATTGGTTTTTAAATATTGGGCGTAGCTTGCTAATAAATAAATAAATAAAGTAAAATAAAATTGTACTGCATGAATTTGTATAAGATTATATAGAAGAAAGTGTTACAGCTGATCACAGCATACTACTTTTCTTTATTTTGCAAAAAAATCTAGATTAAAAAGTTATTTATTTTCAAAAACGAGGAAATAAGCAAAAATATAGGGTGGAAACAAACTTAAAATATGAAAATATCTTTCATCGTTGTGATCCATCCATAAACTAGTTGGCATAAGTGGACTCTGCTCAGTTCCCCATCATACATATTCTCATAAATTTCTAGTGCGAGACATATTATAATCATGTTAAGAGAAATTAATTTTACCAAACGCTTGACACAGTGACAGAATGAAATCCCCGCCTAATAGGCTAGCCACCGTTCACTTTGACATATTTATCATATTCTAATCTATTAACCGTTTACCCGCCAATGTTCCAATAATGGAACATCATTTTTAAAATAAAAAATTTACATGTAAAAAAACTCTTATTAATATCACTTTTACATACAATTGAATATGACATTATAAAGTATTTTTTACAATAAGTTTTATTCTGTTTAGATAATTATTTATTTTTTTACGATTTTTTGAATTTTACTATATTTTGTCAATTTTACTCTCTCTTACAATTAAATTTACCAAAATTCCAGTTTAAATTGAAAAAACGCAATACTTTAAAATATTTCATTAGAAAACATATCCTACGGGAATACAACAAAAGCAAAATTTTATTTTTAAATTTTAATGGTAAAATTTACGTTTTTATGTCTCTGTTCCATTATTGGAACATTGGCGTTTCGAGAGTTCATTTTTCAT
The DNA here is from genome assembly GCA_963930645.1 of Salticus scenicus. NCBI lineage: Eukaryota > Metazoa > Arthropoda > Arachnida > Araneae > Salticidae > Salticus > Salticus scenicus. The sequence goes on along the minus strand of OZ005656.1, from coordinate 214,640,599 downwards.
TTATGTGCAAAGCATTGTATGATATTGCAAACATTATTTTCTTTTGCATTCTGATAAGAATACTAACTTTTCTAAAGAAAGTAAACAGATAAAAGAGATAATAGGGGGAAAGTGAGGGATTATTTAGACTTCTTTTGTCCTCTAAAATTCGAAAAATAAGCAGGTACAAGATAATACTGTTTTCAAATGGAAGCTGCAAAACTTCGAAAGGATTATAGTATTGGCCCTTGACATTGATGTTCAGTTTAGTAAAGTCATAACAATAGAAAGAAATTATTTTTGATAAGGTGGCTGAATATGTGTGTGTGTTGGGGGGGAGGGGGATTTCACCTGTGCCTTTGGAGACAAGTGCAGTTTCACATAAAAGGTGTCTTATTCCATATGTTTGCTGAAATAGTTATCAGTTTCGTTTCAGATAGCGTTTTTCTTATTAGTTTTGTTCGATGACAGTGAAAAAGGTGCATGTGTGCTTTCTATGTGTTTCATTTATAAAGTTTTCATAAATTTAACATCATGTCCAAAAGATGCCTCACGGTACAAGAAGCTGTGGCCTTTCTAGAAACTCTTTCGGATTCTGATTTGGAAGATGTAGATATTTGCCAGTTAGAGCCGGATGAACGTGGTGATATAACCGATGAAGAAGATATTGATGACAATAATTTAGACGCTGTTACGCCATTTGATGTGTGTGGAATGGTCGACGTCACTTTAAAAAAAGATGTAAGTACTCCAAATGAAGAGGAATTTCAGAAACCGGGTCCAAGTGCCAAGAAGAAACGAAAAACTGAAAACCCTGTAGTAAAATGGAAAAAAAAAGTGAAATTCGATAATCCAACAGAATTTGAAAAACCGGTACCAATATTGCATAAATTTCCAGAACTCATGGACTGCACTCCTCTTGATATATTTCATAAATTTTTTCCTGAAGAATATGTCGAATATCTTGCGGATATGACGTCACTTTATGCTTTGCAAAAAGGTGAAACAATTGATGTTTGCAAGAATGATATCTTACAATTTTTTGGTCTTCTTCTTCTAAGTGGATACCATTCAGTTCCTACTGAAGATATGTATTGGAATTCTGCGGAAGATACATGTGTTCCAATAGTTCCAACTGTTATGCCCCGCACTCGTTTCAGAAATATCAAGAAATTTTTTCATGTAATGGATAACAATAAGTTGGAAAATGGTGATAAATTAGGTAAAATAGCCCCGATTTATAAAGAGTTGTCCAAAAATTTCCAACAATTTGGAATATGGCATGAGAAGTTAAGTATCGATGAATCAATGGTTCCTTACTACGGTCGTCACTCATGCAAAATGTTCATAAGAGGAAAACCGATCAGATTTGGTTTTAAAGTATGGATGTTATGTTCTTCAACAGGTTATCCATATGCAATGGATATATATTCTGGGAAAAAATCAGAATCAGATAATAGTATTTCTGGACAGCTCGGACCGAGAGTTGTTAATGAGCTTTTATCTGTTGTTGGAGATAACTCACATCATGAAGTATATTTTGATAACTTTTTTACGTCTTATAATTTATTGTTGGAATTATCCCATAAAGGAATGCGAGCAACGGGAACAATTCGTGAAAATCGTACACAAAAATGCCCGTTGAAATCTAAAAAAGAACTTACCAAAGAAGACAGAGGAAGTTTTGATTTCCGATCTGACGGATCTGTAGCTGGATATATCTTATATCTGCAGCTGGAACGATAACGCGGTAGTGACTGTAGCATCAAACCGCTACACACATGAGCCTATAGGTAGTGTGAAACGCTATTCATGTGCAAAAAAAGGTAATATTGAAGTACCTCGGCCAAATCTAATAAAAAAATACAACGAAGGAATGGGCGGAGTAGATGTTTTAGATAAGCTTTTATCTAGTTACAGGCCTCAGTTGCGAAGTAAGAAATGGTGGTGGAATCTATTTAGTAACGCATTAAACATGGCAGTTGTAGCTAGTTGGAATTTGCACTGCGAAGTGCATGCAAACTCTAAAAAACTATCACATTTGGAATTTAGAAGACAGTTGACGATGAATCTTTTGCGGAAAAAAGAGCGTCTTACCAAACATCCTGGACCTCGCAGTCATTTAAAAGTTGAATTAAGACAATCTGATGGTCATTATATAATATCTACGTCTCAAGGTCGTTGTGTTGTTTGCAAAAAGAACACTACAAAAAAATGTTTTCATTGTGAAAAGCAACTGCATGAAAAATGTTTTCTGTCGTATCACAGTCGCTGAAATTATGTGAGTATCATTTATAATTATCTTTTAATGTATCTATAGTGTCATAATATTTATTAATTGTTCATTATTTAAAGATAAATAAACAAAACAGTTAATATTAAGAAGATATTATAATTATTAGACTTTAAATTAACTATTTTCATGAACTTTTAAAAATATGCAAAAAATAATCATGTAACACGCCAATGTTCCAATAATGGAACATGGCTAAAAACACACTCAAAAATTTTTTTCACTTAATTTTAAAACTTTATTGTATTTATATACTCTTAATTAATATAATAACCAAATTTCAAGTCATTGGGACTATTCTTTCTTAATTCGGCGTTTAAACGGTTAATTTATTTTATTAGGGTCAGTTTCGTAGTTTAGTTTTAATGCTACTATTTCCAATGCAACAATCCTCAAAATGCATATTTATATGGGAAATTTTCAATTTTGCTATGTTGATAAAATCTTAAATTACGAATAACTTACGGAATTTTCAGATTAGAATATCTGTAGTCAACCATGTCCAAACAAGTATCATAAATGTTATTTTGAAGTTGTCTTATATATTTATGATCCTCAAAATGGACGTTTATGCTCAATTTTGTCCAATTCTGCGATTTTAAGTAAATCGTAAATTCCAAATAACTTACGAATTTTTTAAATTGGAAAATTCAGAGTGTACGATAATCATGCCAGTATCCTAAATAATATTTTTCATTATAAATATTATTCATTACTGTGAGAGATTATTTAGGAATGAACTTCTGTATGCAATAGAAGAAAGTATTGGATTAGTAAAAATTTTCGACTTTCCGTTTTTAATGGATTTACACTTTGGAAGAGCTCCAGAAAACAATTTGACTATGTAAAAAAAATTCTGTTTGCGTATGTGCGTGTGTGTGTTCTATATATGTGGCAAAGTTTTGTTACAACTAGATATCAGGAACTACTGCTCAGAATTACACATAAATTTATATGCAATTGCACTTTGATGTATCAATATTTGGTGATGATGTATCAATATTTGGTGATGATGTATCAATATTTATCAATATTTGGTGCCAATTGCTCAACATGGCGCTGCGACACAGTGATTTACGCAATTTCAGAGAAGGCTATATTTGAGTAACTAATGCATAGAATTGCACAAATTTACAAATAAATTTACCTTGTTATAAAATAGTGCTTATTAACTTTTGAACAAATATCTCCACAGGTGGCGCTGCTATACAGCGATTTTCGCAATTTAAGGAAAGGTTATACACAGATTATGTTGCATATAATGGAACAAAATTTGATATGTAAAAAGGGCATCATGAGACATTATGCTAATTCAATCTGAATGCCTATCGGCAGATAAGTAGCGCTCATGTACTACATTTTTTTTTTTTTTTTTTTTTTTTTTTAAAGAACAGAAAGGATGTCTGCATGGTGAAAATTTACTTCTGTTGGACAATTTGTGCAACGATACTTCTCTGAGATAATATTCTGCATTCATAATGAAAAAAATAATAAATAATTTGTACTGCGCTAATTTGTATAGGAAAATGTAGAAAAAAGTTTTATGATGGACACAACTGTCTATATGGAAAACTCATGGATAATGTCTAGCAACCAGAATTATGAAAAGCTTAATGCAAAGAATAAATGTGCCTTTCATCAACATCGCATGAAAGCCGAGTTGAAATCCAGGACATATGTGATGTAAAGTATCAGATTTTAATTCAAGTAAATATAAAAACTATTTAAAAAAGAATAAATGATATCTGCAAAAAAGACATTTAAAAAGTACAAAAAAGCCAAGCTCAAAGAAAGAGAATGGATTAAAGTTGTGTCTAAAAAGGGTGTGATATCAAATTCCCAAGCTTACATTCTAATACTTATTTAATATTCCCTTTTAACTAAATTTTCACATGTAAATCAAGTGCTTTATGATATGTTGATATAAATCCTTCTTTACTGTACTAAATACATCATAGCGTGTTTCTGAAAATTATTATTATTTTTCATTTATGCATGATGGGCTTGGCGGCCATCTTTCAAATAATGAACAAACATTCACAAAATTTAAAGGAAGCTTCTTAAAATGAATATCTCGTATAAAATTAATTTGGCTATTCCATTCAACAGAGACGGAAATATTTCAATAACATGATTTCTTATTATAAGTATTTAGTATTAAGTGCACTTCCTGGAAATGCTGGGAATAAAAGAATATAAAAATTCAAATTAACTTAAAAACATGAAGAAGGGGAAAAAAAGCATAGAAGCTCCCCCCTCCGTTATATTTACCCAATTTGAGTGTAGCTTCTTGGCATAAATATCTTGTAAAAATAATATGGTTATTCCATTCAACAGAGGCTGAAATATTCAGATTAAAAAACAACAAAATGCGGTAAAAACATCGCAAAAGCCCCGTTATGCACACAAGTTGAATCAATTTAAGTTTTAAGAGTGTTAAGTTTGGTGCACCCCAATCCTATAATTATTCCCCATTGCGCAGCACTAGTGCGATATAAAACCCAGTCAACCAACCAATCAACTAACCCATCTTATAATTGATGAGATTTATAGAAATAAAATTAACGTAAAATTTTTAAAGATGGCCGCCAAGCCCATCATGCATAAATAAAAAATAATAATAATTTTGAGAAACACCCTATGATGTATTTAGTACATGAAAGAAGGATTTCTATCAACATATCATAAGGCACTTGATTTACATGTGAAAATTTAGTTAAAAGGAAATATTAAATAAGTATTAGAATGTAAGCTTGGGAATTTGATATCACACCCTTTTTAGACACAACTTTAATCCATTCTCTTTCTTTGAGCTTGGCTTTTTTGTACTTTTTAAATGTCTTTTTTGTAGATCATAAATACATTAAACAACTTCAAAATTACATTTATGATATTTGTTTGAACATGATTGAATACAAATATTCTAATAGGAAAGTTTCGTAAATTATTCGTAATTTACGATTTTATTAACATAGTGAAATTGTAAATTTTTCGTATAAATATGAATTTTGAGGATTATTGCATTGGAAATAGCAGCATGAAATCTAAACAACGGAATTGACCCTGATAAAATAAATTAATAGATTAGAATGAGATAAATATATCGAAGTGAACGGTGGATAGCCTATTAGGCGGGGATTTCATTCTGTCACTGTATCAAGTGTTGTCTAAATTCATTTCTTTTAACATGATTATAATATGTCTCGCACTAGAAATTTATGAGAACATAAATGTGATGGGGAACTGAGCAGAGTCCACCTATGCCACCTAGTTTTTTTTTTTTTTTTTTTTTTTGACAATTTTTAAATTACCAATTTTTCTATTTAAAACAGTAACCCCGCCTATTTAGTTATTTTTTTTTCTAGTGTTCGTTTAAAAGATACAAAATTTATCACCAATAATCGTTGAAGTAAATACCACTTGTGCATATTTTTGTCAACAAAAAATAAGGGGTTTAACACGAATATTCAATGTCACATTTACTTTTCTGTATTGTTTTGTTTTGAAGAACGATGAAGGCGGGATTTGTCTTCTTTAGAAAACAGGAATTCTTGATGCTAACATTAATGTCTGAAAATGAATTTTTATTTTATTTCTTTGCGTTTGACGTTGATGTTATATAATTTCTTGACCCGTAAATAAAAATGAAACATATTTTGTATAATTTTCCTTGTTATTTTAAGATTTGATTCGTTATCTCATGCAAAACTTTATAAGAGACGGCCCCTTAATCCCCTCTAAAAGAAAGATTTATTTATATCTCGAAAACTAATAACTGGAATGAGCTGCAAATTTGCACACCCATATTTTTCAGCATTAGGATTCATTTTTTTGTAAAAATTAATATAGGTCATAATTCATAATTTTTATGAATATGAATTTATTAATATTTTTCAAAACTAAAAACATATTTCATAATCAAAAGTAATGATGGATTATGTTTGGGTTTCTTCACTGTATCTCGTAAAAAAAAAAAAGAAAAAAAAATTATATCGATCAAGATATTTTTTGTGAAGATATCAATAATTGTTTGAAATATTAATTTAACATTAGCACCTTCAAACTTTGAACGCTTATAACTCTGTGAAAAAATAGGTAAAATATACAACTAATATACTTTTTCGCGTTATCGCGATCCCAGGAATTCAAATATAAAATAAAAATGGGGCATTACCTTTGAAAAAAATCAAAGTTGTTGCACGTTTTAATACGTAGACGAGCACCAATTCAAAATTTCAGTTCATTTTCTGAAACTACTCACAATTCCCCATCGAATGATACCTATTACATTCTTCTACATTTATTAGCAACGAAGTTACGTCGAGTGCTGCGTTTTTTTTTTTTCCCCGACTGTACATTATTCATAATGCTGTTAAATACGGGTAAGGCAATCTTGATGCTGTAAACAGGATTGTGATTTGTCTGAAAAGTGACTTCACGCCATTCCTGCGTACAGGTTCATCGCTGATCACACATGAATGGCGCCCATATCAGTGATGCAGTTTTGGGGGTAATCAGAATTTTGGAAGGCGCATACTGAGTCACCACCTGGATTGATGGTATGTGGTACCATAGGATACACGTCCCGATCACCTCTTGTTTTCATTCCCGCCACTCTGAATACCAGCCATTACATTTCTGACGAGTTAAGGCCCATCGCTCTGCCCTATATTCAAGGCTTCCGAAGCGAAACATTTAAGCAGGACAATGCACGACCGAATGTGTTCGACTGTCGTTCTGGCCAGCGCGTTCTCCTTATATCGCACCAATGAAAATGAATGTTTAATCGTTGAAAAGCGACTGGCCCCCCACCACTCACCAGTAACATCGATCGATGAATTGTGGAATCGTGTTAAAACTTCATGAAGTGCTCTACCCGTACATGTCCTCCAATCGCTGTTCGATTCAATGCCTAGGCAGATAAGTGCTGTTATTGCTCACAGAGGTCGCAGCTTTTTGTACTGTTTTCTCAGTACATATTACTCCAAATTTCCTGAAATTTTAATCAGTTGTTCTTCCTACTATAATGCATGTGTCCACCAAGTTTCATTCCGTTATTATCATTCCTTCTTGGTGTAGCAATTTTAATGGCCAGTAGTGTATATATATATATATATAGTACTTGTTTAACGTGAAATTATTTTTGAACTTTAAAATACAAGGCTTCATAAAAGTGAAAGATATGTATTATCAAGAAATTAATAATAAATAAATATTTTTGCATACGTGTATCCTTGTGACAGACAACATATCTTATGAATATAATTTTTAAAACATTATTTCATGAAAATTATGTATTTCATAAATTTTATTCTGAAATAATATTTAAATAACGTATAAATATCAAATTATATTTTCATTTTAATAACTCATAAATTAAATGTTTAGTGTTAACGAAAAAACTATTTCTATAAATGAGTCATTCCACGTCATATCAATACAGTTAAGAACCTGAACCCCGCAGATTATTATTAAATTGGAATTATTTGTTTGTTCTATAGAGAAATGAATTTATATACCAATTAATAATTATCTATCTCTTTTAGTTTTTGATATACAGAGCTGCAAATATGGGTAAAAAATGCAAATTTCCGATATTCTTCTACTACAAATGTAACCATATTTTCTTTCTTAAATAACTTAGAGATAAAATATTGGTATCATTAGAAAGCTAATAATACAGGCTTTCACATAATATATCACAAGACTATATATATTACTTAAAGTTCAAACATTTTGACTTTTGACCTCCAATATCTCATAAAGTATACATTTGATTTTCTTTAAAAAAATACATGTTAGTTTTACGTTTATTATCTATAAATATTGCATATTTCAACATGGGACGATCATGAGATGCTGAGTTATAAATTAATATGCAACCCTAATTCAGTATTTTTATATTAACATAACGAAAGTATTACCCATATTTTGTACCTTAATTCAGTATTTTCGTATTAACATAACGAAAGTTTTACCCATATTTTGTACCCTAATTCAGAATTTTCATATTAACATAGCGAAAGTTTTACCCATATTTTGTACCCAAATTAACTTAGAGATATAAGATTGGTATCATTAGAAAGCTTATAACACAAACTTTTAAATGATATATCACATGTATACATTTTTAAAATTTTTCATTTTAAGGTCAATCATTTTGACGTTTGACCTCAATATCTCAAAAAGTGCATATTTATTATTATTATTTTTTAAATTATATGTTATTCTTAAGTTTAGTATCTGTAATTACTGTAAGTTTCAGTATGGCAGGGCGAGTTATGAACTAAAATGCAACTCTATCAGGATTTCCATAATAACATAACGTACGTTTTACAAAAACAATGGCCGTTCATGTTGAAACTTACAATAATTATAGTTAATAACGTAATAATAACATATAATTTTTAAATGAAAAATAAATGTATACTTTTGAGATATTGAATTTTAAAGGTCAAAAAGTTTGACCTTAAAATGAAAAATTTTAAAAATATATGCATGTGATATATCATTTAAAATCCTGTATAATAAGCCTTCTAACAGCTAAGGGGCTCATACAAACAAAAATTTCAATGTTTTCATAACAATATGTCTATTCCAATGGGTGTCTATTCCAAGGAAGTCCTGTCCACATCAGATTTTTTGAATATACATTTAGTTTAAATGATAAAAAAAAAAAAAAAAAACATTATGGATAATATCGATTACCGATAGCTTGGACAGCTTAAATTTTTAACGAACATAAACATGTTATTATAGTTTGAAGTAAAAAATGCAACATATTACATAAAAAAAAATTTAGTGTACATTAAGCAAAGTTTCTAAAAGTTTTACAAACAGTTTTATTTCACTTACATTTAATTGAGTGGGGTTTCAGTACCCCTTCAGTTATCCGTTTCAAAAACGTATCTACATTCATAACATAGTTAAAGTTTTTATTGATTTATATATATATATATATATATATATATGTATGTATCTTTCCTAGATTTAAATATAAAGAGAAATGAAGATAAATGGCCCATTGGATTATATGATAAAAGAAAAAATTTTAATTTTAATTTTAATTGTCTTACTAATTGGTTTTCAAATATCAGTAGAAAAGTTTTAAAAAATATTATGTTCGCACAGCTTAAAAGAATTCGTACTATTTGCAATAATGAAGAAGATTTAAAATATGCTCTTGAAGACTTAAAATGTACCTTGCAAATTAACTGTTACCCGTCCCAATTTTTAACTGTGAGTTTCCAGAGTTTTCCTATCTCGGTTTTTTCTACTTCCTCATTCAAGGGCGATATTGAAGCACAGACGAGTAGCCCCGTCGGTCGAAGTTAATTTGTTTTCCAGATGAAGGGTTGTATTCTTATTTCATTTTATACTTTCTTGTTTACATTCAGTAATCCTTTATTATATTGTATATATATATATTTTTAATGAATTGATGTAATTTTGTAACTTCTACAATTTGATAATTTTATGAAGTTTTTTTAGTAGTTTTATATATTATATGTATGTTTATTTCTCTTCAGTTATTGGTGGTTTTCTGTTTGGTGAGAAGTTGGGGGCTAAGGATAGTTATTAGCTTATAGCTACTGTCCTTTCAGAAACTTCTCGTTCCCCCTACACTGAGGGGCCTCCCTGAAGAAGATCTCAGTGTTTTTGGGGGTTTAATTCCATTCATTTGTTTATATATTTCTACATTTATATATTCCTAGATCTAAGTTTTACATTTCCTTTCGCTGCAATTTTGCGCATTGGTTTGTAATTCTCCTTTTGGTTTTTCTAATCTGTAAAACTTATATATTTATAAATTCACTAGCAGGCTTTGCCCGATTCGCTGGACATTAAACTTATATGAGTCGTCAAAATCCCGTATCTTTATTAATAACCTAAATTCTCGCTGTGATTGGTAGAGGTGTTCTCGCTCGCAACGTTAGGAGTCTCGGTCCCTACTGTCTTCGGCACAACTTACCCACTTTTTACTTCCCCTTCCTCAGCGGGTGAGTTCGAAGTTTTGCAAAATCCCACTAATGTACATAATGCATGCACTTAAACAATATCCACACAAAAAATTCGCCATTCTAAGATAATTCAAAGCGAATTCAAACTGAAAAACATGTTTTTACACATGTTTATTGCCCTCCGACTCCGAGAGGGGGGGGAAGGGGGGGGGATTTCGAATTTTGTGAAATCCAGTTACAATAAGTGCCGGATGCATACAAACAATTTACGCACCAAATTTGGGAACAACTATAATATTTCCCCACAGCTGAATCTGGCGATTTATTTTTGGCGATTATGGCTAAATCATAAATCTAAAAATCATATAGCATATAGCTTAAATGATAAAATTCTAAGCTAAATTATAAATCAAATCATAAAATCATAAATCCAAAATAAATATCATGCAGGCTGCCATATTATATCGCAAACAGTTCAGAACTTCATCGTTATCGTTCAAATCGGCGCCAAAGAAAAATCGCCAAATTCAGCTGTGGGGAAATACTATAGTTGTACCTAAATTTCGCGACCACAGAAGTCTTTAATAGAAAATATTATAAATAAATAAATACAAAAAGCACAGCTTTAATATGGGACCCCTTTGGTGACTTAAATATTTTAAGCCATTTTTGCGATGAACTGAATTGGCTATCTCAATTGTGCAATTAAAGATCTTGGCGAGAAACGTCCGAGCTACTTCGGTGCCGAATTATAAATTTTGCCAAAGGCATCCGATACTAAAGCTGCTCCATACACAAAATAAATAAATAAATAAAATAAAATAAAAACTCTTTTCTGATATTTACAAAATAAAAATAAAAAATATTAATAAAATCCAAAAAAAAAAAATCATTTACAATTAAGGGGAGAGCATAAAAGAACCTCATAAGGTACATAATAACAATAAAAAATTTTGTTTTACTGCAGGAAAGAATAGTACTGCTTAATTAAATAAAAATATTAAACTAATGACAAATATCTCTATGAAAATATTTATCCACATGCAAATTCCTGATTTAAATAAAAAAAAAAAAAAAAAAAAAAAAAAAAAAAAAACCAACAACTTTTGTAGGTTAACTATTTATTCTTCTCTCTAATTTTTATTATTAAACACGTGAAATTAAAAATATTTCATTTTATTTCTCGAAAACTAAAATCTATATATTAATAGGCAAGCATAAAATTTGTTGTCCCTTTTTAACATATTAATTATGGGAGTAGAGGGTTGAAAATGGTATCATTCGAAAGGTATAGTTAGCCGGAAGGTGCGAATACAAATATTATTTTCTTACGATGTCAAGAAGGTATTTAAAAATACATTTATTTTTTATGCATTTTTCCCCATTTTTCCCTTTTATACACGTATTCCTTCACATTAAAAAATACCTAAAAGAAGAAAGTTGTTAAATCTGGCAATTTCATAAAGCTCAAATAAAACCATAGACACAGTAATTTGTATAATGTAGCATCACTATACGCAAGCGAAGTGATGACGTCACTGTCTGTCCATGGAGTAAAAGATTTTCTATGTTAATTGTCCATTGAATTTTTTGTAAAAAATTATTTAAAAAAATAACGGAAATTATCTGCCGATTTTAATTCCGATATTTGGGTATAGTTATATATAAGTTACTGTCTACATGTGTTTGATTGAGTTATTTTTTCTGTAAAATTGATAAAATTTTAATTTAAAATCACAAAACTCAAGAAAAAAAAATGGCAAACTTCCAGTTTCGAATGTAAACATAAACATTTCATTTCAAAGGGTGATATTTAAACAATAAATATTGAACTAATATACTAAATAAAAGGAAAATGGATTTGTTACTAACTGCTGCATGTATAAGTAGACGATACGGAAAAAATTCCGATTTCCGTTTTTTGCTGAATTTACATGTTTTGAGCTTTCTTTACGTTTCAATTAACTGAAATTGGCTACTTATTTTTTAAAAAAGTGTCTTTATTGCTAGCTTTTCTGGGTAGAAGAAGCAAGTAGAAGATACATAAATCTTTTGATTTCAGGTTTTGATGAATTTACACGTTTTGAGATTTCCTTGCATTTAAATTAAGTGAAATTGACTACTTATTTTTATTTTTTAAAAAGTGGATTTATTTTTCTTTCCTCTGCATATATAAGTAGAAAATAAAAGATTCAGAAATGTTTTAGATTTTCGGTTTTCGATAAAATTACACGTTTTGAAATTTCCCGAACTCAATTCGACCATTTTTGAAAAATATCTTTTTTTTTTTTTTTTTTTTTTTTTTTTTTTTGTGCAAACACTGTACTTTATGAACAGAATTTGATACTTGGTTGGACCTTGGTCTGACATGGTACCTATTAGCTTCTGAGATGTATCACACAACAAGGGGCGTTTTCACGTTGCGATTTTCTATCATTTCAGGAAAGGCTAACATCTACAGAGAGAAATAGTTATATTAAGTAAAACTCTGCTGATTCAGTTAGAATGAATATTGGCAAACAATTGCCGCAGCTGTGTTGCAATTGCATTCCGTTTAGGACAAGGCAATAACTTTGCTTTGCCTCGCTTTGCAAAAAAAAAAAAAATGGTCGAGTTTCGACCACTGGGCGATACTAGTATATATAAATGCGCATCCGAATCTGGGCTGAAAACGGAAAAAAGGGGAAAATAAATTAGAAATATCAGACCTATATTTATAAATTTGGTACCAAATGAAAGGGGCTATTTTTCTGAATCCAGGGGTGCAAACAGTTTTTCGATGCGACAATTAGATTTTTTAAAAATAACTAAAGTATGAAATTTAAGTGGAAACGTAAAAACGTAAAAAGGGAAAAATAAATTAGAAATATCAGACCTATCGTTACAAATTTAGTACCAAATGAAAGGGGTGATTTTTCTGCATCCTGGGGTGTAAACAGTTTTTTGATACGATAATTAGGTTTTTTAAAATTAACTAAAGTGTGAAACTTAGATGGCAACACTTCATTTCAATCTTTTCATAATTTGTAGTGCGAATCACGCGAATAAAAAAGTCTTTAACTTACAAATTTATTTTTATGTTTTATTTTACCATTCAAAGCGTTTTAGTGAAAAGGTGTTTATAGCGCATGCGCAGGCGTTTTTTACCCACAATTTAAACACTAATCATAATTTTGAAAATTTCTATAGATATAATTCAAAGTTGGGTGAAGACCTAAGTTTCTGCCCAGCGCCGTTGAATTCCGTCCAGCCGTTCTCGAGTGATGCCCGGACAAACGTGTTTTAGTCTTTTACCCCCCAGGGGGGAAAGGGGAGAAATTTCTGAAAAGTTGATAGATATAATTTTAAGTTGGGTGAAGACCTAAATTCCTGCCGAGCGCCGTTGAATTCCGTCCAGCTGTTCTCAAGTGATGCCCGGACAAAAAAAACGGCATTCGGACACGATGACACACACACACACACACAGACAGGCAAAATTTTCTGAAGTCATTTTCGGCTTTCATGGGGTGTAAAACGTGAAGATATCGCAAAATTTTTTGATTCCGACAAATTTACAGACAAAAGTCTGATTTTATTAATATAGATATCAATAGTTTTCTATATATATATATATATATATATATATATATATATATATATATATATATAGACACACACACATATATATATATATATACACACACATATATATATATATGTATATATATGTGTGTGTGTGTGTGTGTGTGTGTGTGTGTTCAGTCTTATAAAAGTTGAAAATATGTAACAAAAATAACTAAAAAATTAAGAGAAAATTAATAAATGTGAAATAATTCAAAAGTAAAACTTACTGCAAAAACGTAAAATAAATGATTTAAACTGTCTAAATATACCCCGTATGACTTGAGACATTGAACTCTCCCCCTAGGCAGACAGTTTAATAAAAAAGAACATATATGGCTAAATTCAATATGGATAAAATAAAATGAATAAAATAATATGGAATAGACAAAAACTTATATGGATTAGACAGAAAATTGATCAAACATTTTCACTATCAGCAGCATGTATTTCATAAGATCTCCAGCGAGACAACTAACCAAAATACGAAACAATCGAAAATATATTACAACGTCATCTATATTAAATTAAAGAAATTAAAACAATAAATAAAGTTATTATAGCTAAATTTAATCGTAAAATAAGGAATATTTAAAAAGGAAAATTAAAACATCTTTTATATTTCAAATGTTTAAAATTTTTCTATAATATAACCATGCAAAAAATCTATAGGCTAATCATTTTCAAGAGCTCCATTAAAGAAATCCTGAATATCCTTAATTTTGTCATGACAATTAGAAATTAATCTTTTATTACGATTAAGATTGATTAAAATGATATTTCTGTAGATAAGTTTACTAATGTTAGGTTGTAACTATTTCATTATCTACAATATTTATATCTGAGTCCAAGAAATTTACTTTTAAAGGATTAAAATTAGTACTAATGAGTATTAAGTAAGAAGGATTTTTTTTTTTTTTTTTTTTTTTTTTTTTTTTGTCATTATTGGTACTAGTAAACGCGATCAGATCATCAATATATCTGTAAATTATAATACTCTCATTAGATTTAAATTTATTTTCATAAGTATGCAAACACATATTTGCTAAACTGTTGCTAGATACTGAACCCTGAGGAATTCCATGTTTTTCAACATAAAATTTTCCATGATAATTAATATTATTTTCTTTTAGAACCAAACTGTATAATTTTTTATATTTATTATAATTATATATATATATATATATGTATGTATGTATGTACATATATATATTTATTTAACTACTTTTAAATAGCCCTGAATATTATATACTTATTTATTAAATTCTCACCAAACAGTATGCTTAAAATATGTAAACACATACGCAAATGCATAGAAGTACTTGAACTGAACTTGGATTAACTAGCAGAAATAGCACCAACATGTGAGGATTCATTTGTGTAGCACTAATGTAGAATGATTATTTTCATGTCATTTTACATGTGAAACATGCTTTTATGCATATAAAAAAAGTATGTCAATTTCATTGTATTAAGCGCATTTAAAAATTATTAAACGGTACCTACTGGAAATTTTACCAAAAATGAAATGTATTTGATAACTTTTAAATTCCCCTGTGAAGTCATTCTAATACGTAGTTTTAGAGTACTTTGAAATCGCAAATTTAATTGTTATCAATCTATATACTCATAAGTCTCAATGACAAACAGACTAATCACTAAAAATGTAATTTTCAGATTCAGGAGTCCTCAAAACGTATAAATACCATAAAGTTTCAATTTTGGAAATTCGGTCAAAAGCAGTTCTTTCTAGTAAGACAAATTAATTGGTACTATAAATTCTAACAAAAAAAAAAAAAAAAAAAAAAAAAAGTACTGAAATAATGAAAATGGTCCTTTAAATTATTTCTATTTTAGTATCCTAAAATGCATTCTGTTTATTATGTAATTATTATGTAATGCACACTTAATAGAGAGACAAAAATTACTTTAACAACTTTCAAAAGTGACTATGACAGAAATGGAAATGTTACATTATCTGTTTATTTTATTCGTTGTCAAAAAATCTAATAAGATCTTCCATTCTACTGAACTGACTACGATATATTTTCTTAAGCAAATATTGGACTTTGTACCATTTTAATAAAATATTCGAAATATATATATATATATATATATATATATATATCGTTGTTACATTTAAAAATAAATTTACATGTAATACGAATGTGACGTACCATTGCTGTAAGAGAAACATATAATAAGGAAACCGTTTGTTATCCAAAGTAAAAAATATACGTATTGTAGAAAAAAAAAAAAAAAAAGAAGCGTTTAAATAATTTTTAAAAACTACAAGTTTTTCGTACGATTTTTCAAACTAAATTGTATAAAGAAAACATATATACTGATATATTAATGTCTTTTTAAACGAAATAATCTGGTGTGTCACTCACACGACTTTCTCTTACCCTGAAATTTTATTCTACGAATACAGATTTGAAGTTAAGGGATAAGATAACGAGTACTGCTATGCAAACCTATGTTAAAACAATTCAAATTACGCTTCTGAAGAGTTTTATATGATATTTAGTTCTGTGTGAGGGAGTCTACTGCCTCCTCAACCCCCTGTTTCATTACTGTACCTATATTTATACAGAATTTAAATTTGTTATTGAAATTCAAAGTTGCCTCAAGATTACTCAGACAACTTTCACACCCAACATTCCATAAAACTTATCAGTTTTGAATAAAATTTCCAGTAACAAACTTATATTAACTTCAAAATACAACTTTTGGATCTCCTGAAATTACTCGTATTTAAGTTACTCTAAAAAACACAGGCAAAAATGAAACGATACAATACACTACATTGGTAATCAAGAAGCCTCAAAACGTATAAATGTACAAAAAACAAGTGATTAATTTTTAGCTTAAAAACATACATTGTTTACCATATGTCTATGAGGAATTAATTTCAATTCCTGAGCAGTTTTCCTTGACATGGTAAAATATTATAGTAAAGCGCTTCCACTAACAATGAAGAAGTATGTTATCGCTTAAATATTTGCAGCCCTGTATATCTTCTGAAGATTATGTACTCACCATATGGTGCACCTAAATATAATCCTATAGTTATAATCCACGAAACAACAACGAATGTCTAAGTAAAACTGAACTGCGTCGTGAATGCTTTACAGACCCTTTCGTAGTCTCTTTATATAGGAACATTTATAGTCCATTTTAATAGGCCTTTTTATAATCTCAGAAATAATTTAGCGTAATTTCGAATTAATTTCGCGCCGGAAATAAGTGGATCACCCCAGAAAATTTCAGAAGATTGGCTTCCATTGCAGATAGATCATCCAAGATTTTGGGAAATATCAAACAATTATCTCTTTGCCAAATTTGCGCAAAGGTGAATCTCAGAGGTAGTTAACAGAGTCTCTTTCTGTACATTGAAACTTCGTAACTATTAAATTACTTTTTACTTTCCTATCTCAAATATTTTACAAGTCTTTCTGCATTTATTCATTTATTTATTTTTTACACACACTTAATCATATTTGAAATTTAGTTAAAGAAAGATTGCTGAAATTTATTCATTTATTATAACTATTAATACTACTATTAATACTCACAATTATACCTATATTGATTACGTATTTATCTAATGTGAAATTTCTAACATTATAACGGGTATACAATAAATGCTTTTATAAAAGAGAAAATAGCTCAGTCTTGTTTAGATCTTTAAAAAAAAAAAAAAGAAAGAAAAAACTTTTATTTATTTAATTTTATTTATTTATTGAATTTTGCTAATCTTATAAATATATTTTGTTAATATCTGCGAAAAACTTGTTATGTGAAAGATCAAGATTCTTCGGAATTTTTTGTTGGAATTTACATCAAACAAATCCTTTCAAGTATTTTAAGACACACATTTATTGTCGAATATGATTGATTGTAAAATGCACTATGAAGATTAGTCTTTTTTATAGTGATCAATCAATCAATGTCGTGCGAGTGTCAATGGATATAATATTAATTTACAATGAAATGTCCAACAATCGATCTTGCGTTTAATCTGAAAATCATATTAATAAAAACCACGTGACTAAAAATGTATTATTAAAGATTTATGAAATTTAACTTGAATTGATTAAGGCATCCGAAACTTTCCAAGCTTTTTAAATATATATATATATATATATATATATATACTTTAAAACCTGTTTTTTTTTTTATTATTTATTAAAATATAGTTAGAAGCACGAAACTTGGGGGGGGGGGGCGAAAGAGCAGATGTGTTCTATACAGGGCATTCTCTTACCTCACATTTCAACAGCATAAAGATAGACTGCAGATGTAGGGATAAGATATTAAATACCGTATATGAATCTTCTTTCAAAGGAATCTAAATCAGTTTTAGGAATAATTTGGTTTTAAATATAATTCTGTTTTAAATATAATTAAATTGGGGCAAACGACCCATTCAACCTCCCATTTAATTTATATACCCATATTAAGTTATATATATATATATATATATATATATATAAATGTTTTTTTTTTTTGTAACTTTATTTGAAGAGGCCTAGTCAGCTTGTGAAATTTTAATTTTCCGTTTTTTTTTTGTCTTAATTTGGCATTCAAATACGCATTAACTTTTTAAAAGCTGATAGAAAAAGATCCACCAAGACGGAAATGGCCTACTTGGCGACAAATTCGATGACAAATTGGAAAATTCGGCTAGAAAATTCTTATTATCGATAGATCGATTACCGATGTCCTAAATCGAATTTTTCATAGAATAGCCAGAAAATCCTGGAAATATGCCAAACAATAAATAGTATCGCATTTCAACTGTCGGAGTTCAGTTGAATCCAAGTTTTTGAAGTGTTAAGAGTTTTTCTAACTTTGCCTCATTTTTATAACTAATACAGTTTATGCTGTGTGTTATGCTTATGATACAGTTTATGTTGTGATGTGTATGTTATGAATTAATATTAGGTTGTGTTTACTGGTGTATCTGGAATTGAAACTTGGGTGGCTGACTGAAAATATTCTGGAATATTCTGTAAATAAATTTCAATCCTCTAAAAAACTTGTCATTCATTCACGGACAATTTGTTTAATTAACGCTGCTATGGAATTTAAATTTTATTCAAAATTATTCAGACAACTTTTCACGAAACGAACCTTAAAACTTATTAATCTTAATTAAACTTTTGAGTGGCTACCTCATACGGACTTAAAAGTACTAAACATGAATTTCCTACAAATATTTGATTTTAAGTTATAAGAGATATACATTCAGATCAACTGTTTAAAATTTGACTTTTGTATTTATAGACTCTTAAAACCGTATAGTATATGAATAATTAGAGATGAAAGTTGAATACCAAAAAATCGTTTGTTTACCGAAAAAGTATGAGAAATTAATTTTCATTCCTCAACAGTTTTTTGTCGATGTAGTAAAATTTATCTAAACATTTTGTGAGGTTAATATGGATGCCATCACTATCTTAAACTTATGTAATTACGTAGTAATAGCACAAGACTCAATTAAAATACAAATAACGTTTTATTTGGAGGTTAAATACATGGAGGATAACTGGGGCAAACTCAATATCAAATTTTAGGTAATTTAAGAAAAATAGCTTCAAATGATAACTTAGATAAATGCAGAATGAATCTCAGGAAATGAAGATACTGTAGTAGGCTCTCGATGAACCACGACACTTCTCAAACTAGACAAAATTAGTAGGATTCCCTATTCCACCAATTTCTCCACTCTAATTCAACTCTTTTATAACCACCACAATATTCGCCGAACTAAGAAACTAAATCACTAAATAATCGCCAAAGAACAATTCTCTTCTACTCCACACACTTCTACACCCAACCTACATTCATATTTATACTTAATCTCCATCAACTCCAATTTCTTCACTTAACAAAACTTTCTAGCCTCTTCGTATTCACTGACACTCCGCAACTTACTTTCTCTGTTGCAGCGCTATGGTGACGTAACACTGTTCCAACATAAAATTTCGCCGACTGCCGACGCCGAAGCTTTTTTACCTCTCCCAACTCTTGCGTCGCTAGATCCAGCATAATTGAAAAAAAAAAAAAAAAAAAAAAAAAAAAAAAAAAAAAAACCTGTGGTGACCTACCACAGTCTCAACCTTACAGCTTTTATCAAATACATTAAATGAAAGAGAATGTTTTTGCTTAAAGTTTAGTACCTCTGTGTCTACAGACTATATGAATATCACACTGTGTAATCAAATTTAGTCCTGTGTGCAAAACCACATAACCCAACCTGAAATGTTATTATCTGAAATTTCCAAGTATCGCCCCAGTATATCAGAATAGCACTATAAACGAGGGATGAATGGTTTCCATATCACAATATACAAAACATGTTTTTATGTACAAAGAAACCATGATTGAATTTACATTGTTCACAGTGTTGTTCAGCCCGATTTAATTGGGAGAATGACGCAAAATTTTGTAGAAAGATTAAACAAGACGAGTGACGAAGGTATGCGGAAAAAAAATCGTTCTAAAAGTCTTTACTTATGAAATATGTAGCGCAGTTTTTCTAAATAAAGCTCCTGCGGCAATTTATAATTTAAAATTGATGATTTTGCACTTTTTTAACCGACTTCAAAAAAGAAAGAAGGTTCTCAATTCAAACCGTATGTTTTTTTTTTTTTATGTTTGTTAGCTCATAACTTCTGAACGCATGCTCCGATTTTGATACTTTTTGTTTTGTTGAAAAGGTCTTGGTCTACAATAGGTCCCATTATAATATCTTTACGATCTAAAGAAAATACAGGGTGCCCAAAAAACTCAGTCCCAACTCTTTTAACTGTTAAATGGCTGCAGCTATAGTGATAAAAATGGTATGTAAGTATAGTAAAATGGACATGCTGTACAAGGTTAAACCGCTTGCAGCGTTACCTGGTGGAAAAGAGTAAAGTTAGTGTTCCTATCTCGAAAAAGGTTCTAAAGAAAAAGTGAATTACAAAGCTGAAGAGTATCACCGATTTAGTACAAAAAGATAGTTTAGACATTCATGCTAACGTTCCTATCTCGGAAACGGTTTAACACAGGGGGAAAAAGTGAATTATAAAATTGCAGAGCATCATCGATTTAGTACGGAAAGATAGTTTTGACATTGATGCTAAAAATACAAGGCTAAAAACGTGCATTTTTTTGTTCGCAATTTCTTACACTATACACACTTGAGCTACATTGCTTACGTTGTAGCGTAGCTGGTGAGACATACGCTATATAGTTCAAAATAAGGTTACTTGATACGTTTTGTTTTGTTGTAGAGATCTTGGTCTGAAGTAGGTCCCATTATAACATCTTTACAATCTAAAGAAAATAAAGCGCTATCTGGTGAAAAACAGCGGAATTAGCGCTCCAATTTCAAAAACGGTTCAAGATGAAGTTAATTACGAAGTTGTAGAGCATCATCGATTTACTACGAAAAAGTAGTTTTTAGACATTATTGCTAAAAATAGAACGTTTAAAACGTGCAGTTGTTTGTTCGCAATTTCCTACACTGTGTATACTTGAACTACGTTGCACACTTTGCTGCGTAGCGGATGACAAGTATACTCTGTGGTTCAAAGTACTGTTACTGTAAGCGGTCACATCGATTAGCGCAAAGTCGTTTTCAACCAACTTCAGAAAGGAGGGTGTTCTTAATTCGAGCTATGTGTTGGTGTTTGTAAGCTTAAAACTTCGTAAGAAATGCTCTAATTAACCGACTTCAAAAAGGAGGAGGTTCTCAATTCAAAACGTATGTTTTTTTTTTTTTTGGTAGCTCATACCCATACAGCAGAGAATGTTTCAGTTATGTTGCAAAAAGGTTACAATCTTTCAAAAACGTAACACCTTTTAGTATGCTCTCTGATATCTTTCAAAAACATTCGCCCTTTTTGATTTTCTATCTGTGAAGTGATTGTAACGTTTCTGTTACGTATCTGATTTTTTGTTACGATCGCGGACATTTCTATGTTTTTGAAACTAATCGGAAAGCAATCTGAACGTTTTTAAACTTTTCGGAAATGTTTATAATGTTTCAATTTTATATGATTGTTACGTTTCTGGAACATTTTGTGCTGTTAGGGTAACCTCTGAATGGATGATCCGATTTTGATACTTTTTGTTTTATTGTAAATGTGTTGCTCTGAAATAGGTCCCATTGTATGATCTTTACGATCAAAAGAAAATACATGGTGCCCCAAAAAGTCAGTCCCGACTCTTTTAACTGCTGAACAGCTGCAGCTATAGTCATAAAATTGGTATGTAAGTATAGTAAAGTGGACATGTGCTACGCGATTCAACCGCCTAAAGCGCCACATGGTGGAAAAGAGTGGAGTTAGCGATCCTATCACGGAAACGTTTCAAGACAGGGAAAAAGGTGAATTATAAAATTGCAGAGCATCATCGATGTAGTACGCAAAGATAGTTTAGACATTAATGCTAAAAATAGAACGCATAAAACGTGCATTTGTTGGTTCACAATTTCCTATTTTGTGCACACTTGAACGACATTGCATATGCTATAGCGTAGCGGGTGACATTTATGCTATGTAAAATTCAAAGTAGGGTTAGTGTAAACGGTCACATCGATTAACGCATGGACGTTTTAAACCGACTTCATAAAGGAAGAGGTTCTCAATACAAACCATGTTTCTCGTTGTTGTTGTTGAAATTTGTTAGCTTATAACTTCGTAAGAGATGATGTAATTTTAATATATATATATATATATATATATATATATATATATATATATATATATATATATATGTTGTCGTAATGATCTTGGCCTGAAATAGGTTTCATTATGATTACATTAAGATATAAACAAATTACAGGATACTCAGAAAAGTCTGTTCTCACTCTAACTGCTGAACGCATGCAGCTACACTGGTAAAAGCACTATGTAAGTATCGATGTTGAAACTTCTGTCCTCCAGCTGCAATGCATAATTTGCTCTTTGTTTGAACTTTACGCTGAGCAATTTCCAGCGCAGCGGATGACACGTATTCACTGTAAAGTTCAATATATATGCCTAACAGATTTTTCGGTTACGAATATAACGTCGTGTCGGTTCTTTACATTTCTAAAGACTTTTTAATTTAACGTATGTTCGTTCAATAGATAGTTTTTTGCTCATATCCGATAAAGGCATTAAAAGAGACACAACTTAAAAATGCAGTATTTGAGAAAAATCTATTTAAAAATAACTTGACTAGAATAAAGCTTGCACAACTGTCACTCGAGTGGATAACTTTCTAGATGGAGATGTAGCTTTTTTGTTTACATTGGGTGCATTTCATGTATATTTTTTTAGTGACATAAACCATTTTTTGAGTAATGTCACTTTTCTTGGAAGTTGTGATTTGTGAAACTTCCGTCGAACGTCTTCTGATGCTCTGTTACATAAATAGGTTTTCACTGAAAAGAGAAAAATAAAATCTTTTTGTAAAAAAATAGAACCGACTCCAAAAAGGAACTACTATTAAAACAACTGAAAATGAAAGAAAATTGGCAAAAAAATTGGTAGAAAATGGAACTGTAAATTGCGCCTAAAAGTATAAAATAATTTCCTTCGCCAAACAACCTATATCACTACAATTAATCATAACTTTTGAAGTTGGCGCAAAATTAAATAAAAATTGATACCTTTATTCAATACAAAAATCGAATCCTATTTAAAATACACATCTCACATTGTTACCCGCAAAACGCAGCTGAAAACTACTTTGATTCAAGAAAAGACATAAGATTTCGTAAGCAGCAAAAGTTCGCGAAGATGCTGGTATCTGACGTCCTTGGTGAACGAAAAATCGCAAAATTATCTGGAAAACATACTTAATTTCTTTGGGATATCATGATTATTTTGATAAGGCGTATCAAGAGAGTAATCAAGAATATGAAACAACACATCGTACAAGATATATTATGAAAATATACATCTTGAGTGTATACTTTTGCCTTACGTTTTGATCGCAAAATTCAAAAGCCACCAAGAATGATAGTTATCAAAGTTATACCAAATTTGCAAAGGAAACTCTAACTTCGTAGGAACATAAATACCGCATTGTGAAGAACGCTCACTGTTCTATGTAGATGCAACTAATGGACCAATTGTATATAGTGATAAAATAATAAAGGAAACATGAAAATGGATCATTCGAGACAACAGCATTTGTTGCTACCGATCTAAGGACAAACCTTTAAAAACTAATTAAATTTTATTTAATTTTGCGCCGACTTCAAAAGTTATGATTAATTGTAGTGATATAGGTTGTTTGGCGAAGGAAATTATTTTATACTTTTAGGCGCAATTTACAGTTTCATTTTCTACCAATTTTTTGCCAATTTTCTTTCATTTTCAGTTGTTTCAATAGTAGTTCCTTTTTGGAGTCGGTTCTATTTTTTTACAAAAAGATTTTATTCAAGTACTGTTTTTGTCCCCCTTTCCTATTTTGGCATTGTACACACCACGCTAATTTGTACCCAATTCAGTTTTAAAACTCTTTTTTCAATTACACAATCCCACATATTCCCCTGGTGGTGACATTTAGAACTGTTTTTCATGGAATATTTCGTCTTTTACTTGTTTAATCTTCTTACAAAATCTGGCGCTATTCTCGCAATTTGAAGGCTCTACAGAACACCATGTCAATTTAATTATGACCAACTTAAATATAAAAAATATATAGTCATTTTATTACACAATCTAACATATTCCCCTGGTGGTGACTTTTAGAACTTTTTTTTCGCGGAATCTTTCGTCCTTTGTCTTGTTTAGTCTTCTTACAAAATTTGGCGCTATTCTCGCAATTAGAAGAATCTACAGAACACCATGTCAGTTTAATTTTGGCCAACTTATACATAAAACAATATATAGTCATTTTTTTTACACAGTCCCACATATTCCTCTGGTGGTGAATTTTAGAACTTTTTTCTCGCGGAATCTTTCGTCTTTTGTCTTGTTTAATCTTCTTACAGAATTCGGCGCTATTATCGCAATTAAAAAGTTCTACAGAACACCATGAGCATTGCAGTTTAATTATGGCCAACCTATATACAAAAAATATATCTGTCATTTTATTTTGTTTAAGTCAACCTTTAGATATTACACTGTACATACCAACATTTCGTTCATAGACGTAATGTATTTGAATTATTTTTTATACCTTTTTTCACGAACCATTTCTTGATGTGAACGAAAAATTTAGGTAGCATCCCGATATGACACAAATTTAGAATGCCGAGTTTGGACGTACTGCTACTATTTATTCTGAAAAAGAATGTACAATGTTAAATTACCAGCGAAGAAAAAATTAGGAAAAGTTCATTATAAATTAGAACCTACATCAATGATTACACTGGTCAACAGTAGTTTCGGTGCCTAACAATTTTGACCAATTTCTGGCTATATTTGAGTCATTATTTCCAAAAATGTTTTCAGTTTTACCCCATTAGCTCTTGAATTTAGCTTATCTATGTTATTTGCCAAAAATACCATACTTTTAACGATGTGGAAATCGGTCAAAATCCATAACACAAGTTAAGACGCTGTCCAAATTTGGTTCGTTTTGGAGTATTATTTCAGAAGTTATCATGATTTAAAATTTTCAAGTGGTAGCCTGATTTCAAGTGGCCCCACTTAAGATATCCGCCATTTTATTAAAAATGGCAGAGAAATTTCATTAATAAAGTTCATTGAGACCCTTATGTAGTCTAGATTTACATAAATATTCAAGCAAATCTTGCTTTAAATACGCTTTTTACAATAAGGGTTAGAAATATTCAAGTGGCTACTACTTGAAAACAAAAAGTCGGAGCAACTTGGTTAACGAACTCATCCAAGAAACTCATCCAAGATATTCATAACACAAGTTAAGATACTGTCCAAATTTGGTTCGTGTCGTGCCAAGTCTTGGCAATAAACTAAAAGAAATAAATCGCCGAGATCAACCAAGAAATAAATCAACCCAGGGGTTGAATAGCACTAAGTTCCGTTGGAAATCCATATTTTTCAACCATCAAATTAATATATTGTTGAGACTTACCACTTGTGTTCTTTGCTATACAAAAGGAACCGAAATTAA
Source organism: Salticus scenicus (assembly GCA_963930645.1). Taxonomy (NCBI): domain Eukaryota; kingdom Metazoa; phylum Arthropoda; class Arachnida; order Araneae; family Salticidae; genus Salticus; species Salticus scenicus. The sequence goes on along the minus strand of OZ005656.1, from coordinate 214,614,676 downwards.
TATTAAGAGAGAAGACTCCACTGAACATCTATATTTCCTTTATTTATATTTCCTCTTCATAAATAAATCTACATCAATCCATCATCGGGGCTTCACACGTCCACTACAAACAATATACCCAAGACCAAAAATCTTCCATACCACTTATCAGACATCGTTAAAATTACTGCCGGCATCTTCCGTTAACTTACGCAGGGAGAAAAAAAAAGAAAAGAGCTGGAGAGAAAGAGCGAACCGCCGATCGCAGTACGTGTCCGCTATTTAAGTGGGGGAAAAGGTTATCTTAATCACCGACCATCGCCAGGTGCGAGATGAACGCAGATGATCGGAAAAGCTAGTTGACAGGCTAACGGACATGTTACAAACAAAAGAAAAGAATGATTATATAATCGTCAAAATTGAGAAATTTAGAAATATATTGTTACCCTGACTAATGCCAATTAGGAAAACAAGCCAAATGACGTATAAAGAGTTCTACTAATCAAATTTAAATAAATATTTACGTTTTTCATAGGCGAACTCAAAACTCAAACTGGCGAATGGAAAAATTAGAAATAAATTCGGGAAGGCGTTGAATAAGATTGATTGACAAGGTGCTCACAGAATTTTGAAAAAAAAAACTAAAGTTCTAGAACATACCACATACAAATAGTGTATAATAAAATACATATTTATTTTCTGAAAACGGAATAATGTTTTAAAATGAGAACAAAATGGATATTAATTAAATTATGTTTTTATACTATAATTATTTCATAAAAACGATGTAATATGCTGAAAGAAAGAAAAAAATAAATGTTTTTCTTCTTATTTATTTCAATTTCTCCTCATACCTTTCATATTTATTATTCTTATTATTTTATTTATTTATTTTTTTAAATAGAAAATTTGGGTTTCTTATTAGATAAAACTATTTATTAGAGAAAGATGTCAGACGAAATATTGATTTCGCATGACATACACCCGCAAAATGTGCAAAAAAAAAAAAAAAAAAAAAAACATGCGAAATCAATATTTCGTCTGACAGTTCGATTTGGAGTATTATTTCGAAATTATCGGGATTTTACATTTTGAAGTGGTAGCCTGATTTCAAGTGGCCGAGCTTAACTTTAGATATCCGCCACTTTATTAAAAATGGCGGATACGTTCATTAATAAACTTCATTGAGACACTTATATAGTCTATGTGTACATCAAAATTCAAACAAACTCGGAATACGCTTTTACAATTTGAATTTGAAAATTTCAAGTGGTCTCCACTTGAAAACATGATGGTGGAGCAACTTGGTTAAGAAACTCATCCAAGATATTCATTACACAAGTTAAGACGCTGTCCAAATTTGGTTCGATGTGGAGTATTTTTTAGGAAGTTATCCTGATTTTAAATTTTCAAGTGGTAGCCTGATTTCAAGTGGCCCCACTTAACTTAAGATATCCGCCACTTTATTAAAAATGGCGGATAAACTTCATTAATAAACTTCATTGAGACCCTTATGTGGCCTGTATTTACACCAAATTTGAAGCAAATCTTGCTTTAAATATGCTTTTTATAATGTCGGTTTGAAATTTTCAAGTGGCTGCCACTTGAAAACAAAAAGTCGGAGCAACTTGGTTAACGAACTCATCCAAGATATTTATAAGATCAGTTCACTGTCGAAATTTGATTCGATTTTGAGTATTACTTCGGGAGTTATCGTGATGACAAAATTTTCATTATAGATAGATAGATAGATAGATAGATATAGATAAACGAAATGATTGCAATAGGTCGATTTCTAAAGAAATCAACCTAATATAGTAGAAAAAAGAAGCGTTTAAATAATTTTGAAAAACTAAATTTTTTCGTAAGATTTTTCAAACTAAATTGTATAAATAAAAAATATATATTGATATATTAATGTCTTTTTAAACGTAATAATCTGGTGTGTCACTCACACGACTTTCTCTTACCCTGAAATTTAATTCTACGAATACAGATTGAAGGTTAAGAGATAAGTTAACGAGTACTGTTATGTAATCCTATGTTAAAACAATTGAAATTAGGCTTCGGAAGTGTTTTATATGATAATTAGTTCTGTGTGAGGGAGGCTACTGCCCCCTCAACCCCCCGTTTCATTACTGTACCTATATTTATACAGAATTTAAATTTGTTATTGAAATTCAAAGTTGCCTCAAGATTACTCAGACAACTTTCACACCCAACATTCCATACAACTTTTCAGTTTTGATTAAACTTTCCAGTAACAAACTTATATTAACTTAAAAATTCAACTTTTGGATCTCCTGAAATTACTCGTTTTTAAGTTACTCTAAAAGACACAGGCAAAGATGAAACGTTACAATACACTACATTGGTAATCAAGAAGCCTCAAAACGTATAAATGTACAAAAAACAAGCGATGAATTTTTAGCTTAAAAACATACATTGTTTGCCATATGTCTATGAGGAATTAATTTCAATTCCTGATCAGTTTTCCTGGACATGTAAAATATTATAGTAAAGCGCTTCCACTAACAATGAAGAAGTATGTTATCGCTTAAATATTTGCAGCCCTGTATATCTTCTGAAATTATGTACTCACCATATGGTGTACCTAAATATAATCCTATAGTTATAATCCACGGAACAACAACGAATGTCTAAGTAAAACTGAACTGCGTCGTGAATGCTTTACAGACCCTTTCGTAGTCTCTTTATATAGGCCCTTTTATAGTCCATTTAAATAGGTTTTTTTATAATCTCAGAGATAATTTAGCGTAATTTCGAATTAATTTCGCGCCGGAAATCAATGGATCACTCAGGAAAATTTCAGAAGATTAGCTTCTATTCCAGATAGATCTTCCAAGCTTTTGGGAAATATCAAACAATTATCTCTTTGCCAAATTTGCGCTAAGGTGAATCTCAGAGGTAGTTAACAGAGTCTCTTTATGTACATTGAAACTTCGTAACTGTTAAACTACTTTTTACTTTCCAATCTCGAATATTTTACAAGTCTTTCTGCATTTATTTATTTATTTATTTTTTACACACACATATATATAATCTGTGTGCTTATATATACTTAATCATATTTGAAATTTTGTTAAAGAAAGATTGCAGAAATTCATTCATTTATTATAACTATTAATACTCACAATAATACCTATATTGATTATTTGTATTTATCTAATGTGAAATTTCTAACATTATAACGGGTATACCATAAATGATTTTATAAAAGACAAAATAGCTTAGTCTTGTTTAGATCTTTAAAAAAAAAAAGAAAAACTTTTATTTATTTAATTTTATTTATTTATTGAATTTTGCTACTCTTATAAATATTTTTTGTTAATATCTGCGAAAAATTTGTTATGAGAAAGATCAAGATTCTTCGGAATTTTTTGTTGAAATTTACATCAAACAAATCCTTTCAAGTATTTTAAGACACACATTTATTGTCGAATATGATTAATTGTAAAATGCTCTGTGAAGATTAGTCTTTTGTATAGTGATCAATCAATCGTTGTCGTGCGAGTGTCAGGATATAATATTAATTTACAATGAAATGTCCAACAATCGATCTTGCGTTTAATCTGAAAATCATATAAATAAAAACCACGTGACTAAAAATGTATTATTAAAGACTTATGAAATTTTACTTGAATTGATTATAGCATCCGAAACTTTCCAAGCTTTTTAAATATATATATATATATATATATATATATATATATACTTTAAAACCTGTTTTTTTTTTATTATTTATTAAAATATAGTTAGAAGCACGAAACTGAGGGGGAAAAAAAGAGCAGATGTGTTCTATACAGGGCATTCTCTTACCTCAAATTTCAACAGCATAAAGATAGACTGCAGATATGGGGATAAGATAACAAATACCGTATATGAATCTTCTTTCAAAGGAATCTAAATCAGTTTTAGGAATAATTTGGTTTCAAACATAATTCTGTTTTAAATATAATTAATTTGGGGCAAACGACCCATTCGACCTCACATTTATTTTATATACCCATATTAAATTATATATATATATATATATATATAGCAAACAATTGACAGGAAAATTTATAATTATATAAGTTTTACAGAATAGAAAAACCATTAGGAGAATTACAAACCAATGCGCAAGATTGCAGCGAAAGGAAATGCAAAACTTAGATGTAGTAATATATAAATGCAGAAATATGTAAACGAAAGAATGAAATTAAATGTAGAAATATATAAACAAATGAATGAAATTATACCCCAAAAAACACTGAGATCTTCATCAGGGAGGCCCCTCAGTGTAGGGGTGGTACATTTATATACACACATATATATATATATATATATATATATATGTGTGTGTGTATATAAATGTTTTTTTATGTAACTTTATTTGAAGAGGCCTAGTCAGCTTGTGAAATGTTAATTTTCCGTGTTTTTGTCTTAATTTGGCATTCAAATATCGCATTAACTTTTTAAAAGCTGATATAAAAAGACCCACCAAGACGGAAATGGCCTACTTGGCGACAAATTCGATGACCAATCGATAATTCGGCTAGAAAACTCTTATTATCCATACATCGATTACCGATGTCCTAAATCGAATTTTTTACAGAATAGCCAGAAAATCCTGGAAATATGCCAAACAATAAATAGTATCGCATTTGACTGTCGGAGATCAGTTGAAGCCAAGTTCTTGAAGAGTTAAGAGTTCTCTCTGACTTTGCCTCTTTTTTTATAACTAATACAGTTTATGCTGTGTGTTATGCTTATGATATAGTTTATGTTGTGATGTGTATGTTATGAATTAACATTTTAGTTGTGTTTACTGGTGAATCTGGAATTGAAACTTGGGTTACAGACTGAAAATATTCTGTAAATAAATTTCAATCCTCTAAAAAACTTGCCATTTATTCACGGACAATTTGTTTAATTAACGCTGCTTTGGAATTTAAATTTTATTCAAAATTATTAAGACAACTTTTTACGAAACGAACCTTAAAACTTATTAATCTTAATTAAACTTTTGAGTGGCTACCTCATACGGACTTAAAAGTTCGAAATATAAATTTCCTACAATTATTTCCTTTTAAGTTATAAGGGATATACATTCAGATCAACTGTTTAAGATTTGATTTTCGTATTTATAGACTCTTAAAACCGTATAGTATACGAATAACTAAAGATGAAAGTTGAATAGGGTAAGGTGGGGTAAGTGGGCCATTGGGGTAAGTGGGCCACCCCCCCTGGCATTTCCCCAGTTATTGACTCAAAAAAAATCTGTTATAATAACTTTATGTACCTACCCCAATAGATGTAGAAAACATTATGGCACCGTTTTCATTTATGTGTGTGATAAGTTACAAGCCTTTTTGTGACGATTTTTAAATTTGCAGTCCTATCGTAATTCGCGCCATCGTACTAATTATTTTTTTTCTTCCAAACCGTTCATGATACAAACCAAAACTTTATATATTTTGAAAGTGTATAAAACAGTGAATCTTTTTGTAGTATCGTGTACTCATGATGTTAATAAGGTTGAAAAAAAAATTGGGGGGCCCACTTGCCCCGTGTTTGGGGTAAGTGGGCCACCACAATGGCGGGGTAAGTGGACCACCCACCCTAACTCTTTAATATAGTTAAAAAATAGTCATATGCACTGATTTATAGGGTTTACCTCTGGATGACTCCACCAGTACTGATTCAAGTTCCAAAGATGAAATATCAGTTATTACCCAGTACCACAGTACTTAAAAATGGGGATTATGCCTTTGTCCAGTTTGAAGGCTAAAAAAAAAAAAAGAAAGAAATAGTATGTTGTCTTGGTATGAAATGACAGTCAAAACGATGAAGATACAGTTGTCATGTAATACATGCATAAAGACACAACTATGCGTAATACCTTTTTTTCCCCCTGAAGCTAATTATATTCATGATGTATTCCTAGAAGATGTTGTGTTGAAACTAAATGAACCAACACTTTCCAAGAGACTTTCAAAATACATGTTTACCAACGATTTATCAAGATATAATGTTCACTAGCATGTAATACTGCCATAGGCTAGTTTAAACTTTGTAAAGTAAAAAGTTGAAAATTTGACATTTTTTTCTTTTAGCAGGCTTATGTGCAGAAAAAGTTGCTATGGGTGAACTAATGGAGATACTTCAGTGATTTTTTTTTCAAAGATTCAGAAAACCATGTAGATTGTCCCACTTGCCCCACCAAATCTCTACCAGTTATGTGTAAAAATATATTCAGGGGGGTCCCACTTACCCCACCTTGCGGGGCAAGCGGGCCACCCCGATGACTACACAAAATAAGTTTTTTTTTTTTTAATTCATCATTTGCCAGTTTGGTTAGAGGTTGCCATGGGTACAGTAACAACATATGAGAGAATGAACCACAAAAAAAATTAAGTTGTTAGGCCTATTACATCCGGTGCTATGTTGAGCTAAATTTGAATTATGCCGAAAAGGGGTCCCACTTACCCCACCTTACCCTACCAAAAAATCGTTTGCTTACCGAAAAAGAATGATAAATTAATTTTCATTCCTCAACAGTTTCCGTCGATATAGTAAAATTTATCTAAACACTTTGTGAGGTTAATGTGGATGCCATCACTATCTTAAACTTATGTAACTAATTAGTAATAGCACAAGACTCAATTAAAATACAAATAACGTTTTATTTGGAGCTTAAGCGCAGGGAGAATAACTGGGCCAAACTCAATATCAAATTTAAGGTAAATTAAGAAAAATAGCTTCAAATAATAACTTACATAAACGCAGAATTAATCTCACCAAATGAAGATACTATAGTAGCCTGAAGACTGCTCTCGATGAACCACGACACTTCTCAAACTAGACAAAAGTAATAGGATTCCACCTATTCCACCAATTTCTCCACTCTAATTCAACTCTTTCATAACCAACACAATATTCGCCGATTTCTGGCAATCAAACTAGCTCAGTCAGCGTATTTAATTACTTTATTAAAATATACAGTCGGTAAAAAAGGCTCCGAATCCTAGCAAAAAGTCCTGTGTAATAAAAGTACACTTAATACAGTTTTGTTAAATAAATTCTTGTCGAATCCTGTTCTTAGTCAGTCTAAAAACAGGATTCGACAAGGATTTATTTAACAAAACTGTAATAAGTGTACTTTTATTACACAGGACTTTTTGCTAGTGTTCGGAGACTTTTGTTACCGACTGTATGTATCGGAACTTAAATTAGATAATTCTACATACAGTCGGCTGCAAAATTATTCGAGCACTAGCCAATAATTCCTATATTTAAAAAGTACACTTAAGACTGTTTTGCTAAGTAAATCCTTGTCGAATCATGTTCTTAGACTGATTAAGAACATCACTCGACAAGGATTTATTTAACAAAGCTGTATTAAGTGTACTTTTTTTTAGCAAGGATTATTGCTAGTGCTCGAATAATTTTGCAGCCGACTGTATCTCACCCCAGCAACAGTCGAAGGTGTAGCGACGGATGCACTCTAACTCCGCTACTTTGACTCCACTGTGGATCAGAGGATTCCCTGCAGAACCAAATTTTCTTTTACAAATGCTAGTCGATACGCGTACCAACACTCATCACAACTTAATCTTCACACAACTAAATCTCCACTACTTCACACATCAATACTCGCCAAAATAAGATTCTTCGCAATCTACACCACAATCTCCTACAATATACACCACCATCCACACCAATCTTCTAAAACCATCTCTATCTTATACTTCTTCCTACTAACCTCCTTTCCCTTCAATTCAATCAATACTTTTAAAATCACTACAATTCATCTACCTTCCACAGTCTAATTCTTTCGTTGCAGCATCATGCCGACATAAAACTAACCCGACCTAAACTTTCGCCGAGTCACTGGCGACGAAGTGATTTAACCGTCCCAACTTTATATTTTGCTGGATCCAGCTTAATTTCAAACAACTGTGGAGACATGCTGTAGTCTCAACCTCACAAACTAAGATTCTAAATCACTAAATGATCGCCAAAGAACAATTCTCTTCTACTCCATATACTTCCATACCACACCTACATTCATATTTATACTTAATCTCCATCAACTCCAATCTCTTCACTTAACAAAGCTTTCAAGCCTCTTCGTATTCACTCACACTCCGCAACTTACTTTCTCCGTTGCAGCGCTATGTTGATGCAAAACTATTCCAACCTAAAATTTCGCCGACTACCGATGCCGAAGCTTTTTTAGCTCTCCCAACGCTTGCGTCTCAGGATCTAGCATACAAAAAAAAGAAAAAAAAAACCTGTTGTGACCTACCACAGTCTCAACCCTAGAACTTCTATCAATTACATTAAATGAAAGAGAATGTTTTTGCTTAAAGTTTAGTATCTCTGTGTCTACAGACTATATGAATATCACATTGTGTAATCAAATTTAGTCCTGTGTGAAAACCACATAACACAACCTGAAATGTCATTATCTGAAATTTCCAAGTATCGCCCCAGTATATCAGAATAACACTTTAAACGAAGGATGAATGATTTCCATGTCACAATATACAAAACATGTTTTTATGTACAAAGAAACCATGATTAAATTTACATTGTTCACAGTGTTGGTCAGCACGATTAATTGCAAGAATGGCGCAAAAAGTTTGTAGAAAGATTAAACAAGACGAGGAACGAAGGAATGCCAAAAAAAAAAAAAATGTTCTAAAAGTCATTACTTATGGAATATGTTGCGCAGTTCTTCTAAATAAATTTTTGCGCCAATGTATAATTTAAAATTGATAATTTTGCACTTTTTTAAGTACTGTTTTTGTCCCCCTTTCCTATTTTGACATTGTACACACCACGCTAATTTGTACCCAATTCAGTTTTAAAACTCTTTTTTCTATTACACATTCCCACATATTCCCCTGGTGGTGACTTTTAGAACTGCTTTTCATGGAATCTTTCGTCTTTTGTGTTTTTTAATCTTCTTACAAAGTTTGACGCTATTCCCGCAATTAGAAGACCCTACCGAACATCATGTCAGTTTAATTATGGCCAACACACACACACACACACACACACACATATATATATGGTCATTTTACTACACAATTTCACATACTTCTCTGGTGATGACTTTTAGAACTTTTTTGGTGGAATCGTTCGTCTTTTGTCTTGTTTAATCTTCTTACAAAATTTGGCACTATTCTCGCAATTAGAAAGCTCTGCAGAACACCATGTCAGTTTAATTATGGACAACTTATATATAAAATATATATCGTGCTTTTATTACACAATCCCAAATATTTACCTGATGGTGACTTTTAGAACTTTTTTTGGTGGAATTTTTCGTCCTTTGTCTTGTTTAATCTTCTTACAAAATTTGGCGTTATTCTCGCAATTATAAGACACTACAGAAAATCATGTCATTTTAATTATGGCCAACTTATATATAAAAAAAATATAGTCATTTTTTTACACAATCCCACATATTCTTCTGGTGGTGACTTTTAGAAATTTTTTTCATGGAATCTTTCGTCTTTTGTCTTGTTTAATCTTCTTACACAATTCGGCGCTATTATCGCAGTTAAAAGATTCTGCAGAACACCATGAGCATTGCCAGTTTAATTATGGCCAACCTACATACAAACTAGTATGTTGTGACCACCACAGGACTTTCTTCTATATTTTCCTACACAAATTCACTCAGTAAATATAATTTATTAAAATTATTATTTAAAAAAATTATCTTCCATGATAATGCAGACGATTTCCATATTAGAGAAGTACTATAACACTAATTATCCAAAAGAAGTCAACTTTATTGTTAATATTTCATTATTATTTATTTTTTTTTTTTTTTTTATGAAAAAATCGATAACTTCTTTTTAAATTATCGCAAATCTATGGTTCAACTATTCGTTTTAAAGGTACTGGCGAGCTCTTTTGAAAGATACCCATCATGAAAATTTACTCCACTCGAGGGGGGATTCCCCCCCCCCCAGGGGGGAGGCGAGGCTCCTACACATGCAAAAAAATTTTCTCAGTTTACTATTATAAATAATTCTGGTAAATTTCTTAATGATTATTAAAAAATAATTGTCTTTATGCACATTTATACAAAATTTTGTCCTATATACCACCATGTGAAAAATTTAGAAAAAGCGGGATGGCAACGCAACCTGTAAGACAATTTTTACCAAAAGTTGTAGGCACTAATTTATGTCAAGGTGCAACTACATACCAATTTGTAGGAAATTCTGTGCAGTAGTTCCTGAGAAACAGTTGCCACGAAATTTTGTCACACACACACACAGACAGACAGACAGACATTTTCTAAAAAAGGTCAAATCATGTTCTACATCTCTCAAAACGTGTAAATCCATCAAAAACCCGAGGTCGAAAATTTTTACTAATCCAATACTTTCTTCTATTGGAAATAGAAGAAAGTAAAAATATATCTGTCATTTTATTTTGTTTAAGGCAACCTACAGGTATTATACTGTACGTACCAACCTTTCGTTCATAGACGTGATGTATTTGAATTATTTTGTATGCCTTTTTTCACGAACCATTTCTTGATGTGAACGAAAAATTTAGGTAGCATGCCTTTATTACACAAATTTAGAATACAGAGTTTGGACTTCCTGCTACTATTTGTTCTTGATATATGCTGATAACAGACATACAGACTCACAGACTAGCCACAAAAAAAAAAATAAAAATAATAAATAAAAAATAGAGTTTAGGAGACCTTATTACTTGTAAATATAACTAAATCTCAATTTTGTAAATTTGACTCAAAAGTAATATTTTCTATACCATTATGTTTGTAAGATAAAGTAATATTGCATTCCAAATATATATATTTTTAAATATATATTGCTATGAAAAGGAATAAACAACAGCAAGAGAAAGTACTTTCATAAAATATGACAAATTAACTCTCAAAAATATTTTTGGCTCTGTAAGTTTTATCATCTTTATTAAATTTTCATAAGACTAAACATTTCTTATTTTGGTAATAAAAAAAAAAAAAAAAAAAAAAAAAAAAGAATGAAAAAGAATGTACAATGTTAAATTACTAACGAAGAAAACATTAGGAAAAGTTCATTATAAATTAGGACCTGTATCAATGATAATACATAAACTAATGCATTCATAGTTATGAATGCTGTTAATTCCCTTTACCACCTTTTACAAAGAATGTATATAAAACATTTCGTTAATTTTAATAAAAATATAAGCTTTATATTATAATAAATATGAAAAATCGATATTTTGATCAAAAATTGGCATTCGAAAATATTTTAAGGATTTAAGAAAAAAAAAATCTGTAACTGTTCACATTATTCATTTGTAATGTGAAAAATATTCAAATATCAATAATATTATTTTAATCGCATCCTCTTTACCCAAAAATACGGTTGATATTGTGTGAGTAGAATCATAGCCGGGATATAATATAGTAGTGTCCTCTAATGCCTATATGTATTTAGAATATTGTATTTACTTTATATTTTCGAAATCTGAAGATTATTTATGATTTCTTAAGCAAAATTAAGGAAGATGGAGAGCCAAATGTAAACATTAATAAATACATTTGAATGTTTCGGTTCCAAAGCAGCGCAACGTTGCCAACTTTAAAGAATTTTTACATTCGATATCCGTTACTACATGTAATTTTTGTCCAATGATATGTTTATCTAGTCGAGTACCATACATATGAAAAATCATTATTCTAGAATATTAATAATTAATGAATAAAAATATTCTACTTTTTGGCAGCACTGCTATAAAAAGGAAAGAAAAAAAAAGTAATATATTAGGGAAAAAAAGTACAGAAAATCATGAAATCAAAAGGTAGTACTTATCAACAACTGTAACGAGAAATTGTTACTATTCTTACTTGAAATCATCTTCAAACTAAAGGTCAAACTATCATTATTATTATTATTTCAAAATTTTAAGCAATTATTATAAAAAATTAATTCGAAGTAGAGTTAGTATAATAAATTTAGATTTGAAAAATAATAATGCTTTTATTATTATTATTATTTTTTTTATCTTCTCTGTCATACAATACACTATACAGCGTTGTGGCTGAATATTTTAGACTTCTTGTCTTTTTTAAGTTATTTTCATAAATTTTATATTTTAGTGGGAAAAAAAAGTACACATTTTTCAAATGTAATTTTCTGAATATAAATTCTGGAAAAAATACAGAAAAATCGAATTACAAAATATCCCTTTTTTCTGTATTTCAAATCTAGTACACAGGTTCGTTATTAAGTTTGAATTAATTAGACTGTAGTAAAAATTTGTCAGATTTCTATTTATACAAAAATTGAGAAAAGAAAATGTAAAATGTTATACTTGTACACAATTGATCTATTTAAACTGAATAAGTTTTTTTTTTTTTTTTATATAAATTTATCATGTATTGGTTTATTATAAAAATACGTTTGAGGAACTTCATCTATGATTTGCTTCATTTAATAATATACAAATGAAAATACAGAAGAAAACAAGAGAAAATCTCTAATACTCTATAAACTACAACCCCCCAAAATAATATATAATTATTTGTAATATATATTTTATAGCTACATTTACGTACGTATAAAAGAATAGACACACATTCTTTTAAATATAAAATATCAAGTTTTACTTAATTTCTTAAATAACTTTATTTTTGCATAATATTCCTATGCATTTTTCTATATATTTGTAATCTTTTAGCCCGAAAATGTTATCAGAGGAAAAAGAGCTTTCTAGAATCAAAAATATTTTCTTCATACATTTTTTTTTAATGTAAAATATCAAGTTTTAATTAAATTTATAAATAAGTTTATTTTTACATAATAATACTATGCATTTTTCTATATATTTGTAATTTCTTAGTCCCAAAAAAGTTATCAGATGAAAAAGAGTTGTCTAGAATCAATAAACTCTTTCCTTCATACATTATTCATCTTCAACAGCTGTTAAATAAATAAAAAAGACGCTGTGCTTCTGTTACTAAAGTTTGTTCTGAATGTTTTTCTTCTTAAAAGCTTTTACAAAAAAACAACAATAGTATGTATATTTTTATTTTAGTACATTTATTATTACAGGTTTTCAAAAATTTTAATATTGCTTATACTTGTTTTGTTTTATGGTATACAATATTTGTTTGGTATAATTATTACATACTTGGTTCAATTCGTTGGACAAATATAATATATATGACATGTATAGATTTTTGTAATCACTGTAAAAAATCTTGATATAATACAAAGAATTTCTGGCAGCAAAATTGCCTGAAATGCGATGCAAAAAATACGCTCACAAAAGTTTTCTGCACATCAGTAGAGCACACAGTAAAAAATCTCTCATTGAATAAAATTATGCATTTAAGCCTGCAAGGATCGAACCAGAGTCCACCGAATTGCAAGGTGACGGTGTTACTTCGCAGCCAATGAAGCACAATTCGAGAAATTACTTAACAATTCTCAGTTGTGTTTTGATGCCAAGTTTTCAGTAGCACAGCAGAAAAATATATATCAAGCGGATAAAATGAGTAGCAGTGGTTGCAGATTTTATCTGGTAAAAAAAAAAAAAAAAAAAAAAAAAAAAAAAAAGTTTATTTTGAAATATGGAGATGCAGTATTTAACTAGATTTCTGTATTTTTAGAAATCAGAATTTTTTATTTTCTGTAGGAAAGTTAGAGTTATTTTGTTGTACATCGGGTGTATAAAAACCACTTATAACTCTGACATATTTTTGTTTATTTACTATGATTTGTGAGATCATAAAGAGTTTCCCCCCCCCCCAAAAAAAAACCTTTAGAAAGTGGTTGAAATAATTGCATCTTCAAATTAATTATACGGCATGTAAAAAACCCCTTAAGAAATTTCAACTTTTGGTAAATATCTAAAATCTAGCTCGTTGTTTTTCGTACAATTCGCTTAATTTTTATTCTATTCAACTGCACTTTTGATAAAAGTTGCCCAATATATCTAGATTTCAACCTAATGGAATAAAAAAGTGTTTCATCTTTCGCACATGCGCAGCAAAAACGTTTTTCATAAAAATATTCATATTTCATGAGATATTTAAAGATATTTGTATTCCGATTGTGCAGTATATTGTTTTAAAAGTATTTTTACAACTTATATGACTCTTATTTAAAAAAAAAAAAACTCTATATTAACGCTAAAATATTATAAATAAAAAATATGTCGATTTTCTTTTCCAAGTTTTAAAATAAATGCTTATATCTCTGTTATTTAACATGCTATCGTCACACAAAAAAGCCCTGAGCAAAATATGGGATGATTTAGATCCAAACTACTTGTGACGCACCGTCACTTCACTTTCGAAAATGTTCGCGGCTTGCATCAAAGCCGATGACCGCCATTTCGAAAACTCATAGTAAAAAATAATTATTAGACATTACTTTTTGCAAAGATAGAAGCTTTAAAGTTGTTTGCCATTTCACTAATTGTTTATTATCAAATACTTTTTCCGGATACTTAATAGCCACCAAATATATGTATATATATATATATATATATATGGATTCTAATAAATGAGTTTCGTGTATTTTACTTTTCTTTTTTTAAATCGTACATTTTTCTTTCCGACATATATATATATATATGAATGAATTGTAATCTCACCATTGCAATTTGTATCCTGCATAGATATTTGTATACTGCATAGGTAAAAATCGAATGGTTGTAGAATATTGCAAATTTATATTAGTAATTTTCATGATGTCTAGTTTCAAACTTCTAAATTTGATGTTTACGTGAACTGTTCCTTTAGAGATTTCTACGAATTTACACGATTTTTCGTGATGTATGCATGCGTGTGTTTGAACACTATAGCGTCTAAACGCTTTGTTCGAATGATCTGAATGTTAGTATATATGCTATAGGTCACCGTATCACAAACTTTATATATTTTGTTGAATCTAGAACTAATAGTTAATTTTTGTTTTTTTGTTTTTTAGGACACAAAAAAGGACTTTTTTAGGACACAAAAAAGAAAAATTCTTTATCATTATGGCCTATGGAATTAAATCATTTGAAGTGTGATAGCGTCTAAACGTCTAAAAAATTATATACACCGCTTCTACGAATTGTATAGATTTTAGTGAATCTATCACTTACTGCCGGCAGCAAAATTATTGAAGAACACATCCACACTTTTCGCACACATTCTCTTTTAGTTTGGTCGCTAATTTTTATCATCAACATACTTTTTTATTAACAGTATAAAACTAAGATCATGAATCGACAAATATTTATTTAATAAAACAGTATTAGGTGTCCATATTTTAAGTAGGAATTATTGCTATTGTTTCAACAATTATGCTGCCGACTGTATAGATTTTTACAGGGACATACACACACACACACAAAAAAAAAAAAAAAAAAAAAAAAAAAAAATTCTTCATCATTATGACCTCCAGGCCTCAATTATCTGAAGCGCAAAAGCGTTAAACGCTTTATTTGATCGAGCTGAATGAACTTAGACTTCTGTTATATGAATTTATTTAAACAAACGGTTAATTACTTAATGTTTGGTAAGTCAAATGGAGTCACTCCAGGTATTTTTCTCTATCTTCATATAGCCATTTCAAATACATTGTAAAAGACAGTTTTAAAAGTAATAAGGAACTAAGGCGCTTGTGAAATTTTCAATCTCAGATTTTCCAGTTTCTACAAATTTTGAAGTGTCGGGAAATCGACAGGGAGGAATCTAAAAGTCAAAAAAAAAAAATTGAACGAACCTAAAAATTACAAGATTGTTATAATGTTGCTCTATACGTTAGTCAGCGTGTTAGTTTATTTATTTTTTTTATTACTTTGTTAGTCTGTCTGGACATTATTTCATTGAAAAATAATTGTAATAAGGTCGGACCGGTTCTAAAATACAACTTATGATACCGAAAAGAACTTCATTGCTTATCAACATTTTGAATCGAAAAACTTCACAGATACTTATAATTTATTAAAATTCCTTATCATGAAAGAATAGGTAAATTTTTTTCATTATAAATATTATGAGGATTATTTATATCGTAAAAATGTCGGATAAGGTTAAAAACATTATTTATAATACGATTACATAAATTGTTACACAGTGTGTAATATAACAGTCATGAACATCGTTGACTGTGAACATTTTACTTTTAATTTTCATAAGTTATTGGAAATTTACGATTCCCATAAATCAGGATTATGGGACTAAATTTAGCTTTAACGGACATTATAAAGATTATTTTCATAAATTGTCACTAAAATATCATTTTTTTTAAGTATCGTTTATGATACCGGTGTGACTATCAATGACTATAAACATTCTATTTCGAAAACCTCGTACGTTATTTGGCGTTTCTGTTTTTCTTTACATGGTATAATAAGACAAAATTCCGTACAAATATACATTATAAATATCGTTTTAATTTATATAAGTTGAATGAGTTTTAAAATATGATTTACGATAATTCTATGAGCATTTTATTAAATATAAGCCTTCTAATTTAAAAGCTTCTTAAGCCATTTAAAATTGGAAGTTTTCATTACATAAATGAGACTCCGTTTCACAGAAATTTGCATTTGATGGATTATTCTATGGAAAATGTTTAGTATGGAATTACCTGAAGACTAAAATATGAAACTAATTTAATATTATTAATCAACAGAGTTAAGATAAGATAAATATATCGAACAGGAGAAAAGATAACATAGTGACTCTAGCATAGCTGTATACGATTGTGTCGTGTGATTGGCCAATTTTATTTCCTTCATGATGATTATAGTAAATCCTGCAATAGAAGTTTGTAAGAATAAATATACCACGCGTAACAGAGTAGAGCGCCTCTATTACACCTAGTCTGCACTTACACTAAAAAACATTATTTTAAAATTATTCGTGCTATATATTAAGAGTAAATTTTCTTGACAGAAGACAAAAGTTCGAAATAAAATTGTAAAATAAATAAATCTAATAAATAAAAATTGTAAAATAAATAAATATATGAGGCAAACATTAAAAAAAAAAAAAAAAAAAAAAAAAAAAGAGTCTTCACTTCATTAAAATTTGATGATTTTAAATATTTTTATACTTTTATGTAAAAAATCACAAGTGCATATTTATGAAACAAGTTATACGCTTTCCTGACACATTTCTTTTTTTAATTCACGCATTTTACTCAGGTCTACAGGTATTTTAACTGACATTTCTGGAAACTAGCAAAGCGAAAAAATCTTTTATATTTCATTTTACATTTTTGTTTATTTAAAAGAAACACGTTTCCTGTCAAAACTGTATTCTTTCTTAAAAAAAAAAAAAAAAAAAAAAAAAAATAGAATTTTAGATTGCACAGAAACCTGTATTTATATTAAAACACTTTTCTTCTTCTTCTTTTTTTTTTTTTTTTTTTTTTTTTAATTTCTGTTTAACATGTTGGGTGCTTTAAAACATTTAACTTAAATTTTCGTCAATTGCAAAAGTATGAAATCTGAATTTCCTAAAAAGTAAAATCATTAAAATCCGAAAAAGAAAAATCTTTTTTTTCTTTTTTTTTCTTTTTGGAAATTATGTCACGTATATAAAAGGTTTCAAAAAGTAGCGTTTTTTTTTTTTTTTTTTTTTTTTTTTGGATTAATCTATTCAACAGTAACTTCATCAAAAATATTTTAGAGGTATTCTTGTAAATGAAGTCGTGTAAAGCCATGCATTTCTGTATTGCTGTATTTTTTTCGGAATAAAAATGTATATATATAGCTTTTTTTTTTTTTTTTTTTTTTAATTTCTTTCATGCTACAAATATAGAAAACTAGAGTATGTGTATATATTATCGAACTAATTGAAAAAAAATTATATATTTATAAGTTTTGAAGTGTAACTAATCTGATAGCTTTATAGAAAAATGTTATTGTCCGTCAGTAGACTAGTCAGTTTTTTAGTTTTTTATTTATTTTTATGTGTATGTTAACTAGTTTGTAAGTTTTTTTAAGGCGTGAGACACATTTTCAATTACAATTTTCATGATTGTGGTCGGGTCATTTTAAAATATTACAAATAATACTGACAAAAAGACTATTGAATTTCGACCTTCTTACTTGAAAATTTCTTAAGTTAATAAGGATATGCATTATTTTAACATAAAATAGAAGGATAACAAATTTCGCATTATCGTGTATTATAAATATTATTTTTATAGTAAAGATAGCGGATACTAGTAGATGTTATACTAGAACAAACACCAACTGTAAACGTTTTATTTTCAGAAAATTGTATATTATACCAAAATTTGCATTTTTATTAATGGAAAAATATGTTATAACTTCTCATAAACATGCATTATAATGGTTATTTGCATCCTAAAAGATATTAGATTAGATTTAAAATATCATCTATGAAACTGATATCAACAACGTCGACTATGAATACAGAAATATGAAAGATATTAATTCGAAATTGAAAATTTTCTTAACATATGGCAGTATGTGAAATTTTATCATAAAATAATGAAATATCATTATAAAAATAGTAAAGAAGTGCATGGAAACTAAAATACAAAACTGACACTAATAAAATTAATTAGCAAATGAGGCTAAGTAAATGTATCGAATCGGAGGCAAGAAAGATTGTCGGTAGGGCATTCCAGTCTGGAGCTGTACTGCTTGACCAGAGGAGTTGATTTCTTTCAACATGTATGCCGTTTAAGGAAAGGGCACGTGACGACACTGACAGTCAAAATATAGGTAGAGTGGTAAAACATTGGTATTTTTACCAATACAGTTTGATATTTTGACACACGAGAGTGGCAAAGATTGGATGACGGAGCTTTTGTTTATAAACATACTCTTTACTTATTGTTGAATTTTATGGGGACAAATATAGGCAATATTATAGGAATTTTCGTCTCTCATATGACGTCCCCCTAAAATATTATTCTTGGAAAAATGTCCCTAGAGGAGTCAATTGTTATGGAAACGTTATCGGAGGCCTCTCTTTCCAGACCCAACAATATTTGCGTCTCTGCGTTTTTATGCGTGTAAGTATATCGTGAGAGTACTTGCAAGAATTTGGTACACATAATTAATATTTATACAGAATTAGCTGCATATTTTTGTGCATAAATTGATTATGTTTTCTGCATAGAAACACACTAAAATGGATGGAACCTATGGATTAAATTTGTGTATATCAAAGTAGGAGACACAAAAATCTCCAGATTAGTTAACATGTTCATCAGCAATAAAGAATTAGCTGTATATATTTTGGTGTGTATATTCTTTAAGGTTCTTGTACACACGGGGACACACTGAAGTATTTCTTACATAGGTAGTGAACAGTTGTAATTCAGAAAATTTGCCATTTTAACAAATGTTTAAAAAACGCGATGAGCACACACCTACACTAGAATCTTCCTTTGAAGTTCCTGACTATTTTTAAAATATCTGTTCTTTAAAGTGTGTTATAATTAAAGAAAACTCCCAAATAAATAAGCGGCCGAGCGGTTCTGCGCTCAAAGCTGGTAGATGGGAGGTGCCGGGTTCGATCCCAGGTCGCGCTCATCGACCTAGCCGTTCGGAGTTTTCCGTGGTTTCCTCCGAAACTTGCGTAAATACGGGCTAGGACCCCTTAGAAAGACCCCCCACGGAGGGCATTCCCCCTCTAGGCCTAGGACACATCAGGAGTCAATCGGCCTTAAATCCTACAACCAACCAACCAACCCAAATAAATAAACTTGACAATTCTTAAGAATATGCTAGCAAGCTTACAGTGACAGACATGAAATAAACACTAACTCACCTAGCTGCTCACATTAGATTTTATTTATATAATTGACGTACGTTAAAACTCTGTGAACGTCTGTTACAGTCGTTTGTAAAAGTTTAAGAACAGTAGCCGATTTTCAGTACTTTAATACATTGCCCTAACAGCACAAAATGTTCCAGAAACATAACAATCATATAACATTGAAACATTATAAAAATTTCAGGAACGTTTTAAAACATTCAGATTGCTTTCCGATTAGTTTCAAAAACGTAGAAATGTCCGCGATCGTAACAAAAAATCAGATACGTAAAAGAAACGTTACAATCACTTAACAGATAAAAAAGGAAAAAGAGCGAATGTTTCAGGAAGATATCAGAGAGCCTACTTAAATGTGTTACGTTTTTGAAAGATTGTAAGCTTTTTGCAACATAACTGAAACATTATGTGCTGTATGGGTGCATCATTTGCGTAGATTATTGCGTCCTCTCATGTGCTAATTGCATCAGACGCATTCTACAGCTATAAATAAAGGTGCTCCGCTCGTTATTCTCCAGTTGTTTATTGGATTTTGCTGTAGACAACGCTGTTTTGTAATTATTGTAATAGGAGAAAAAAAAAATCACTTACTGTTACCAAAAGATTAGATATATTGAGCCTGCATACAATTGGACTTTCTGAACGTCAAATAAGTTCGAGGGTAAATGTCATCAAGACAGCTGTGCATCAAGCTATTAGTAAGTTTAAAATTTGGGGAAAATTTGTGGACATTAAGATAAGTTATCGAACCTAAAAAAACGAGTGCACGTAATGATCATGTGATAAGAAGAATGGTCGTACGAGATCCAAGAACTTCCTGCAATACGATTAAACAATCTTTGACTGCAAAAGGCACCAACGTCAGTTTGAGTACTATTTCAAAACGTTTGACCAAACATTTTGATTTATCATCCCATAAACCTGCAAGTAAACCTCGACTTACTCCAAGTATGAAAAAGAAACGACTCCTTAGGTCCACAAATTTTCCCGAAATTTTAAATTTGCTAATAGCTTAATGCACAGCTGCCTTTCTCACATTTACCCTTGTTATTATTTGGCGTTCATAAAAATCAAATTTTATGCAGGGTCAATATTTCCGACCTTTTTGTAACAGTAAGTGAAGGTTTTTTACCCAATACAATAATTACATGACAGTACTGTCTACGATAATATCCAATAAACAGCTGGCAATAAACGTGCTGGGCACCTTTATTTATAAATGTAAAATGTGTCTGATGCACTCAGCACATGAGATGATGCAATAATCTGCGCAAATGATGCAATGTGTTAAAATACTGAAAATCGGCTACTGGTCCTAATCTTTTGCAAATGACTGTATAATAAAACAACTCTATGTCAAATTATAATACTTTGTTAGAATAACTTTTTACATACAGTTGAAATCTTTATAACCATCATTTATATATAGTGTTTGTTCATGTAATTATTTCCTGTTATATTGCCATAATTTGTTAGTAACAGAGTATAGATTTTAGAAATTATTTTTTATTGGTAACAATATATGTTACAAAATTATGCAACATCTTCATGTTTCGAGATTAAAACTCAAGCATTCTTTGTCACACTAACCTACAGTGGAATATAGGAATTTCTTTTATGCGAATATTGATCATTAAGATGTTTATTTTCCGAGATGTTTATTTTGTCATAAAAAATATCAAACTTTGAATTATTTATTTCGAGGATTTGTATATTCGAACAGACAAAGCTATGATTTTTGTACAGTAGCAAAATGTACAAATCATAATCATATATATATATAAAGATTTATATTGTAACGTACGCCGATAATACCTAATTGACTAATTTAAACTTTGTTAATGAAATAACGAAGTTTGAATCAACTGAAATAAATGAATATCATTTGAAATAACTGAGCATTTTTATAAAATAAATATACAGTTTAATTTTACTTGTATTTACACGATTTACACACTGAATTTAGCTTGTATATACAAACTATATAGTTAAATAATCGCTAAAGGTTGGAGAACATTTCTCCCAACCATCACACAAGAGATAAAAATATCCAAGTTCCAATTCATAGAACAGCCGAGATTTTTCTTTACTTCTCGTGCTCTTTTCAAAAAGTTCACGTTCGTTTTAATTTTTATTATTTTTTTCTTTCTTTAATAATAAATTGTCGAACCATGGATGAATATTTTATGCTTCTTGCAATAATTAGCAAGTTGGGACGTTACAGCTTCTCCTATCGCCCGGAGAGGCGTGCACTCACTTGTGGTACAAAATTTCTTACAACTGAGAGGTTTGGATAAGGTAGGAAAGTTGGACAAACTGCATACACTAGAATAATTTTAATCATTACGTTAAGAATATAAAAGGAATTCTATATAATAGCAACAACTTAAGACTTTAAATATATAATATGTACACTATACACGTTTTTATTTTTATTTTAAACAACTCTACTTAAAGCATCCGTGTTAAGATTTTTTTTTTTTTTTACCTGGTCTATGGACCACATCAAAAATGGGCTTGCAAAGCATGTGTCCATCTTAACAATCTTGAATTTGAGCTTCTGTTTTTGTTCAACCACACTAAAGGGTTATGATTTGTCATAATTTTAAATTTGTTCCCATCAAGGTAGTAGTGGAACTTGTTTATAGCAAAAATTATAGCAGCACATTTAAGTTCTGTGGTGAGATTTTAGGGTAAACCACTTCATGAAGATTCAACACAATGCCGCAGTTCATTGATAGCAGTTACGGGTGAGAAGTGGCATGCCAGTCGCTTTTGAATGATTAAACATTCATATTCATTGGTGCGTGATCAGGAGAACGCGCTGGCCAGAGCAACAATCGAGCACATTCTGAATCAAGGAAGGGCCGAACAATACGAACAACTTGCGGTCGGACAACTTACTCGACAGATGCCTTGAATATAGGGGAGAGTGATGGGCCTTAACTCTTCAGAAATGTAATGGCCTCTATTCAGAATGCCGAAAATGAAAACAAGAGGTGATCGAGACGTGTATCCAATGGTACCACATGCAATTACTCCAGCTGGTAACCCAGTATACAAAAACCAAAACTTTGATAAATCCTAAAATATGCATCATTGATATAGGCGTCTTTAATGTGTAGTCATCCATGAACCTGGACAAGGAATGGCGTGACGTCGCCTTTCACAATCCTGTTTACAGCATCATGATTGCATAATCCGCATTTAACGGCTTTGTGAATAGTGTACATTGCCAGCTGACATTCGACATCGTCATACTGTCCATCATCTGCAGTGATGGCGTAAGGTTCATTGGATACGCGCCTCGATAACTTCTTGTTCGCCTTCCCGACACTCTGAATAGAGGCCATTACATTTCTGACGAGTTAAGGCCCGTCGCTCTACCGTATATTCAAGGCATCCGTAGTGCAACATTTAAGCAGGACAATGCACGACCGCGAGTTTTCCGTATTGTCCGGACCTTCCTTGATTCAGAATGTGTTCGACTGTTGATCTGGCATGCGCGTTCACATGTTTTCGCACCGATGAAAATGACTGTTTTAATCGTTGAAAAGCGACTGGCCTGCCACCCCTCTCCAGTAACTGCGATTGATTAACTGTGGCATTGTGTTGAAGCTGCATGAAATGATTTACTCGAAAATGTCATCTAATCACTGATCGATTCAATGCCTAGGCAGGTAAGTATAGTTATTGTTCGCAGAGGTCGCTGCTTTATGCACTTTTTTCTTAGGCTTTATTACTCAAAACTTCCTGAAAATATAATCAATTGTTATTCCTACTATAATGTATGTGCCCAATAAATATCATTCTTATACTCGCATTCCTTCTTAGTGTTTAAATTTTAAAGGCCAGCAGTGTATAAATAGAAAACATGCTTATTTTTTTTTTAGTTTTAAAATGCTTATAACTTCGTTATTTAACATGCTATCGTCACACAAATTCATCCACAAATTGTATTGCGTCTCTGTTAACATTTCTTCATGTAAAGAACATTTCGTTTACTTAATGATACAAGGTGATTACAAACATTATTAATTTTGCTCAATTTGTTACAGTCCTTCTAAATATTGTCTTAAGCCAATCTTTACTGAAAAACATGGGGAAGACCCAGTTATTTAAATTCTCAATGCTTGAAACCTTTTCATATAAAGATTAGATTTATATATATATATATATATATATATTGATCGTTTGCAAATCTTGCTAAAGTTTTGAACAGGAATGTAATTTGTAAGAATTAGTGCTATTTTCAAAAGCGGCTTCTCAATTTGTCTAAAAAGAAAACTTTTTGATCAATATATTTTATCTGTATTAGCTTATGCTTCGGAAATTTGGACATTAACGTTTAAAACTATACAAAAACTTCAAACAACCCAGACAGGCATCAGGAGATGCATGTTAGGATTCACTTCAAGTGAAAGAGAGCGAAACACTTAAATCAGGAAGCAAACTAAAGTTATTGATGTCATTAGTTAAGAAGCTAAAATGGAGCTGAGTTGGTCACCTTGCCAGAATAATCAGCCTAATAACACACTTGTCCACAATACATCCTGAAGGTATCCACAGGATGTCCATAGATGTCCTTTTCATCCATAGAACATCCTGAGGATGACATTTGCAGAACATGTGCTGTTAGGTCCATCTATCGCTGCTTCCCAAACTGGAATATTGGTCGAAGTGTTTGTATTACTAAGTTGACTACCTTGAAGGGGATTAGTATTTTCAATTTCCAAATCAATAAATGTTATTTTTCAAAC
This sequence comes from Salticus scenicus, assembly GCA_963930645.1. NCBI lineage: Eukaryota > Metazoa > Arthropoda > Arachnida > Araneae > Salticidae > Salticus > Salticus scenicus. Next base: position 214,590,124 of record OZ005656.1, on the reverse strand, counting down.
TAAAGTTTCGATACTTTTTGAACACACCACGTGTTTCGTTAAACTAGGTTTTTTTTTTTTTCCCGTTAGCAGTACAATCCACGCTGTTTTATTTCAACTTTTTAATATTATATTTTTAAATGTGTTAGCAATTTTTTGCCCACTTTGTAATTCTTAAACAGTATTTTTCTGCGTTACATTCTTTTTGAGTATTTATGTTGTCAGTTAGTTTCCAAAAAGTATTATTATAGGTAAGCTTTTAGGTAACAAGCATAGTACATCTTGTCACAAATCAGCAAGTTATAGACGCATTTATTTATTTAAATAATATATTAAACGCATTTACTTATTTAAAAAAATATATTAAAGCATTTCCATCATAAAGAATGAAATGTAATTTCATTTTCAAAATTAATGCTAAAAGATATTGTAATGCATATATATCACGTAAGGTATCTGCAATGTTAAACTTTACATTATAAAATGGATAATTATTTTACAATTTTGAATATGTAATTTTCAACGAAACTTTGCATAGATTTATTTAATATAAACTAGTTGGAACCCGTCGAATTCGACGGTCACTTTATTGACCGTAATGTTTCAAAAATCGTCGCATCATTATTTAAATGTATTTCAAGTTAAAATATCTAATATAATTTATGACATTTCACTTTAAAAAATGAATTCGGAAAAATGCTTATAAATAGAAATACTATATACGACACCACTTTCTACAAAGTACTCTCAATGGTGACGTCAAACTGACTCCAAGTAAACAGTTGCTATCTTTTATTTTCTATTTCGTTTAATACTATGACTACATGTTAGCTGACCCGTCCGGCGTTGTCCGGGCCTATGATAATAACCTTAAATGAACATTAAATTTGTATGATTTTAAATCCTAAACTCGATTTTGTTTGAATTTCTATTTTTAAATAAAAGTATCGCGAAAAAGATAATCAGATGTAACAAAAAAATTACCTTGAACCGAACGAAACTCTGCCTTGTGACCCCGGTGCCTGCGGCAGAGCATACGTCGGCCGCTAATAACATTAAAAAAAAAAAATTGTCAAAAATTAATCTGGTACAAAACGAACCCGACCGGCGTTGCCCGGGCCCATGATAATAACCTTAAATGAACCTTAAATTTGTATGATTTTATATATTTAACTCGATTATGTTTGAATTTCTATTTTTAAATAAAAGCATAGCATCACAAAAAAATAAAATAAAATAAAAAAAATTAAAAAATAAATAAATAAATAAATAAATAAAAATCAGCTGTAACAAAAAAATTACCTCGAACCCAACGGAACTCAGCTTTGTGACCCCGGTGCCTGCGGCAGCGCATACACGGACCGCTAATAACATGAAAAAATTCCCAAAAATTAACCTGGAACCAAATGAACCCGACCGACGTTGCCCGGGCCCATGATAATAACCTTATATGAACTTTAAATTTGTTTGAATTCCTATTTTTAAATGAAAGCATCGCGAAACAAATAATCATATGTTACAAAAAAATTACCTCAAACCGAACGAAACTCAGGCTCGTGACCCCGGTGCCTGCGGCAGCGTATATGCGGGTCGCTAATAACATGAAAAAATTCTTAAAAATTAATCTTGAACCGAACGAACCTCTGAATCGTGTTTCCGCCGCCTGTGGCTTCGGCACCGAATAGCAGGCATGATACGCACGCGCTGCAAAATTCACATTCCTCCACCAGGGGGCGCAGTATGTTGTATACGAACATCACCAATCACCTTGAACTTCCAAGATCATTCAAATAAGGTGTCACATGGTGGTGTCAGCTGCAAAATCCTTTAGTTGCACTTTCTCCCGCCAGGGGGCACAATGTGTTCAGTACGAACATCACCAACGGTCAGGAAATACCAAGACCTTTAAAATAAGATATAAAATGATAGGCTCTAATACAAAATCACCTAGTTCCATTTTTCACCACCAGGGGCGCACTATATTGTATACAAACATCCCGAATCAACATGAAATTTCAAGACCTCTATCACCAATCGCCTTGGATTTTCAAGACCTTTTAAATAAGGTGTCACATGGCGGTGTCAACTGTAAAATCCTTTAGTTGCACTTTCCGCCGCTAGGGGCGCAGTGTGTTCTGAACGAACATCACCAACGGTCAGGAAATACCAATACCTTTAAAGTAAGATGTAACATGATAGGGTCTGCAGCAAAATCACCAAGTTCCATTTTTCACCACCAGGGGTCGCACTATATTGTATACAAACATCCCCAATCGACATGAAATTTCAAGACATTTAAAATGAGGTGCTACATGTGTGGGTCTAGGACGGATTTCCCTCTCAAACTAATTTCCCCCCTTTCCCCCCCTCCAAATCTACTTTACCCCTTTAAAATCGAAAATCCCAAATTCGCCGAAAATGATTTTTTAGTATTCGACTCTAGTCCCCATATGTAAAATTTCTTCACCGTGAAGTAATTTGGAGCTTAGTTAAGCTCGTAAACGTGTTTTTAACCTGTTTCCCCCCGGGGGAAACCGTTCGACTTTTTTTTTTTTTTTTCTCTTTTCATAGCACATCTACAGACGAAGACCTTTCTTTAGACACCTCAACCAAATTTTTACACCAAGTAGTTCTCTCAATATAGTGGAGACAGACAAAAACATGTTTCAAATTAATATATAGATTTTTTTTTTTTTTTTCAAATAATTGATTTACACCAAACGCAGGAAAATCTTGAAAAATTCTTGAAAAAAATGAATGTAAAGTTGATTGTGCACGCATAACTTTACTCAAACTCAACGAATTTGAGCAGTTAATAGCTCAAAAGAAAGAGCTTAATCCACTGATTGTTCTTAGACTTGTGTCAACAGCCTACGTTAATTAGAACTCTAGTTATAGAGGTTTGAGTGAAAGAAAATCTTGAAAAAATTGAATGTAAATTTGATTGTGCACGCATAACTTTCCTCAAACTCAACGAATTTAAGCAGTTAATAGCTCAAAAGAAAGAGCTTGATCCACTGAGTGTTCTGAGAGTGAAACGATCAAGATCCATTCATTAGAATAGGAGCTATGAGAATTCGAATTGCTTGAGTGAATGTGTCCCATAAGAAATGTACAGGGAAGAATCGCGTTTGAGTATAACTTGAGTAAGGTGGGAGTTGAGTAAATTTCAATGATTGATGACATATCTGTGTCTAAATACCTTTCATTAAAAAAAAAAAAAATGAAGGAAATCGGCCGGATAGAACGGTCAGACGGACTGACTTTAGTTTTCATAATTTTTTTTAATATATAAGATTAAAACTTTCTGACGTCATGGAAGTTTTTGTATGATACATACAGAGCAGTTATTTATTTACGAAAATACACTTAAAATATTATCATTAGAATGAAATTTGATTTTTGATTTGATTAAAATGAAAATATAATGAATCAAAATTGTATACATTTTCGAAAACGTCATCTTATTTAACATTGAAAATGTTAAAATTAAAACAATTTCATATCAATGTGAATTTACGTAATAGCAAAGAATAACCTCTCATAATAACTATTGCAGTATTTTAGATAAGAAAAATGCACCTAATTCTTTATGATGAGATTCTATAATAATTTCCAAATAAATAAATAAAAATAAATAAATTTATAGCAAGTACTTTTTTGAACATTTTTATGTAAAATATTATACTCTAAGTGCCTCACATGATATGTATAGGTTATAGTTTCCTTTGCAGTTTTATGAGGTAATATTTTATACTAAGTATCTTTTAATGATGTTACATTTCTTAAACCTTGGCAAACTTTTACTATAACTAAAAGTAATTTATGATTTTAATAACTCAGCTTTTCTTTACACATATCTGTTGGTTCTTCTTCATGTAACAAAAAAATTCAAAGAAGGAAGAAAAAATAAAGTAATTTTTTTTTAGATAAAAATACTCTCACAAACTTCACAATGAATATATTAAGGAAAAACCTTATTAATAAGAAAAGTATTTCACATTTCATTGCATAAATTCAAGAGAATTCACGTTTTTCTAAAATATTTTTTAAAGTATAATACAAATATTTTATTCCATACTTGTTAAAAATATTGTAATCTATATATATAAAAATGAATGTTTGTCTGTATGTGCTTTATAAAATCGTAAACGACTAGACCGATTTCGATCATTCTTTTTTTGTTTTTTTCCTTATAGGTCAGGGATGGTTTAGGAAAAAAAAATTGAAAAAATCTTTAAAATTAATTAAAATATGAAAATAATAAACTTATTGACTTATATTGACATAATATAAGCCATTTAAATTTTTAATTGTTGCCAAAAAAAGTTTACGAGATGTATTTATTTATTGTTTTCAGCATAAAATGAAATATGCTATCACGCGAAAAGTAAGAAATTACTAAATGTTAAATTGGTCGATGAGAAAATGACACTTTATAATTTTAAAATGAAATAGTAATATTACAAATCTAACATATTTCTTCTGAATTTTATATCACAGCATTTTTTTATATACCTCAACTTCATTTTTTTTTTTTTTTTTTTTTTTTTTTTTAGTATGGCGGATGAAACACGCTTGGCATAAACGTTAATTCAGCAATATATTAAAGATATTTTCTTATTGATAATTCTTGACAATTTTTTTATAATTTTGATGCTGAAGTAGATCGGACATTTTTCGCCAAGGAAAAGATAGAAAGAAATACGCAAGCTAAGTGATGACGTCACTGGCCGTTCGTGGATGCAAGAAAAATATTTCCTATGTTAAAAGCCCATTGGATTTTTTGTAAAAAATTATTAAAAATCGAGGAAAAATATTTCCCGATTTTAATCCCCGTATTTAGGTATAGATATGTATTAGTTATCATGTCCATGCATTAGATTAAGTTATTTTTGTTGTAAAATTGACAAAATTTGAATTTTTAATTTCAAAACTCTAGAAAAAAAATGCCAAACTTCCATATTCGATTGAAAACACAAACATTTCATTTCAAAGGATGATATTTACACAATATCCAACTAATATACTGATTAAAAGGGAAATGATAAATATTCTATCATAATTTGAAGTCAAATTTGTTTTCAAATGTCTAAATAAAGTATCTAATATAAGATACTAATATGTTGTAGCGGAATAGATTTGATATCGGTCATCCTTGGTAGAAAAATAAAATATCGCCAAATTATTTGGCGAACATAATTTAATTCCTTTCAAAAATCATGGTTATTTTAACAACTTATTTTAAGACAGTAATGAATAATATGAAACAATATTTCGTACAATGCATATTACGAAAATATACATTTGGCATGTATATTTTCGTATTACGTTTTTGATCACCAAATACAATAAGCGCCAAGAACGACAGAGTTTTGAAATTTAAAATTAAAATTTTGTCAATATGACAGCAAAATAACTCAATCTAACACATGCACATGATAACTAATACATATGTGTACCCAAATATGGGGATTAAAATCGGGAAATAATTTTCTTCGACTTTTAATCATTTTTTACAAAAAATCCAATGGGTGATTGACATAGGAAATCATTTTCTTGCATCCACGGACGGTCAGAGACGTCAGACTTCGCTTGCGTATAGGAACAATAATCGCGTAAATTATATTTTGATCTAAAACGGCAACAAAAATTTAAAAGTCGCCAAGGGCATTAAGGCTGTACCATGATCAAGTTTACATACTAATTTATTTATTTTTCTATATACCAACTACTATTAACTAAGCATGAAGTATATATAACCACAAAATAATAATTGTCTCATGCGATAGAAGTTGCCGATCATAGCATATTGTAATATTATATGTGGCTTGAAATTGCTGTCATTCTATGGTTGATTGATTAAATCAAATAAATATAGGAAATAACTTGAGAGCAAATATTATGTACATCACGTATAATGTTATTCATATGTAACTGGGATTCAGATATAAAAGAGCTACTTCAAATTTTTCGATACTGTCCGTATCGAAACTGTTATGTATGATAAGCAACCAAATGGAAGCCCACGGGTAAGCCATTGTCGCAGACAATAGGGACAGGCACCGGAGATTGCGAGGACGAACAAGGCGCTGCCTAAGGCAGCGGGAACCCAAAGCAAGCTTTTGACCGATTTCAGTTTTTTTTTTTTTTTCATAAAGCATATAGAAAAGCGTTTGCCAGCGAAGCGGGCAAAGCCGTCCAAAATTGTTTAAGAACTAAAATATTATTCAACAATTCGCCGGGAAAAAAAAAAAAAAAAAAAAAAAAAATCATTTATTTGTAAAAAAAAAAGAAAATTTAAAATTTGAAACTCATAAATATTATTTGAATTTCACCACATAGTTAAAATTTTAATTAACCAGTCAAAAAATTATTATTAGAACCAGATTAATATTGTGCAATAGTGAACTAAAATCATACAAAGAAAGGTTTCGAAATAAAATTCATAATTGACGACCCAGTTTTTATACTTCCACAACGCAGTACTGTTTTAGTACAGAATCCCTATGGACGAATTTTAAATTTTTATCGCCATGTTGGCGATAACTTTTTATTTATTTATTTTGGCATTTTATTTTGGCTTTCAATGAGTTACAAATGTTTTTGCGTGTACTTTATCAGACTCTGTTTTGCACAGCACCACAATGATAAGGTTTCATTTCATTACATATTATGATCAAACCGTCAGTTCCCACACATACACATCAAAATTTCCACGTGAACGAAGTCGCGGGTAACAGCTAGTTATATATATATATATATATATATATATATATATATTTGAAAATACGTAAAAAACCAAATATTTTGTAGATTTTACCAATAATAAAAGGATTTGATTTTAGTTTTATAACCACTTGAACCGCCCTGGAAAAGAACAAATTTGTAATGGGTTTTTCACTGCAAAGCTAAGCTTTATAATTACTAAAACGGAGGTTATATCATCTTGTTATTAAAAACATAAATATAAATATATATTTTTTAACACAGGTAACGTGAACTTAAACTGAAAAGTAAAACAAGTAACAAATTCAAATAGCACATCTGTGATTAACAGTGGATCTACAAAAAAAAAAAAAAAAAAAAAAAAAAAAATCTATTTATTTTATATTTCTGGTGTATTGATACAAATTGAAAATATTATCACTTGTCTCAGACTCTAGGTCGAGTAATGTTTATTATAGTAAATATTCTGCATTAATATTTTTCCTCTTCAGATATGGCTGCCATTTGTTGGCAGAATGTCAATACGATTAAGGTGCTCTGAAGGACAATTATGACCTGTTTGAAGGCAGAAGTGTGCCTCTGATTCCATATGGGATTTCTCTCTATAATATTTTCAACTATCCTGGATCTCGTTCTATCATTTTACATTAGACTTCCAATCCTGTTCTGTTTTTTGGACCGTTGCATTTTTTTTTTTTTTTTTTTTTTTTTTTGTTATTGTGTTTCTTCACTGTTTCTTCACTGTGACCGTGAAAATTCGCTGAATTATCTGCTGTTCAAAAGTTCCCATCTTTGCAAAAGAGTCGGCCCTCTCGTTTCAGTCAATAACTTTTAGTCATGCGATCCATTAAAAAACTGTCGCATTTTTTTTTTTTTATATTATTATTTTTATGTGATTTAATTGTTTGTTTAATACGTGATATTTTACAAGATTCAAATATGTGACTCAGCATGACAGCGCTTATTACAGCCATTAAGTCTATTAAATATACAGCCTTCTTAAAGAAGTTGATATTGTCTTCAAGGCTGTCCATTGCCAAAGACTTGGCATGGATTTCAGCGTCAAAGCTACATATGTCCTTTTCCATGAAAGCGTGATGAGTAAACAGTTTGCTATATACTCTAGCTCCAGTCATACTTAGGAGCTCGGAACTAACACTATACAATTACATGCAGTTAGAGTCTAACATTTAGATACACGTGTACTTTCAAAAAACTCTCGATTGGGGAAACCTGTAATTTCAATGTGTCCATTCCTCCATCTGTAATCCAATTTGCTTTTTCTTATGACAGTTCCTAAGGATTGCCTCTATATTTGGCTCCTACACTCTCAGAAATGGATACTCAAATTCAACGATTTTTTTTTTTTTTTTTCTGACAAACCGTTTCCAAGGAAATACTAGGAGCGAATATTTTGTCAAATTGAGAAAATTAATTTCATCACTTGTTTGAGCATACGCATTTCGACAAAAGTAAAGTAACATTTTTTCATTCTAGTTTTCGTTATAGAGAATAAAATATAAATTATAGAATTATAAAATTGCTTGCAAGTTCATTGTCTTGGACAGTTAAATCCTATTTATATTTGATGAAAATATAAATAAAACAGAGCAAACAAATAAAAGTCATTGTTACATAACGTCTAACCAACACAGGAAAAAAAAAAAAATAAGTTGGTAAGGAAAGCTAGCACGTGCTATTGTGAGTAAACAGTTTCGCCAAATATTTCAGAGTTCGGGCTTCGTCAAAAATCACGTGCTCGCGTGACGAAATTGTCGTCAAAAACAACGAAATTAAGCCCGAGAATCTCTGAATCGTCAAAATTGAGTATATTATTTCTGAAAGTGTAATTATTAGGTTACAGTGTTTTTTTTTTTTTTTTTTGTTTTTTTTTCTGATAAGTCAAGTTTAACTTGTTTAGAGCTGACAGAAAAAAAAAACTAGTCGGATGAGAAAAATATGACAAACTTAACGAAAATTGCTCTTTTAAAATAACGAAATGTTCTTCGAATATTATAATATGGGCGTGCATAACTTCTCAAGGAATCCAGCAAATTTTAATGCTTCAAGAGTCACATAACTCAAAATAAAACACGCCATTTTAAAAAGCATGTCTACCTGTTTATTTTGATAGTATCTCAGACCTTTCCTCAATTTTAATTCACCTGGACACAATGCATCTGTGGTAAGTTTATTTAAATTAAATTGTTAAAATTATGTATCCATCCATTTTTTTTTTTCAGTTTAGTTTAAATCCTACAAAGAATATCATAGAGTTTCTTATTTACAAGACTAGGAAATCGTCCTGATGTCCATCTGGTCGAAAATGTTTAGTTTATAAAAAAAAAAAAGAAAAAATTTAAATTTGTAGCCTACAACTTTGCAAAAACTAGAAAAAAAAAAATTTACGATAGTTGGCACGATGAAATTTTTGAGGTTTATGTTAAAAAACTGTATAATACTATACATTTTGCATTAAAGCAGTAATTCTATATATAAGAGTAATTACTCAGCCTTGACTACATTTTTTTTTTAGAGTAATTTTTTATATGGAGAAATGAAATAGTTCTATTTCAAATATTAAATTATAATCAAATATTAAATCATGTTATTTCATATGATGAACCACAAAATTATAGAAAGTATATTTTTATTATTATATTTATATTAAATTTTATTATTAAATTTATATTAAATAATTTATTTTTATTAAATAGTATATTTTATTTATTGTTTAAAATGAAAATTTTGTGTAGATTTTTATTCATTACTTCAAAGAATGTAATTACTCGAATTACTAAATTGAAAATGTACGTAGGTATAATTTTATCGCTTTGGTAGTATGTAAACCAAACAGTTTTATTTGTTTCAATAATTAGTTTTGGAGTTTTTACAAATAAAAATGGTACAAATCAGTCTTTCTAATCTGTGGCTTTTTATTTTGTCTCATAGTATATATATATATATATATATATATATATATATATATATATATATATATATGTGTGTGTGTGTGTGTGTGTGTACACACTATGTTCTATATACAGGGTGTCCGAAAATTGCAATAATAAACTTTAATAAGAGATAGGGCACATAATAAGTATTCAGAATCGCATAGGAACGATATTCGCAAATGTCATCTTAATCATGTAAGATTTGGATGTTTTACACTGAAAAAAAAATATTCAAATTCTGTAACCGACATCTAGAATCTAAATGGTGGATCTAGAAGAAATAGTTCCATGTCATCCTTATAAATTCTAGTCCCCTTGTAAAGCGAGTTCTAGAAGCCCCTATTAGAATTCCAGAGCGTTTGCCTATATTCTCTAAGGCAATGTTATTTAAAAATCTCTGCAAATAAATGAGACTACAAGAGGCGGGTTTCTGCAGCTATAATCTTGGTTTATTACCCAATTCTAGAAAATCAAGTAAGAATTTCTGGCAATTTAAATAATTCAGAATATTTAGAGTATTCAGAATATTGTTTCGCCATCTAGAAATGTGTACACTAAAAATTCACGATCATTTCGTCTATTCAGTTTATTTGCGTGCCTTATGCACATAGCTCGGAAATCTATATTTCTAGTTAAGGGATTTAGAAAATGATCACTTATTCATTCTAGAGAAAGGCGGTACTTTTTTTCTCAGTGTAGGTATTTTTTACCATTTGTTAACGTGGCTTTTAAATTTAGAATTTTTGACAGACAATTATTTTCTGTGCAATTGATTGCATAAAACTATATACATAGTAATAATGCTGTTTCTAATCGATGTATTTGAAACACTGATAGTTTTAATACGAATATTATGTATGATTTTGTGAAATGATCATAGAAGATTTTAAAATTTACAAAATAGGCGGGGTTTCAAACAACCAAAAGACTAGACTACACATGAACCATCGATAATACTCTTACATGGCTGCAAGTGTTAAAAAACAACAGATTGTATCCGTTTCTTAAAGGGTTAATATTCTGTTAGCCGTCATGGGTTGTTATGTATTTATTTTATCTATATCTACTTAAAATTGTAGCTCTATATTAAAATTGCCCACATTTGTTAAAAGGTACTCCAGAAACCCTCAAAGGGTTAAGATGAGATTAGTGGACATGGGTTCCTGTTCAATTTTGAATTCTTATGATGTACCCTATCTTCCTTTAAAGTTTTTGGTTGTAATTATGGGACGTCCAGTATATATATATATGGTACTGTAAGAGTGATTAATCCGGGGATTATGCATAATTACCGATGATTATGCATAACTCACACTAAATTTTAGGAAATAAGATTAATTATTCAATATTTATCACATTTACCGGTTATGTTAGCAGTGCTGCAGGACAAAATTTTGCATATTTTTCAGATACATGCACTTTGAGAAAGGGGTAGCCAGTGATGTTCTTTTATTGTTTGTTTTCATGTGCGCGAAGCGTACAGACGTGCTTAATACTGGCTGCTGCTGTATAAAATTTTGCATATTTTGAAAATCATGCATTTTGAGATATGTGTATCCAGTGATATTTTATTTTTATTTTATTTTATTTTTTTTTTTTTTTTTTTCATGTACGCAAAGCGTACAGACGTGAGTAATACTGGTTGCTGCAGCACAAAATTGTGAATATTTTTTCCGATTCATGCATTTTGAGATAGAGGTATCCAGTGATAGGGGTCTCCAGTATCATATATATACATAAATATATAATGTGTTGTGCGTGTGAGTATTTATATGTATAATTATTTACTAAAATTTGTCATAGATACAGTTTTTTAAACAAGTATAATATGTTTTCGATGTATTTATAATGTTTATGGAAGAATTTTTCCTTTTCTTTTCATATCATTTTTATTTATCTTTTTTTGTTTTTTAACGTAATTTTTTATATGCTTATTATTATATATATATATATATATATATATATATATGTGTGTGTGTGTGTGTGTGTGGTTTTATTCTATTAGTTAAATCTTGATGATATCTCTTGATTTTTTTTTCTTTTATTATTATTATTATTGTTATTATTTAAAATGAATAACATTGCAATTATTATTATTAATTCTGTAATACAATAGATTAATGTATGAAAATCATAGTAAATCTGAGTAATCATCAATATACTCTCATTCATCACAGAATTACATTTTACTTTATTAGCTTGTCGATTTATTTGTTTTTTTCTATTTACGAATCATATTATTTGATATGCACACAAACGTATAGTTAACTTTATTTATATTCTTCTTATCTATTTAATTATTTCCAGTTATATGTTTGAATATCATATTGCATTATGAGATTCGATATAAATTAGATGAAATATAAATCAAGGGATAATATTACAGATGCAAGATAAGTGCAAAGAATGAAGTAATGTCAAAGCCTCAACTGTTCTTCAATTCTCGTTTGTTCGATAGCCTACAGATAATTCCAGAAGCAATCTCAAAAAAGTTACTCTTGTCAATAACACCTATCTCTCTTTTCTCTACCACTTATGATTAGTTTTGAGATGAATAAAATTTCTGAATATTTGAGAATATATATATATAATGTTCGCATTAACTTTCCAATTAGATTAGAATGGAATTAGATTAATTTAATTCGGATTATAGACATCAAATTAAAGTAAAGCATTTAATTGAAATAAAAAATAATAATGTTGGTTTAAATATTAACGGCCCTCTTCACTCACCGTCGCCGGAAGCCGAAGCTAATGCTATTCTATGGGAAATTTTTCTTGACAAATAACTTATTAACTAATACATATTTTTAAATTCTGTTTTCACATTCTGAAAGTTCCCAGCTGTTAAATTGACGCACCTTTTCTAAAAAAATATTTTTTTAATTTTTTATATTTTATTTTGAAGCTGCAAAATACGAATTTTCAATATGTGAATTTTTTTCATTTTGCAATTTCTAAATAAAATATTAAAAATTAAAAAAATACATTTTTAAAAAAGGTGCGTCAATTTAACAGCTGGGAACTTTCAGAATGTGAAAACAGAATTTAAAAATATGTATTAGTTAATAAGTTATTTGTAAAGAAAAAATTCCCATAGAATAGCATTAGCTTCGGCTTCCGGCGGCGGTGAGTGAAGAGGGCCCTTAAATACAAGTCTTATTGATTCCATGCATTTTAATGTGTCGTATTTGATATAATGTAAGACATATTTAAGTAGATTTCTTTTTTTTTTTTTTTTTCAAATTAATATTTTATCTTAAATAGCACAATAAAAATTTATGTTTTATCTTTGTAGTATTGTGTAAAAAGATAATAAATATGAACATATATATTTCTTTTCCAAATTTCTAAAAAAAAAAAATAAATAAATAAATAAATAAATAAAAATGCTGCTAGTCAAATAACTCAATTATCGATGTTTCAAGTAATAATTCTTATAAAATCAATAATTATGAATGTAGTGAATTAAAATTTGCGTCTGTAATAAAATAGCATATATATAAACCAACTACAATTTGCATTATCATATAATATTTTCAACTGATATCAAGTGTTCATTTAAAAGATAATATATATATATACCAGGGATTCAAAAGCCACAGAATATATATATATATATATATATATATATATATATATATATATATATATATATCATTAAAAAATTCGCACTATGCGGTTTTCCCTGCAATGCACAAAAGATCATGGTATATATTATATACACCCCGCGTCAAAAAGATAGGTACAAAGGTTTTTTTCTTTGATTTTTCATAAAATAACTTTATCTAAATTGTGCTTATCATTTATTATTATCATAAAATAACACTATTCCCGGACTAAATTTTGTTTTAAGTTTAATTTAGAAAAAGTTTTAAGACTATTTTTTTTTTTTTTTTTTTTTTTTTTTTAAGAATATACTCCGCGACAAAAAGATAGGAACAAAGGGTATTTTTAAATTTTTCATAAAATAACATTATCTAAACTGTGTTGATCATTTATTATCATAACAAAATATTATAATACCAAACACATATTAAATATTTGAATCATATTCAAAATATTCATATTCAAAAATTAAAAAAAAAAAAAAAAAAAAAAAAAAAAAAACCTTTGTTCCCATCTTTTTGTCGCGGGGTGTATATATCAGAAAAAAAATATATTAGTTATATTTTTCACCAACAAATGGCGATGTATTCATAGTATCCTCCCACATTTTCAACAGATCCGCATTCTCAAATAACGCCATATTACGAATACTGATTAATTTGACATTGGCTGGTTGTATATGATTTTAGGTGTCATTGAATATTTAAATTAAAATTTCATAGTTTACTACTGCTGTTAATCGTTCTAAAAAAGCAAATCATGATATAGTGAAGAGATAAAGCCGTGTTAGTTAAGCTTAGAATCTCCAGGTCACATCTGACGGCCATTCTCATAAATTACGGTCATTACATTAAACACTTATTATTTTAGTTCCGTTGTTGAATGTAATGCGCCATAATTTTACAGTAGAAGTAGCACATTATGAAGAAAAATTAAAGTACTTTGGCAATAATATATATTTTTTTTCCCTTATAAAGAAACTCTAGTTACTTCAGTGAAAACTGCATAATGCTACAGTCAGTGCTTTTTAAATAATATATATATATATATTTCTCTGTTACTTTTGGATCATGCGGTGTGTATATATATATAAGAGTTAACTACACGGTAAAATGCAAAATCTTTCGTTTCACCAGAAGAAAATGATTAAAATTTAACTGAAGTAAACAAGTTTAGAAATTTGGGGTGTTATATTTCTTGAATTAAATAGTGATATGATAGCATTATTAAAATATGATGTAAATTATAGCCTTAAGTTTCCTAAAATGTTCCTCCCAACTAGTAAGTTTATATTTCCTAATGATAACTAGATAAGTTTCTTATATGTGTTTATGACATTTCAAATTGTCATCATATGAAAATTTCAATAATTCTCTCTGTTCTTGTTCTTGTCAGTGTACAAAAATGATAAAAAAAAAGTTTTTTTTTTTTTTTTTTTTTTTTTTTTTTTTTATGTATATTGATTTACGTATCCCCATTAAAAATAATCAAAGAATGATTACTTTTTTTATACTAAATAGAAATATTAATTTAAAAAACGCTCTAAAACCATTTTCTATTTAAAAAAATATACATATTGATTTTATTGATAGATTGCAATTTATTTATTAACGATTCCTTCAATTCAACTTTTTGTTATTCTTATTTAAAATAAAATTAAGTATGCTTTGGACTTTAAAATTTCCAGTATAAAGCACAATAGTTTTATTCCGTTTTGTGATAATTCTACTTTTCAAGCAGAATTCTTAGCTTTCATAGAGACAATTAAATGGTATTTAAGCTCAAAATATGTAAAAATGTCCCACACTATAAAAAGTAGGTTCTTAAAAATAAGTATATATTGTCTCAAAATAGCTCCGAAGCAATATATACTTAAATTTTAAAACCCATGTACTCATTTTTGAGTACAATGTCCTGTCAAACATGGGGATATTGGGATCCTTATTGGTCAACCCCATTTTTGAGCATGTCAATATACTCAAAATTGAGTACATGGGTTTTCAAATGTAAGTATATATTGTTTGGGGGCTATTTTGAGACAATCTATATTTATTTTTAAGAACCTATTTTTTACAGTGCAGTAACAGTAATAAAAGTCAACATTAGAAACACCAAAATATCCATTTCCTAATTACAATATCATTTTAGAATTATATAATTCAATACTCAACAAACATTTCTCATTAATACAACTTTTGTGAACAAGAGCACATGTAGGCACCCTTGGCAACGAAACAGCACATGAACTAGCAAAAGAAGTATTGATAAATAATCCATATATTCATGAGATCTCTCTTGCTTTCCCAATCTCACTAATAAAATCAACTACAAAAGCTAGAATTCGTAGTGAATGGCAACGAGTGTGGCAACGTGGGTGGCAACATTCCCATAAAGGTAGAGATACGTACGCCGTTCTTAAAGTAGCTAATCCCAATTTCATATGCCCAAATAAAATATCTTTATATTTTATCTCAGGGCATGGTAGTTACCCTACTTTCCTCTTTAAAATCAATAAACTACCAAACGTATTTTTTAAATGTAAAAAATTAGGTAACTTTTTTTATTATATATTCGAAAAATGCCCATTAATTAAAACAATTTTATATTTAATTATAATAAAGCAATAAGACAAAACTTAAAAGCAATATTATTGAATCCAGATAATTTTAATAAGCTAAAACCTTTTTATAATACCTTAAACGAACATTACCCGTTTATTAAATATAAATTTTAACACTACATCCGATGACTTTCTTTTCTCGGTTAATAAAATGTAATTATTATTTTATTTTATTTTATATTTATTTTTAATTTTTATTTATTCTCTCATTTCATTTTTTTTAACTTTCCTAAAAGCAATCTTAAATACAGTTTTCTATATATCTCATTTTAATAAATTTAACTACGTTCTTATGCTCTAGCAGGACCGTATAATTTTTTTTTCTCCTGTGGGAACAAAAATCCCTAACCATGCAGTTTGGAATCCACAGTGAGAGACCAATGCACCAATTTGATAAAATTTAAAATGTCCAGAATAATTGAAATAATTTGACATGCCTATACATGTAACACTGTACTTATCAGAAATTCACTCATAGACATAATGTATTTGAATTCTCTTCAATATCCCTTTACACAAACCATTTTCTTGATCTCAACGAAAAGTTTAGTGTAGCATCCCTATATGATGCACATTTAGAATACCAAGTTTGGACTTTCTGTTATCATTAGTTCTTTAGATATGCTGATAACAGGCAGACACACACACACACAGACAGACATGGACCAACCGCTAAAAACAGGAATTTTGAATTCAGGAAACCTCAAAATGTGTAACTATAACAAAAACCCAATTTCGAATTTTGACCCCAAAACAATACTTTCTTTACACCCTATACATGGGTAATAGAAAGTAAAAAGACTGGTGAGAAAAAAAGGCGGATACTAAAAATACAACGGAATATTAGTTAGTTGGCAGGTATGCTTAATTGCTCTGAAGAGGTAAACAAAATATTTAAGTTATGCTGCAAAATTAAATGCAACAAATCTTTATTTTATTTTATTTTATTTTTATTTTATTGTTTTTGTTTTTGTTTTTGTTATGCATTATGTGATTAAGGGTAAGTTAAAACATATTTTAATTGGTACTTTCAACTGAATTTAAAAAAAAAAAAAAAAAAAAAAAAAAAAAAAAAGACATGTTTTGATTGATTATTCATCTGGTACAAAAATGTTTTATTTAGCTTAACGACATGATAAAAAAATTGCTAATAATATAATATTAGAATCATTATAAAACAAATGACAGAAGAGAATGGAATATAAAAATAAAAATAAAAGTTAAACAATGTATTTTCAAGGTTTTTACCTTTTGGGAAATTTCTGAAGAAAAATTTACTTATTCGAAATGTAATTACTAATCTTTTTATACGAATAATAATTTATAATCCATTTATAATCATTAATAGAATATTTTTTTTATTCTCAATATTTTCTGTTTACTGGAATATAGTGTCTTTATGGTCTTTTCTGGACAGGCTCCTTTTGGCTCAACTTTGAGAAACCCTATTTTTGTTAAACACTTATAAATTTCAATGATTTTTTTTTTTTTTTTTGAGAAGGGGGAGAGAGTAAAGGAATTTGTTCAATAAAAGTTACATACTGTTACTGTTACTGTCATCCAAATTTTTCTTTTCCAATCTGAAGTCTTCAGTTAAGTTGCCAAACAAGCCTTTGAAGATATTTCGACAACATAACTTAGGGGCATAGTTTGTTGTAAACAACCTGCCCAATGCAAGCTTTTTTTTTTTTTTTTTTTTCCCTGGCAGTGAGAGATTCTTGTAGGAAGATATTTAACTGATATATATATATATATATATATATATATATATATATATATATAATGTTTAAATATCATTAAAATAATAATAATATAAAATAAAATTAAGAACAATTTAACAATATTTAAAATTGTAATTATATCGTGGCATTTTCAATTAGAATATAAAACCCAATATAATGTATTCCTACAAGTATCCTCTATCACCAGAAATATAAATCAGCTAAATTCATCAATCTATCAAGTTGTTTACAAGATAACTTTTCCTTAAGCCGCGTTTTAGACATAATAACCCTTCAAAGGATAATCTCTCCTCTTCTTTAGAGATTTGTGATTGGGAAAAAAACGAGAAAGAATAAAAACGATCGAACCCCCCCCCCCCCCCCACACCACTACCAAAAAAAAAAAAAAAAAAAAAAAAAAACATTCAATTCCATTCAAGGAAAAGGTATCGAATTTGAGCGATAGTTTGTTTTGCTTATAACAATTGTCACAGTGTTATCTTCTTTTTCATTGAAAATAGTTTGTTTATCAAAGAAGGGGAAAATAATAGTAGGTATATTCACTGTATAAAAATCTGTTGAATTTGCTGATAAAAATTAAAGTCCTGGCCAACAGTTTTTTTTTTTTTTTCCCAGTTTATTTCTTTAAAAAATATGGTAAATTTAGTCTGATTTTAAGATTTTAAATTTTTTTTATCGTATTTAAAAATTTGCATGCCAAATACATATTTTTACTTTCTTCTATAATCAATAGAAGAAAGTATTGGATTCGTAAAGGTTTTCAATTTCCGGTTTTCGAGGAACTTACACGTTTTGAGAGGTCCAGAACACTATTTGATCATTTTTAGAAAATGTATGTCTGTCCGTCTGTCTATCTCTGTGTGTGTGTGTGTGTGCGAGTAACAAAAATTTTATGGCGACTGTATCTCAAGAACTACTGCTCAGAATTGCATATATTTTTTTATGTAGATGCAACTTGATCAAAATTAGTGTCTATCAACTTTTGGTGATATCCGATCAACAGGTAGCGCTGCTATGCAGCGATTTCCATGATTTACAGTAAGGCTATATCTCAGGGACTGCTGCATAAAAATACATATACATTCATATATAGATGCATCTTCACCTATGTTACGGACTTTCAACATTTGGTTTCAACTACGCAACAGGTGGCGCTGCTATGCAGTGATTTTCACAGATTAAGATAAAGCTATATCTCAGGAACTACTGCCCAAAATTGCATATATTTTTTTTATGTAGATGCAACTTGATCAAAATTAGTGTCTATCAACTTTTGGTGATATCCGATCAACAGGTAGCGCTGCTATGCAGCGATTTCCATGATTTACAGTAAGGCTATATCTCAGGGACTGCTGCACAAAAATACATATACATTCATATATAGATGCATCTTCACCTATGTTACGGACTTTCAACATTTGGTTTCAACTACGCAACAGGTGGCGCTGCTATGCAGTGATTTTCACAGATTAAGATAAAGCTATGTCTCAGGAACTACTGCCCAAAATTGCATATAAAATTATATGTAGATGCTTCTTGACATATGTTAGTGTCCATCAACTTTTGGTGTCAACTGCTCGGAAGAGGGCACATGCAGCGATTTCCACAACTTACGCAAATTCTATATCTCAGGAGCTATTGCATAAAAATGCATATAAATTTATATGTAGATGCATCTTGACATATGTTAATGCCCACCATATTTTAGTGTCAACTTATGAAAAGGTGGCGCTGCTATGCTGCATTTTTTATAATTTAAAATAAGGTTATTTCTCAGGAACTAATGCGCAAAATTGTATGAAAATTTATAGGTAGATGTACCTTAACATAAGTTAGTGCATATGCTTTTGATACTCATTGCTCAACAGGTGACGCTGCTATACAGCGATTTCTTAAGTTTAAGGGAAAACTATATCTGAGATACTAATGCATATAATCAAACAATACTTGATATGGAAGAAAGTCATTATAATACATTACATCGATTCAGTTTGGATGTATATCTACTAATAAGTTGCGCTGCTATAGTGTATATTTCCCGAGAACGAGGATAAGATATTCCAACTTCTATGGTCTTTAACCGTATGGAACTTGCTATATGAGATAACCATTATGGAAACGCATTTTTTAAGATGTTAGTTAAACTGTCTTTCTTTGGATATTTAATGTTAATTTTCTCCAAGATAAAAATCGCCTGCATTGATCATGGTAGGTAATTTTAATAAATAATAGTTTTTGTAAATTATTTGAACTGAGTGAATTTGTATAGGAAAATATACAAGAAAGTTTTGTGGTGACCACAACATACTAGTGTAAATTGTGTTACATTATCTTCTCACTTTCTTCATAGGGAAAAAGATAAAGGAAAAAGATTGTTTATTTGAAGATCATTCACTACGAGAGTGTTTTATGGCTGGGTATTATGGCCTTCATGGGAGGTCATTCTGAAGCTTTTTAGATCGTATTCACGCAAGTTTCGGATAAAACCACCGATAATTCTTAAAGTCTAGTTTAACAAGCGTGGCAGGTATCGATCCCAGTACCACCTACTGTAACTTTCATGTGCATTTCTTTAAACATAGTGCACTAGATTTTGTTATGTATAGTTGCAACATTTCCCAATTTAGATGGGAGTTTTGACTGAAATGAAAATATTTTGTGTTAAATGTCTAAGATTAAATATATTATATGTTACTATTAGAATAGTATTAATTTCTCGTAAAAAGAAATAATAATAGGCAGTTATGGATAGAAAATATTAATTCCATTTAAATTTTACGCATTCTTCCTAATTTTACCTGAGAAATAATTGATATCTCTAATTACACAGGAACTTACAAAATTATCCCACACAATAAATTGAAATCCATTCGCAATCCAAGTGAGTAATCTGGTTGTGGAGAGTTTCTGTGGTCTTGCTGGGACACCCTGTTTATATATATAAATATGTAAAGTTCTTTTCTATAAAAAGAACATATTTATATTTCACTTTATATTTCTTTCAATCTGGGATTTTGTAGTGTTACACTTTAAATTTTATATTTCTTTTTATGTCAAAAAACAAATAAACGTGCAAACATTTTTTTTTTTTTTTTTATATAATTAAAATACGATTTAGAAAAATCGATCTCAAAAAATGAAACAGCATCAGTATAGAACGATATTTATTGTGCATTATTATTATTTATTTTTATTTTTATATGTTGAAAATAATTACAAGAAAAGTTAATTTGTATGCATTTATTATGATTTTAGAAGTGTATCATTTTATTAGTTAACAAAGAAACTTAATTGAAAATATTTAAAATTAATATATTAAAGATTACTGAAAATAAAATTTCTAAAATATTGAGGGTAATTTCTAAAAATGAAAATAAATGAAAAACGCCAGAAAGACTTAAATTTTGTAAAAGAAATGGAAATTTATGAAATAAACAAACTTTGTGAAAAAAACTGGCTATTAAAAATTGAATGAAACTTAAAAGACTATACATCAAATGATTCTATTACTTATGCGCCAAAAATAAATAAGCAAATATCTTTCTTTTTATTTCGAAAAAAAAAATGAACGGGTAAACATTTTTTTTATTAAATAGTTAAAATAAAATTGAGAAAACTCATGCTAAAGAAATGGAATAGCTTGTTTCAGTGTAGAACCCCTTAGAGAAATTTGAAATTTGGCACCGAAGTTGCACAGACGTTTCTTACCAACATCTTTACGTACGCAATTGCTATAGCCATTTTAATTCATCGTCAAAAGGACAATCAAAATTTAACAGCGTCCAAGTGCCTGTTATGCTAAAATTATACTAAAGAAATTTTAATAAGATGATATAGTAACCGATGCTTGGGAATGAAACGTAGTTACCGTATGTCTTTATATGGAAAAATACATTAAAATAAGACTTCTCGTACTAAATTAAATTCAGTTTCGTGCAGGATTTTATATCTATTACTTAGGAAACTAAAATAGGCTTAAAGGTTTTTATTTGTTGCTGTTCTTGATGTTGTTACTAATAAAACAATAAAAAAAATATTGTACACAATTTATAGTAAGAAATATTAAATGTCTTCAAATACTATCAACCCCTTAATAACTATTTATTATCCTTGTAATATTACATCTAAGAAGTCGAAAAGTTCTCAAAATATTTTCTGCACTTATCTGAACATAACTTTAATATTTTACTAAATTTAATAGCATTTAAATAAAAAAAATGTTCTAAAACACCTTTAAACATTAAATATAATAAATAAGAACGAAGTACAAGCTAATTAATTAAAATAAATATAAAAAAAACCTTTTACTGACTTCGTGTTGTGTCATTAAATTTTTCTGCCGGGAACGCGGCTCTCCTCAGATGATATCCTCTGTGTGGGGCTTGAGCTTGACTGAAGTGCTGTATCTTCTGTCCCGGGTACCCGGCAGAAAAATTAATTGACACAACACGAAGTCAGTAAAAGGTTTTTTTTTTTTTTTTTTTTTTTTTTTTTTTTTTTTATTAATCACCTTTATACAGTTCACAAAAATCAATAATGTGTCTTCAAATACTGCTTTCATGAATTTTAATGTAACCGAGTTATTTTCTGTGTTTCTATCAGTGAAACGTTACTATTATAATTAAAATATACCAGTACAGAACATATAATAGTAATTCTCGATAATTTAAGTACTTTTCTAAATAGTAATTAAAATATGCATTTCGAAAATAGCTGGAACATTTAGTTAGGTGGATATACTGTCAGACAATTCGAAAATATAAATATTTAAAACCTAATAAAATAGTGATGAAAAATTTAAAAAAAATATTTAAAATATTATATATTTAATATATATATATTATATGTTATATATTTAAAATATATTTAAAAGGATATTTACAGAAAAATTAAACAAATACTTAAAATTAAGTTTAGTTTAAATGCACAAAACAGAATGCAAATTATATATATATACATATATATATATATATATACATTTATTTATTTATTTAATTACTATTATAGTGTAAAAAACTTTGCAATTATTCTCTTCAGTGGAGCACACCCTTACTTTTCTGAAATTTGATTAAATATTTCCACTTTAATCTTACTTTAGAAACCCTTTCAAGTGTGTCTAAAATTTTTGATATAGAAGATCAAGTTCTATAATCTTAAAAGAACTTTGAAGTTTAGTAAAAGTTCTTCTTTTAAGTACCATCGTTAGAAAATTTTCTATTTTTTAGTTCTTATTTCATATACTTTCTAATATTTGACTGATTTGATGTATAATGTTTTAAATCATATATAAGCAAGTGAAATGTGGATAATGACAAAGTAAAAAATAAATAAATAAATAAATTATTTGTTGATTATAATTATTTAAATAAATTTATTTCATTTTTAAATTTATAAATAAACTTTTAGCAGTTAATATAGGAATGTCAAAAATCTTTGTTTAAATTTGTTCTCTCACACATACACATACACACACACATACGCGTATATATATATATATATATATTGTTAAGAATTTATAAATAGCAGTTGCTCTTTATGTAATATAACTTAAAAAGGGTTAGTCAGCTTACAAAAATATAAATTTTCCATTTTCCATAAATTTCTGCATTGATTTAGAATAAAAATGTCTCATTTCCTTTTAAAATTCCGTTAAAAATATTTCAATGAAAGTGAAATGGATTTGGCGATAAATTTATCGCCAGATAGCCAAGTGTACGCCCCCTAGCGACTTTTTGGCCGCTTTGGCAAGAAAAATATCTATTATCGATATAATAGTTACGATATATCGATATATATAAGCGCAAAATGGAATGTTTCACGAAGAAGCCAAATGTTATTGGAAAAATATGAGGCTTTAAATGGTATCAAATTTCGGCCGCCCCGAGCTAACTTTAAGTGAAGTGTTTGTATTGTTAAGTGTTAAGTGTTAATAGCTTGCACTTACCTCTGCCAATGAATATAGCTTATACTATGTGTTATGCTATAATAGAGATTATGTTGTGATTTTTATATTGTCAGCTATTATTTAAATTTTGTTTTATTTTGCATCAGAAACTGATACTTGGTTCACAGGTTTGTAATCTTCTGGAACATCCTGTAAATAAATATTAAGCCTTTGCAAGACCTGCCATTCCTCATGGGCAAGACACGAACCCCGAATGCACAAAAAAAGTGGTGTTAAGTGTGAGATTGTCTGCTGAATGGAGATAATTAGAAGTATAGAAGAAATAAATGAAGAAACATCTGGAAGGTTCAACTCCAATCCCATCTTTTCTTGTCTGACTTTCAAACCATTCATCAGGGCAACCAAAGTTTCCAGAAATGTCTTCATTTGTTCAGTAATAAATCAGATTTTTTTACTCCAAAAAACCCCTAATTCCAAATTTCAACAAAAGCGTCAGGTAAAAGGATAATGGTAAACTCAAATTTTCCTGAATATAATGATAAGTCTAATTAATTTTTTACTCCAAATAACAGTTCGACCGCAACCTTTCATTAAAATCGTTATATTTTCTTTCGAGTAAACATAATTTTTGCCATGTGTTGCAAGGGACGATTAAAGGTTTAACATCGATCGCGAATTTTATTGTTGATGAAGATTAGTCAATCGATTTTGCACCCCAAAAACCACTTAACACCAAACTTCCATCAAAAACGTTATACCAATTTCCGAGTAAACCCAATTTCTGCAATATAGCGCAATGGGCGAATAAAGGGGTTAACATCGAACGGGAAAATATCTGAAGATAAGGATTAATCTAATCAATTTAGCAACGCAAAAATCACGTCACTCCAAACTTTCATCAAAATCGTTATATCCATTTCCGTGTAAATCCAATTTCTGTCATATGTTGCTGCAACCATAAATAAAAGAGTTAACATCTAACCGAAATTTCCCTGCAGGTGATCATAAGTTCGATGGATTTTGCTTCCAAAAGATGTCCAAAGCATTATGTTCTATAAAAGATATTTCTACAAATCACATGTTGTCAACTTTCTTATAAACAAATCATATAAAAAGTGACATTTATTATTGATATGTACAAAAACGAATTTTCTATAGAATATGATATGATTAGCATTAAATTTTACAGGGTTATACAAAAATTTTTTCATGCATTAAGAATAAGAATTATAATATGAAATTGTTGAAATTGCATTTTCTTTTTTTAAGTGTTTTTAACACTTTCTAACAATGTTTAAGCGGGATTATAATTTGGCTTATATCTATCTCTTTTTCTGTCTGCCTGACTGTCTGTCTGTCCATCTGTCAATCACTCTGACTCCAGTCTCTTCAAATATTTTCGGAATTTCTTCAAAATGATACAATGCTCGACATTGAAAATGCAACACCAAGAAAGAATGATAATAACAGATTGAAAATTGTTGGACACATACATTATAGTAGGAAGAACAATTGATTAAAATTTCAAGGAAATTTGGAGTAATATGTACTGAGAAAACAGTACATTAAGCAGCGACTTCTTTGAGCAATAACAGCACATATCTGCCTAGGCATTGAATCGAACAGCGATTGGAGGACATGTACGGGTAGAGCACTTCATTAAGTTTTAACACGATGCCACAATTCATCGATCGAAGTTAGTGGTGAGTGGTGGGAACCAGTCGCTTTTCAACGATTAAACAGTCATTTTCATTGGTGCGAGATCAGGAGAACGCGCTGGCCAGAGCAACAGTCGAACACATTATGTATCAAAGAAGGTCCGGACAATGCAAACAACTTGCGGTCGTGCATTATCCTGCTTAAAATTTTCGCTACGGGGGCCTCGAATACAGGGCAGAGGGGCGGGCTTTAACTCACCAGAAACTTAATGGCATCTTTTCAGAGTGCCAGGAATACGAACATGAAGTAATCGAGACGTGTATCCAATAGGAACCCATAATATCATTGCAAATGATGAACAGTATGATAATGTCGAATCCCAGCTGGCAATGTGAATTATTTATAATACCGTTAAATACGAATAAGGCAATCTTGATGCTGTAAACAGGATTGGGATTTGTCTGAGAAGTGACTTCACGTCATTCCTGCGTCCAGGTTCATCGTTTATCACACATTAATGGCGCCCATATCAGTGATGCAGTTTTGAGGGTAATCAGAATTTTGGTAGCCGCATACTGAGTCACCACCTGGATTGATGGTATGTTGTCCCATTGGTTACACGTCCCAGTCACCTCTTGTTTTCATTCCCGCCACTCTGAATACCACCCATTACATTTCTGACAAGTTAAGGCCCATAGCTCTGCCCTATGTTCAAGGCCTCCGAAGCGCAACATTTAATCAGGACAATGCACGACCACAAGCTGTCCATATTGTCTGGACCTTCATTGATGCCGAATGTGTTCGACTGTTGCTCTGGCCAGCGCGTTCTCCTGATCTCGCACCAATGGTAATGACTGTTTAATCGTTGAAAAGCGACTTGCCCCCACCACTCACCAGTAACTTCGATCGATGAATTGTGGCATCGTGTTAAAACTTCATGAAGTGCTCTATCCGTACATGTCATCCAATCGCTGTTCGATTCAATGCCTAGGCAGATATGCGCTGTTATTGCTCACAGAGGTCGCTGCTTTATGTACTGTTTCCTCAGTACATATTACTCCAAATTTCCTGAAATTTTAATCAATTTTTCTTCCTACTATAATGTATGCGTCCAACAAATTTCATTCCGTTTTTATCATTTCTTCTTGATGTTGCATTTTCAATGTCGAGCAGTGTATATGATGTTATATTATTGATATATGATCCTTCGTAAAATTGTTATAAATAGGACGGCAAATGGTTTTCATAATGGATGCCAATACATTTTATTTTAGAAGAAGCGTATTTATAAACCAAATTTAAATAACTATGTACTTCACAAATTATAATGCAATTGATATATTTATTTTTCACATAAAAAAAAAAAAAAAAAAAATGTTTTCATAAAATATTTTTCACAAAAAAAAAAAAAAAAAAAAATGTTTTTCATAAAATATGCTATGTTTAGAAGTAAGATTTATTGGGCTCCAATGAAATATTCAGAAACATTAATTATTGCAATTAGAAATCGTTGAAATGGCATTCCCGTTTCTGTTGAGCGTTTTTAACAATTTCCAGAAATGTTTAAGTGTGATTATGAGCTCAGTTAGTGATTATGTCGGTTCCTAGCGTGATCGCATACTCGAAGTACATTTAAGGTTAAACAATGCTAGGATTACGTACAGTTGTGTGTGTATGGAAAGTTTTAATAATATATGACAAACATATGACTTTTAGCTCTTTTTTACTTTTTTTTTTTTTTTTTTTTTTTAACTTATTCTACCAAAATAATTTTATCTATAAAAGATAATGTTGTAAAAAATAAAATAAAACATACTCTGACTGACCAAAAAAAAAAAAAAAAAAAAAAAAAAAAAAGGAAAGAAAGAAACGTTTATTGTAGAATAAAATATAGAGCAATTAAAAGCTTATGTTTTCCTTATGCAAATATACATACTACGTTTAATAGCTGATAGCTTAAATGAGTGGTACAACTATTACAGATATTTATTCTCAAAAAGAAACAGGTATATTAGTTTATTTTGGTCAAACAAGACATTTATAACTGGAAGTAAAGGGAACAAAGAAAAAAAGACGCACCGTTGTTTAATCAAAGTTACAAAAAATAAAAAATTATTTGAATGATGCGAAGTCAAATATCTTTGTATTAACTTTTGGTGTAAAAATGAATAACAATGTAAATATTTGTACTGAGCAAATACTTACATTATGTAACATGTTTCATAATAAACATTTATTTTAGAAAAAATAACTTTTTAATATGTTTATTGCTTTTTGTACATCTTTATTGTTCTGTAATGTAAAGAAAATCTTCAAAGAATATAACATAAAAGTTAACTTTAATAATGTATGTTTAATATATTTATATACAAAATATGTAAATTTCCGTAAATTTTGTTACATGTATAGTTTAAATTAAAAATGAAACATTAAAACGTTCATAACAGGTGATCAGTTTTATTAAACCACTAGCAGGCAACGCCCGCTTCACTGGTCCCTATTTTTAAATGAATCGCTATAATTACTGAATTCTCAAAATTGTATTAATTTTTATCACGTGAAAAAAAAACAGAAAAAAAATCTTATTAGGAAAAATGTCGCACCGGGTTCTCACTGCCTTCGGAAAAAATTCCCAAAATGCTCTAACTCTTATTTCTATTATTTTCCCCCTTCGCCCCCCCTCCCGTCTATCCTAATAATTTTAAAAATTCGAAAATATCCGCAATCGATTTGTAGGTATCGAAAACCTCTATATACCAATTTTGAATGCTCTAACTCTATTCTATTTTTTTTTTGCCCCTCCGCCACCCCTTCCCGGCCCTCCTAATAACTTTACACTTTCGAAAATATCCCCATTCGACTTGCTGGCCTCTAAAACCTATCTGTACCAATTTTGAACGGCCTAACTGTATTTCTATTTGTTTTTGCCCATAGCCCCCCCCCCATACTGCCCACCCCTTCCCACCCCTTCTAATAATTTTACAAATTCCAAAATATCCGCAATCGATTTGTAAGTATCGAAAACCTCTATGTACCACTTTTGAACGATCTGACACTATTTTTATTTTTTTGCCCCCCTCCCCCCCCAAAAAAAAAATAGGAAAAAATCAAAAAATGAGTTTTTGGAAATATTTTCAAGAAGACGCTTGGCGGGTTTTTTTTTTTTTTTTTTTTTTTTTTTTTTTTTTTACATCTTTGAGCTATTACTTTTACTCGAAAATCCGTATTTTTCTAAATTTGCCTCCGACAATCATTTATACCCCCTTCTCCCGTTAAAAATCCAAAATTCCAAAATCGCAGGAAACGATTTTTTCGTATTCAAGTCTAGTCTCCCCATCTTCAATTTCTTCACTGTGAAGTTATTTGGAGCCGAGTTATACTTATAAATGTGTTTTTGCCTTATGCGCCTCCGAAAATCATTTATACCCCCTTCCCCCTTTAAAAATCCAAAATTCGAAAATCGCTGAAAATGATTTTTTTTTTCAAGTCTAGTTTCTCCCTCTGCAATTTCTTCACCGTGAAGCAATTTGGAGCCGAGTTGTGCTTATAGAAGTGGTTTTTGCCTTCTGCACCTTCGAAAATCATTTTCAGCCCCTCTCCCCCCTTAAAAATCCAAAATTCCAAAATCGCAGAAAATTGATTTTTTTGTACTTAAGTCTAGTCTCCCCATCTGCAATTTTTTCATCGTGAAGTAATTTGGTGCCGAGTTATGCTTATAAAGGTGTTTTTGCCTCCTGCGCCTCCGAAAATCATTTTCACCCCTTTTTCCCCTTAAAAATCCAAAAAACCAAAATCGCAGAAAATGATTTTTTTGTATTCAAGTGTAGTCTTCCCATCTGCAATATCTTCCTCGTGAAGCAATTTGGAGCCGAGTTATGCTTATAAAGGTGTTTTTGTCTTCAGCAACTCCGATAATCATTTTCACCCCCTTCCCCCCAAAAAAATCAAAAATTCCAAAATCGCAGAAATGATTTTTTTGTATTTAAGCCTAGTCTCCCCATCTGCAATTTCTTCCCTGTGAAGTAATTTGGTGCCGAGTTGTACTTATAAATGTGTTTTTGCCTTATGCGCATATGAAAATCTCATTTTTACCCCTACCCCCCTTAAAAATCCAAAATTCCAAAATCGCAGAAAATGATTTTTTTGTATTCAAGTCTAGTCTCCCGATCTGCAATTTCTTCACCGTGAAGCAATTTGGAGCCGAGATATGCTTATAAAGGTGATTTTTGCCTTCTGCCCCCCCCGGGGGGGAACGGTGGGTATTTCGCAAAATCCCGTCTTAGTGAGCGTCAGGGTCCTAAAATCAACCTGCTCACCAAAAATTGTGACTCCATCTCCCATAGGATCGCCACAACCGTGTTGAGTCAGTGAATCAGTGAATCAGTGAATCAGTCAGTGAATCAGTGAGTTTACTCTTTTATATATATAGATTAACTCATTAGAATGTTTCAGATAAAGTTTTATGATAATTTAACGATAAATGGTTATCATTATAATGATTTTTATCATATCTAAGATTTTCTAATATAGCGTAAACGTGCTTATAATATAACCTCTCAGTTGATCTGTTTCTCGTAATCTAAAAGTTCTGATAAAACAATAACTAGTCACGCATTGTAAAAAAAAAAAAAAATGGTAAAATACAGGAAAATGTATTGTAAATCAGTTATTACATATCTTACATAAAATAAAAATAATAAAAAAAAAAAAAAAAATCTAAATTTTTGTGAAAACATACGCGACATCGTATAAATATAGAAATAAGATTATTAAAATTATGTTAAATCTACATAAATAAAATATGTAGTGTGTTAGGGAGGGAGAAAATACATACGATTCTGTGAATTTACAGAAAGAAAATACGTTCCATTCAAGGAAGTAGAAAGTTAGAAAATGCAAAAAAAAACTCAGTATATCTACAGGATTCAAATTTCACAGACTTTACAAATCTACAGAAGACTGCAATATAACATAATTTGAAATTAAGCATACAAATATATCAATAATTTTCAAGGTTCTTGCTGCACTGTAACTTAATAAATAAATAAATAAATAAAATAAAGTTCTATCATTTTTAACACTTTCCAACAAAATTGAAAAATATTTATGACATCGGTTTGTCTCTTTATCTGTTCGCACTCCAACTCCCTTAAATATTTATGGAATTTCTTAAAACTGATATAAAAGAGATAATAGAAATAATTTATTTTGAACAATATAATCTCCATTATTATTTTTTTTTACTTTCTTCTATATGTAATATAGAGAAAGTATTGGATTCGCGAAAATTTTCCACCTCCGTTTTTTGACGGATCTACACGTTTTGGGATGTCCTGAACACGAATTGATAGTTTTTAAAAAATGTCTGTCTTTGCATCTGTCTGTCTGTCTGTCTGTCTGTGTGTCTGTATCATTTTTTTGTGGACGCTGTATCTCACGAACCAATGAATGAAATTTAACCAAACTTGGTATTTAGTTGCACCCTGACATGAACTGGTGCCCATTAGATTTGGGGATCAATAGCTCAACAGGTGGCGCTGTGATCGCATTTTATGAAAATTTTTAACATGGCAGCATAGGACAAAATTCTGTATAAATGGGCATAATGAGAGTAATTTTAAACTTGTGATTGTAAAATTAATATAAATTATTGATAATAGTAGTAGTTAACTAGGAAAAAAAAATGTGCATGGGGGGGGGGGCATCGGTTCCCCCCCTGGGGGGAAGTACCCCCCCCCCGGGTACCCCCCCAACAGGAGGCGCTGTGATAGCATTTTATCTAAATTTTTAACATGGCAGAATAGGACAAAAATTCGTATAAATGTGCGTAATAAGAGTTATTTTACACTTGTGATTGTAAAAGATTTTGAAGATGGTTTGAAGAAATTTTGAAGATGGGTAATTGAATTTTGAAGATGGGTATCATTCGAAAGATCTCGTCAATACCTTTAAAACGAATGGTTGAACTATAAATCTGTGATAATTTAAAACAAAGTTATCGATTTTTTTTTTACTTTTAACCAAAAAAAAAAAAAAAAAAAAAAAAAACTTAGAAAAAAAATTTCGCATTTTTTTTTTTTAAATATTGTTAGTGCTTGAATATGTATTAATTTTTACAAAAAAAAAAAAAAAAAAAAAACTTAAAAAAAAAATATTTTTTTTTAAATATTGTTACTGATTGAATATGTACAGGAAAATATAGAAGAAAGTCTTGTGGTGGCCACAACCAGGGCCTGATTAAGGGGGAAGCTCGCTCTTCACACATTATTTATACTTACACCGTTATTTTTTAATAAATACTTTCCTGCTATAATAAACAGAAAATTTTCATTGAAAATTATTTTAAAAGAATTCTGGTGTCTAATAACGGTGAGTAAATTGGATTGTTTTACACCGTTCATTTTTTATAAAAAATATTTCCTCGTCAAAGCGTGGAATTTCTATGACATGAAGTAAAAAATGATTGTAAAAATATTCCGGTAAGAGCGAGCTTCCCCCTTAATCAGGCTCTGGCCACAACATACTAGTTTACTTTCTTCTATATTGAATAGAAGAAAGCATTGGATTCGTAAAAATTTTCGACCTCGGGTTTTTGTTGGATTTACACGTTTTGAGATTTGTAGAACACAATTTGACCATTTTTAGAATATGTCTGCCTGTCTCTCTGTCTGTGAGTGTGTGAGACAAAATTTTGTGGCAACTGTATCTCAGGAACTACTGCACAGATTTTCATACAAATTAGTATGTAGTTACACCTTGACGTAAATTAGTGCCTATCAACTTTTGGCAAAAATTGTCTCACAAGTTGCCTTGCCATCCCGCTTTTTTATAAATTTTTAACATGGTGATATAGGACAAAATTTTGTAGAAATGTACATAAAGAGAATTATTTTTTAATAATCATTATGAAATTTACAAGAATTATTTATAATAGAAATATTCAACTGGTAAAAAATTGTATATGTAGGAGCGTCGAATCCCCCCCCCCTAGTGGCGAAGTCCGCCTGAGGAATAAATTTTCATGATGGGTAGGTTTCAAAAGAGCTCGCCAATTCCTTTAAAATGAATGGTTGAACCATTGCTCTGCGATAATTAAAAAAAAAAAAATGTATCGATTATTTTTTCCCTTTTAACAATAAATAAATAAATAAATAAAATTAAATAAATAAAAATAAATAAATAAAAATTATTATTATTATTATTTTAATTTAATATCGGGAATAAAATGAACATTTTTTGGATATTTAGTGCTATACTACTTGTCTAATATGCAAATCGTACTGCATTATAATGGAAGATATTTTTTTTTATAATGATTTTAATAAATTATTTTTACTGAGTGAATTTGCATAGGAAAATGTAGAAGAAAGTCATGTGGCGGCCACAACATTCTAGTTTTTATTTATTTATTTATTTTTTAAACAGAATCTTTTTTTGGGGGGGAGGGGGGACAAATTCTTTATAAAGACCAACACTATATACCTCTAAACTGACCAATAACATAAAAATTACGAAAGAAACGCCCCTGGCGGTGTTACAGATTTTTAAATGACGTGAATCTACGTCAGCAGTCACGAAAGTGTTAACACAAAGCGGGTGAAAGTTTACAAGAACTGACATGAGGCATTCAGATACTACCACACTTAGCTTTCTCAGACTGCCGCGCTAAAATTCGGGATGATTTCGTCTGCCAATATTTTATCGTTTCGTAAGAGATGAAGTAAATCAAAAAGCCTTAAGACTCGCCAATGTCAAGGATATCGGTTGAATTTTGGCGAACGAACTAAAGAATGAGGTAGCCCAACAAGCCTCACATAAAGACCGCCACACCATCAAAGTAGTCTCTGGATGATTCCTAAGCTGATCTGGAGACAATGAAGAAAACTCTAGAAGACCTCACAAGATTACACAGTCTTGAGCGCAGTGAAAAAGTTAAGAAATAAAAGACTAAAAGATGGGCTGTGGAATGAATGGAAAATCTGTCCAATACAACAAACTAATAAAAATAACCAGATTTCAAAGACATCGCAGGGATACTAAGAAGAGCTAATCTTGCAGGGCGGAGATTGCCCGAAATTAGAAAGCCCTAACTTTTGTGTTTCGTTGGACGAAACTCCAGACTGTGTCCGGCGATGGAATCATAATTCATGGAAAAACTGAACTTGACTATTTCATTTGGAAATGCCAGTTGCGAACATGTAGCACATGTAGCAGATATAAGTGATTCTTTAATTCTTGGATTTGGTTTTCTGAAAAAATAAAATTTTTAATTAGATTTTAAGAATAATAATCTGCATTCCAATTCAGAAGACATAGCTGTGTTTAACGCTGAAGATCCGGATATTAAATCATTATGTCAGGCAAAAAGTCAGAAAAAATTAAATATTTTATATTATTTACGCAAAGGAAATTTATATTCAAGTACACATATAATTCAAAATATAAAAATAACGTAAGATAGAAAGAAAATAGATTCTTGGATATGCAATGATACAACTGAAAAATACCTATATTACTAAATTTAGGTATGTTACCAAGAAATAGCATCTATACATCCCAAATATTTGACAGTCACACAAGTGATTTTGTATTTATATGTGAGAAAATACCAAATGTATATTTATGAAAAAATATTTACATTTTCCGAACCTTTTATATATTTATTTATTTATTTATTTTTGTACTTCTTATAGCTAGATTCCTTTCCTTTTAAATGACACTATTCTGACGTTGGTACAGCTAAATAAATATATATATATAAAAATTCTTTGAAACATTTTGAGTTTATATCATCAAGAAAAGTTAGGCACGTTATAGTGGTCTAAAATTAAAGGAAATAAATTTGTATTAAAAACGTTACATAAATTTGTCGCATTAAAAATAAATACAAACACTACTATTACTACTAACACTACTACTACTACTAATAATAATAATAATAATAATAGTGCAGAATTTTTCTGTTCTAAATTACTGCCTGCGGTGCTTCAAAATAACTCAGCTTTGATCTTTCTTCTTAAGCTAAACATTTGGCAATATTATTATAAATAAATTAATAAATTAATAAAAAATACCTCTTAAAATATATAAAGGTGAAATATATAAAGGTGAAATATATATAGGAGTGCAATAAAAAACTTCAAACATCGACATCTTCAAACATATGAGTGTGAAGAAGAATAAACATCTTCACTTTACTAAAATTTGACAGTCACTCAAAAGCTTTGCACGAAAAAAAAAAAAGTGTACATATGAAACAAGCTTACATCTTTCAGATATATACCTTTCCTTCGTATCTTTCTCTTCACTTCGTATAGTTTGCCAAAAAAAAGACATTTTTTCGCATAGAAAGATATTAACATGACAGAAATATATTAAAATTCCAGTCATCACTCTGACATGTTTGAGCTTTAATCCATTCTGAATTTGCGTCACGGAAAACAGGTAAGTGCGTTACAATAATCTAAAATTAAAGGTAAGTTTAACCTGAAAAAAATTACGTAACTATATCATATTAAAATAATTACTTACGCAAAATGTAGAGATTTTTTGTTTATAAAATGGAGGTTAGTAGCTTTCAAAAATGACAGCACTGTATTCTTCTCCCTTAGGGTAGATGAATTTTTTTTTTTTTTTTTTTCTTTTTTAACATACAAAATGTAATGATAGATGAAAGTAATTAAAAGGGCAGAGGAAAAAAATTTCAATTTAAGATTTTGAAATATATGGAATTGAACAAAAATAAACGTCTTATATATATATACAGGTTCGCCCAAAATTACAATGACAAACTGTAAGAGAAGATAGGGCACTTACTAAGGATTCAAAATTTCATAGGAACCCTTGACCGCAAATGTCAGTTTAACCGATTAACGCTTTAAGAATAGAGCGTTTTGGGGTATTTTATAACAGATGTTTGCGTTGACTTAAATTTTAAAGTTTTAAGAAACGTTTTTTCGTGCACATGGTTCCATAAAAAGATATACATAATAATAATGGTGTTTCTAATCAATGTATTTAAAACACTGATTGTATTAAAACTGATACTAAGCTTGTTTTTGTGAAATGATAAATCGTATAAGTTTTTAAAATTTACAGGTGTAGGTTGTGTTATAAATAACTGAAAAATTAGACTACTCACATAAATAGTCGATAATATTGCACTGAGAAAAAGTTCTGGAACTGACATCTAGAATCTAAATTGTGGCTCTAGAAAAAAATAGTTCCATGTCATCCTTATAAATTCTAGTCTCCTTGGAAAGCGCGTTCTAGAAGACCCTATTAGAGTTCTAGAGCGTTTGCCTATATTATCGAGAGCAAAGTTATTTAAAAATCTCTGCAAATAAATTAGACTACAAGAGGCGGGTTTCTGCAACTATAATCTTGGTTTATTACTAAATTCTAGAAAATCAAGCGAAAATTTCTCGCAATATAAATGATTCAGAATATTTAAAGTATTCAGAATATTGTTTCATCATCTAGAAATGTGTACACTAGAAATCCTCGATGATTTCGTCTATTCAATTTATTGGCGTGCCTTATGCGCATAGCTCGGAAATCTATATTTCTAGTTAAGAGATTTAGAAAATGACCACTAATTCATTCTGGAGAAAGAAGGTATATTTTTTTCCTCAGCGTAGATCGTGTAAGTTTTTAAAATTTACAGGTGTAGGCTGTGTTATAAATAACTGAAAAATTAGACTACTCACATAAATAGTCGATAATATTGCACTGAGAAAAAGTTCTGGAACTGACATCTAGAATCTAAATTGTGGCTCTAGAAAAAAATAGTTCCATGTCATCCTTATAAATTCTAGTCTCCTTGGAAAGCGCGTTCTAGAAGACCCTATTAGAGTTCTGGAGCGTTTTCCTATATTATCGAGAGCAAAGTTATTTAAAAATCTCTGCAAATAAATTAGACTACAAGAGGCGGGTTTCTGCAACTATAATCTTGGTTTATTACTAAATTCTAGAAAATCAAGCGAAAATTTCTCGCAATATAAATGATTCAGAATATTTAAAGTATTCAGAATATTGTTTCATCATCTAGAAATGTGTACACTAGAAATCCTCGATGATTTCGTCTATTCAATTTATTGGCGTGCCTTATGCGCATAGCTCGGAAATCTATATTTCTAGTTAAGGGATTTAGAAAATGACCACTAATTCATTCTGGAGAAAGGAGGTATATTTTTTTCCTTAGCGTAGATCGTGTAAGTTTTTAAAATTTACAAGGTACGCTGTGTTAGAAATAACCGAAAAATTAGACTACACATTAACAGTTGATAATATTGATCTATGGCGGTAAGAGTTTTAAAACACCAGAATATATCCGCACCTTAAAGGGTTAATATGATCTGTGAGTTATGGGTTGTTATGTATTCATCTTTTTTCCAGCTGTAGTTTGTCCACTTGGAGCTTGTAACTATCCGTTTAGACCTCCCACATCAGTTAAAAAATATCCCAAAACACCTGTTTTTTAAATCATTAAGATAATATTTTGGGACATGTGTTCCTACACAATACTCAATCCTTATGATTTGCCTTATATTCTCTTAAAGTTTGTCGCTGTAATTTTGAGATACCCTGTATATATAATATTTGAACGATAGAATATTAATTCTAAAGATTAAAAAGGAAGTGTTATAGTAAAAAGTAATCTCGTGTGTCACTCACAAGAATTTATCTTACACTGCATTTAAATACTATAAATACATATTGCAGATTTTAAGACGTGAATTCAATAAGTCAAGATAATAAAGTTCAGTCTAGTTTAAAAATAATCTAAAATAGATTTATAAACAGTCTTATTTGATGTATAATCCAGTTAACCGCTTATTCAATTATATTGCCTACATTTATTTAAAAAAATAAATAAAATTCAAGGTTGTTATTAATTTGCCTTCAAACTTGTCAATCATGATCAACTATTCATGTAACAACTTCAATAAACCACATTTCAATTTCCTTTACTTACTTGTTTTTAAGTTTTTTGATAACATATATAGATACCGATCAACTGCTAAAAATTTGACTTTCGTATTTTGGGGGCTTCAAAACATGATATTATACAAAAAATCGCACAGAGAAAAAAATCTGTAACTGACATCTGGAATCTAAATTGTGGCTCTAAAAAAAATAGTTCCATGTCATCCTTATAAATTCTTGTCCCCTTTAAAAACGAGTTCTAGAAATTCCTACTAGAATTCTAGAGCCTTTTCCTATATTCTCGAGGGCAAAGTTATTTAAAAATCTCTGCAAATAAATGCGAATACAAGAGACTGGTTTCAGCAGTTATAACCTTGGTTTATTACCCAATTGTAGAAAATCAAGCGAGAATTTCTAGCAATACAAAAGATTCAGAATATTCAGAATATTGTTTCACCATCTAGAAATCTGCAGACTAGAAATTCTTGATCATTTCGTCTATTCAGTTTATTGACGTGCCTTATGCGTTTAGCTCGGAAATCTATATTATTGGTTAAGGGATTTAGAAAATTACCAATTATTCATTCTAGATGAAGGCGGTATATTATTTTTCTCGGTGGAGAGTTTTAAATCGATCACCAAAATATACTTTATGTACGGTATGGAAATTAATTTTCCGTCCTTTATTATCAGTGTTCATATGCATAGTAAAAAGTAGATAAACACTTCCGTCAAATACATTCAATAAAACAGAGCGTTTAATGTAGCTTTGGATAGCTCTGTATATAGTTTAAACTGTATGCATATCACACTGTGTACTTAAATTTAGTTATATAACAAACAGACAACACAAAATGAAATGCACTTCCAACAATTTCCGAGTATATCCCCAATATATTCATATACCCTGTAAACGAATGATGAATGATTTCCATACCACAATCTGCACAAAATATACTTTTATCCGTGGAAAAAGAAATTTTCATTTCACTTTATTTAGATCAGCGAATGCATGCTACACAGTAATTTCTCCCATAAACATAATGTATTTGAATTTTTTGGTGTGGCCCTGTACACGAAACCTTCGCTTGTTCTCAACAAAACATTTAGTATAGCATCACTGTATGTTACAGACTTTGAATACTGAGATTCAACTTTCTCATACTATTTGTTCTTGAGATACACTGATAACAGTCCCACATACACATAGACAAACAACCGACCACTAAAAACATGGTTTTCAGATTCAGGACACCTCAAAACAAATAAATATAACTAAATCGATTTCGAAAATTTGACCCAAAAAGAGAACTTATGTATAAATTTATTTATAAAATCTCATTCTATGCATAAAACGAAAATAACATCAGATAATAATTTTCTTTATAACGGTATATATAGATCTGGGAAAAAAATATATTATTTTACCGATTAAATATCATAAATCTTGTTTTCTATACAAAGAATACGGTAGCGTAATTTTTGTTGGTAGCGCGTCGAGTTAGTAATCGGATGATTGCGAGTTCGATACCAATTGCTCGAAAATACCGACGTTAAAGGCCATCGGTGCATATTAATCGGTGTCATTTGCAAGTAAGATATTTCGTAGCTGCTATATCCTCCACATTCCGTAAAATCATTACCTCCCTCTGAGTTAACTAAATAGAGAAACCTTCCCTTCCATGGAGTATGAAAATTGCAAGGGATAAATCCCAGACCGTCACAATTTGCGTATTGCGCGGCTCTAGCGCGACGTTAGAACACTTTAAAACCACAACTTCAATTTTACTCAAACAAAAGTTTACATTTGATATATTATGACGGGCCACCTTCCGAGATTAGTTCCAAACCGTCATGATTATCGCCCAAATCTTTGCACAAGTGGGACTTAAATACCTACTCACTCACTTGGCATTT
The DNA here is from genome assembly GCA_963930645.1 of Salticus scenicus. Lineage (NCBI taxonomy): Eukaryota > Metazoa > Arthropoda > Arachnida > Araneae > Salticidae > Salticus > Salticus scenicus. The sequence goes on along the minus strand of OZ005656.1, from coordinate 214,551,082 downwards.
TATGTATCGTTATGCAATAAATAACAAGAAATTATTTGTTGAAATTCATATTGCCTTTTATAGAAAAACAAATACAGTGTTATTTGTTTAAAAGAATATTTGATAATCTATTAAAACAAAATATTCTAATTTTCAAAATATTACTTAATTTCATACATAGCTAATTTAAAATATAATTAATGAAACATTCTATAACGCAAAGCAAAATTTTTATTCAAAATGAAACAGGCATTCATGTCAAAATCACTAAATATAATTGTCATTTCTGTAACTAAATATTACCTACATTTACAATATCTCTAAATCTGATATTGATAGATTAACAATTAAAAATTAAAATTAAAATAATTTTGATGTTAACAATTATTCTTCAAAAGAAACTGTTTTTGAAAAAATAGATTTTTAAGCATTTGTGTAGTTTCTTCAAAAGCAATTATTTTCAGATTCCAAAGATATGGTTCCACTTTATATTTAAGTGTATTCACAAACAGCTGACAGATTTAAAATGTCAGCTTTTATTATGAAAAATACGAATTTTAATTACGGAATCGTTTACGTTAAACAAAATGTAATTAATATTCGAATTTATAAAAATATTTTGAAATTTATTACCATATTTCAAAATATAAGTCACTTATATGTCAACAGTTGAAATGAAAACAATATAATTTAATTTCAACTGGGAATTGTACTTAGGAGAAAATAAGCGTATATTTATGAGACTTATGAATAACTAATTGTATCATTAAAGTTACATAGAAATTGTAAGCATATGATTATTTTTCTTAAATAAATGTATATTCGTTCATCAGTAACATTGTATTAAAGATTATTTTTTATAATAATAGAGTATTTAATAATATTATAGTTTTATAAAATTAAAGAACACGCTTTTATAGCAAAGTGAACTAAAAAGCACAAAATATCTACCTTAGTATTAAAATGCAGGGTAAGAGAAAATCGTGTGAGTGGCACACCATAATATTTACATACATTTAAATCTTTAATTAAAATAATTTAGAATTAAACAAAAACCATTTTTGAAAAATCTCCCCTGACTGGGCTCGAACGCTAGACCTTTAGGTTCGTAGCGCGGAACTTTACCTCACAGCCACGGCATTCACGTAGGGATAGTCTTTTTTTTTACAATATAGATTTTTTGTTTGCTCCCAGAGCGGTTACAAACATACATACAGGTGAAGCTAATAAAAGCGTGTTAAAAAGAGACGTAAATTGTAAAGTTTTTGTGTATAATAATAAAGGGGTGTTTCGCGTTTGGAGATTAAGGCCGACTGATTAAATTAGAGTGCTAGGCCTGGGGTACGGTGATCTTCTTCGGGGTCATTCTAAATGGTCCAAGACCGTATTTAAAAGGTTTTCGAAGAAAACCATGAAATACTCCGAACTACTTGGTCGACGGGCTTGAGTTGGTATCGAACTCAGCACTTCGGTAATAAGGGCAAATATAGAGTGTGTAAATGAGCGGGTCGTCGAAAAATGATGTAATAGGAGATGACATATCTAGAGATTTTGTTGACTCAAAATGTCTCGTTCGTTCCCATACCGCCACTCATATCTATTAGACATCTAAATTATATCAAAATAATCCATAAAAGTTACAAACTATCTAAAATATGTCCATTAAAAGTCCTGGATATCCTTTACTAATTATAGATATAATCTAATAGATGTTTAAATATCGACGAAATTTAGACGTGCCTTTTTTATGTCTAATAGATGTAACATGTTAGATTAAAACAAGATTTAGATATTTTCAGCATCTATTAGATCTAACAAGTCCAATTATTGGATATTTGGAGATTTATCGGATATGTAACATACATCTAATGGGTGTAACAAAGAGTGACATTTGCCATGCTAACAGATAAATAAGGAGCAAACGTTCAAACCGTGTTTTCTCCTTAGGATACAGTTTTTCAGATAATACAAAAAACTATTAAATTAAAAAATAACTAAACTTAAAACATAATTATCGTTTCTTTAGATGTATTACTAGATACAAGTAAAATATGTAAACATTGTAGGAAGATGTGTAGACATACTATTTCTATGTTAAGCTCAGAGGAAAATCATTAACTTTTTTTTTTCTAATTTTTAGAGGAAACACGGTTGAAATGTTTGCTCCTCATATATAGGATATTTTTATAGAAGTTTATTGGATCATTTTTTAACATTTATATGTGTTTATGGATGTCCAATGGTTGTAAGGGGCTGTTTGGGTTAGCGCTGCTATTACGACAGCCATCTTGAATAAATAAGAGTTAACTCTGCATGCTAGTATGCTGTATGCCAACTTCCTTTCTGTCTCTGTAAGAGGCATTAATTTTATAACATAAAAGATAGTACAGCCATGATGAATTTTGCATGCACCAGCCACCACTTCAATTGTTGGACCTGCAATCATACACGATCAACGTTTAGTCAAATATACTACCACAGACCAATGGTAAATTAGAAGAGAAATATTATTTATTTTAGTCATGCATATATATTCTATTCAGAAAAATATTTAAATTTTTTGTAATTACTTTTGTAATAGTTAAATATTATTTTTTAAATTATTGACAAATCATATGGAATTTGTGAATGTTTATTTTAGTGGATGTATATTTTTAATGGTACATGTTTAAAATTCAGCACTCGCTTTTCTAAATAAATACGCTTGATGTTCATATTTTAAAACGATAACAAAGCTCAAGCGATGCCAAAGAAAAGATAAATGCAATAAAATTAAGATGACTAATTGCGAAACCCGGAAAGCTCGAGAAATTTCAATTATTGCCAGCTGCACTGAGAAAAAAACATACCACCTTCATCTAGAATGAATAAGTGGACATTTTCTAAATCCCTTAACTAGAAATATAGATTTCCCAGCTATGCGTATAAGTCACGTCAGTAAACTGAATAGACGAAATGATCAAGAATTTCTAGTCTACACATTTTTAGATGGTGAAACAATATTCTGAAGATTCTGAATATTCTGAATCTTTTGCATCGCGAGAAATTCTCGCTTGATTATCTAGAATTGGGACATAAACCAAGATTATAGTTGCTTAAACTCGCCTCTTGTGTTCGCCTTTTTTTGGAGATATTTTCAAATAGATTTGACCCTGATAATATAGACAAACTCTCCAGAATTCTAATAGAGGTTTCTAGAACTCGCTTTCAAAGGAGACTAGAATTTATAAGGATGTCATTGGACTATTTTTTCTAGAGCCACAATTTAGATTCTAGATGTCAGTTACATAATTTTGTCTCAGTGTGGGACACTGTAGTCTCATTTTGGCACCCGTGTAGCTTATGGAAGTTTTTGATCCGTCTTTTCAAGCAAACTGTGAATCAAACTCAATTCTTAAAATAAAAAGATGCCGTGCAGTTTGGTGCATCCTTAAGCAATAGTTTCTGAAATACAGAAATCCTAAATGTCAAATAAATTGAATAACAACCATGCTACTCTTCTCTGATATACACCCAAATCGAATTAGGTATTTTTTCGTATTATATATCTGACATACCAAGTTTTGGGAATTTTTTCGCTGACGAAGCTGAGATATTCCCACCCAGTGATCTTGTTAACTGCAACATAGATGCCCCACAATTTCGTCGATATGCATCCAAATTAAACCAGTGAATTTTTTTATAAATTTCATATCATATATCAAGTTTGGTTCAATTAATTCACAGCAGAAGCTGATATTTATTCTTGCCATTAATAGGGGGAGTTTTAATTTAGTATAGCACCTGCTGGGCAATATGTTCCACACTCAAATCAGTTCCAATTTATATAATGTTATAATAATATATAATCTTTTGGGAAATTCTTTCCATTTATTTTGTGAGGTGTAGTGCCCAGGAAATTTTGGTAACACACACACACAAACACTCTCACACACACATAAAAACACACAGTAAGACATTTTATTTTAATGGCAAAACGTGTTCTCATTTATTTATTTATATATTCATTTCTTTATTGAAATCTAATACTTATACTGAAAAATTCTTGAAAATATATATGATAGTTGATCTATAAAAAAAAAATTACAAGACTAAAAAAATAATATCTGTTAAGTATAGACATAAAAAATAGCAGGTCTGGAAAAATGGTGCAGAACTCATACCAGTATTCATTTGAAATACTTCTCTATTTATAAAATCTTTTGTTTAATAAGAAGAAAATTTTGTTTTCCATTTATTGAGGTATGAATTTTGCGCCAATTTTCCACACCGGAGTAGACAAGAAATTAAGTGGCATACTTACGATTACTTCTTCACATAATCGTTAAATCTATTTAGTGATTATCTGAGTGAAAGACCAACCTGCTGAACACGACTTGACAGAATCCACGTCCTTGTCCATTTAGCCTGTTGACGTTTGTTGTCTGCCATATCACTACCAGAAGAAAATATTATGCCAGATATGTATTCTTCAGATTTTAGAAACAGGAAATAGCCATTGAGTGCCAAATGTGGGAAACTCATGGTCAGTACAAACTTACCACTAAAAAGATTTTAGTATTTATTGTGTGCGGTGAGAAATATGAGGCCTGACAATATCATGCAATAGAATGGCACCACCGCACATATAAGGGCGCATTCTAAAAAGAATCACTTTTTACATCTTGGAGCGAGACATTTTTCTAAACGTCTGGCCATTTCAATCGCTCTGACGCATCTGTAAATCAGTGTTGCCATCTGAAATTTTGCCATGTTCCTGCGGAGAGCTTACCTACACAAATGATGAAAATTACTTTGAGCAGATGCTGTCCTTAAGTCGTACTTACCTCCTTAGGATATCTTGATAATGTCCTGGGGAGAAAGGGTACTTCTAAAAGTCCCTACTCTGTTTTCTGCCTGAAGAAAATTGCTAAATGTCCCTACGCATAGGGACAAATCACAAAAGTTGGTAACACTGCTGCAAATTTATTCTAGTAACTTCTACAACTATTATAAGTAAAGCCGACTGCCTTCATTTTGGGTGAAAAAAATATCTCTATAATAGATACTTTTCAAGTGCTGCTGCTCGTAACATTTTTTTTTTTTTTTTAATTCACCCGCCTAGAAACGGAAAATCTTAAGATGTTTTAAATATGCTGTACAAGAGAGGCAACTAGACATATTTTAATAGTTTGTATCATTTAAATTATTTTCTTTATTTATCTTTTTTCTTTCTTTACTCATAATTTTTTACCAGTTAGAAGTCTTTATTCATATATTAAGAATTCAGAGAGTTTTACTTTATTTTATTTTATTTTATTTATTTATTATAATTTTGTTAAAGTTTTACTTCTATGCAATATTTTGTAAATTAATATCCAATCTCTCTCTAAAAAAAGAAAAAAAAAATACTTTTACTTTATTTTATACAATTTAAAGTTTATATTAAAGCCCTTAGCAACTCATTTTCTTAATTTTAAATCTACAATTATTCTATAGTGCATTATACTTATAGGTAAAGTGATTACATAAGTACGAACATAAGAAATTTATTAAATGCATAAAACTATATAGAATATTATTCATAAGAATAAAATAAGATATTTCTGTTTACATTGCAACAAAAAACATAGTTCTAGAATTATATATTAATTATTGTGTTAGTTAGTAAATAACCAACAAACTAATTATCGTTCGTGAATAACGTGATGAAAACTTAATTTAATTATTATCTTTTTCATCAATATTTTGTAGACATATTTTCGCATATTCTAAATGTATTTCAAGATTTATAAATTTTAAATCTGTATAAAGAAAAAAAAATGAAAAGAAAAAGAAAGAAAGAAATTTAATGCGAAACTTATTAATTATATTTTTTTATATTTTTATTTTTGTCTGAGTTTTTGTTAAAAACTAATTATCCTAAGCTGTTCTATTTTACATTTACACCACTTTTCTTCAAACGAAAATAAAAGCAATCGTGCAAATTTTAATCAACAGTTTAAAAGAAATTATGCATATTTACGAAAAAATAAATTTCTGTATATTTCCTTAAAGGAAATGGAAGATCATTATGAATAAAGTTAACGAAAATTATAGTTTTAAAAAATAATTGTTTTCTTTAAAAAAATTAAAGATGTCGTGTACTTTTTATGCTACATTTGCACTTTGATATTCAAATTAATGAACATTAGAGCAAAAACGTAAATACAATCATAAAAATTTAATTATAGCTAATGTACTATTTTTCAATTGTCTTTAAATTTTTTTTTTAGAAAGAACTGGTTATTTGCAGATTTTTTTTTTTTTCAAGGCTAAGTGAAAAAATAAAAACTTGCATGTGATCATTTTTATTTCCATTACCCGATTACCACAGTTAATGAAATAATTATACTGTCAAAATTTTCGAAATTGAGTTTTCAATTGACATTACTTGTTTTAAAATCTCTTGAGTACAAGAACATGTTTATTATTATTATTATTATTAATTATTATTACACTTATGATTGTGAAAATTACAACACCAAGAAGGAATGGGAATATCAGATTGATATTTATTGGATACCTACATTATAGTAGGAAAAACAATTGATTAAAAATTCAGAAAATTTAGAGTAATATGTACTCTTCTTTTGTCAAATAGCGGTTTTTAATCTCATTTCAGGCATAGATATTCGCAAAGGTTTGGAATCAACTTAAGTCCCAGTTTCACCACCCTTTTGTGCGAAAAATGGCCGTAAAACAATATCTTAAATCCAAAACTAACCGTACCGCCCAAATTAAAAATGTTACTTTACTTTTTTTTTTTTTTTAAGTACTGCGCGATTTACTAAAAACTGCACCAGTAAATCGAGTGTTTTTGTGGTTTCGTCACGTCTGTACATTTTCACAGAAATTCGCCAATCTTCCCTTATTTTATCACTTTTCGACCAGATTGAACCTCACCATGTGCCTCCTAGAAATTCGAAGCTATTAGATGGGAAGGGCCAGTTTAGATACTAGAAAATGCTCGTCGGCCTAGTCTTTTTTGAATTTTATCGGGTCTGGGGCTTGGACCTCATAGAAACACCTCACAGGAAGAGCATTCCCCCAGATCTGATATGGTATGCAATTTGAAATCCGCTTCACATAAATTTCGATATTTGATATGAAAAGGCTTTATTTAAATTCCTTTATGTCCCAAGTGTAGATAATAAGTCTTAACTCTAACAGCAGTTCGAAAAAGATGAATGTTTATGGTCCTCTGAAATCCTCCCGTTTCTCCCGTTCTTTCTTTCCAGATTTTTTTTTTTTTTTTTTAATCTTACAACTAAAAAGTGTCGTTTACGAAAACGTCTGTCAGAGCATTAAAGGATTTTGTCACCCGTCACAACTGCAAATGTTTGCGAAGTACCTAGACTCTTCATATATGATCGAGATGTAATATTACGAAGATGTTCAGTTTGTATTATAGGTAATAGCCACACTTTAAAGAATATATAGAAGAGTTTCTTTGCTAATAAAGATAATAAATAATAAACATATAAAAATGGGTAAGGATAATAAAAATTCTTTGTTATTCCGTGTTTATGCTGTTTTCCATTTACGCCACAAGGCTTTGCACTATCGCGTCTGGTATGTTACCAACGCCATATTTCACTATGAAACTTATTTAGGTGAAATCGGTTACTCCTTCTACTTTCCTTGTATAATTTTTTTATGTAACTGTGTTGTTATATTATGTGCACACAGACACATGCACACATTATACATATATATTGGGCATTTTTAAAAGCAAGTAAAAAAAAAAAAAAAAAAAAAAAGCGCCCGTCTAAATAACTTCAAAAATAAACCTTAAATCAGAAAGGAAAAAATTATATGCACCTAATATTAAAAAAAAAAAATAAGTATGTTAAAATGCATTTGATGATGTCAGTATTGAAAACATAAGGTCTTCTCAGTCCGCACGATCCCGAATTCAGTTTCTCTCTGTGAGCGCCTCATCTGGACGCGCTGTGCGTGGGCAGAATGAATGTATTCGAACACATATATTTGTTGGATACCCCCCCCCCCCTCCTCACAGCCTATGTCAACGCTCAATGAAAGCGCGCCCCTCAATTCCTCCCTTTTCACCCAAATTTAAATTCACAACATTGAAAGTTAGTGCAATCAATTTTTAGACCCAACTTTTTCTAGCACCTAGATCCAGTTAACATTTTAAAGAACATGTCCCTTTTACCCCCAAAGGAATTACCTGAAAAATGATCGCAATCGATTTCTCACCCCCAAAATAACTACTCGCACTGTTCTTTTTTAAGGTCGTAAAATTATTTTAATTTTTAAATATATGTCCCTCTGCCACTGGCTTTATTCATTTTACAGCTTTGAAAGTTCACTTAATATATTCCTCACTTCCAAAAATCTAGAAAATAAGTTTTTAAAAGAACTAGCTTCATTTAAAATTTTTAAATTATCTGCTTTACCACCTAAACCCCTATTGTTATTACAGCTTTAAAAATATGTATAATGGATTTCTCACCATCTTGACAACGAGTTTTAATATATACATATATACTAGCAGACCCGGCCACGCGTTGCTGTGACTAAGTTATACGTTGAATTATACGGCTGTAAACTATTTAGTACAGTTAAATTATTATTTACGAACAAAGACGAAAACGTTGTAGCCGATGTAAAAACCCACAGGGTTGAGATTTGAAACTTAGGTCAAAATTTGGAAGCGATTGATAAAAATTTTCGTAGTGTTGATATTAAGCACAAATTAATTTTATTGTAGGGTCCTATAAATTTTAATGGAGAAGTGATATATATTATTTCTAATGCTACTTTGGATAAAATTGCTAAAATGACTAATATATAAATTAAATTCTATTAAAATTCTATTAAAATAAAAGTATAAAAGAAACAGACGATTTTAAAATCAATTTTTATGGAGGAGTGAAATATAATATATGCTATAATGGATAATTTTACTATTAAATGACCTCATCATTTTAAATATTTTAAAGAGGGCAACAGCTGTAGTTATAAAAGGGAAAACAATAAGGCTAAACCAGAAAAATAAGTAAATTTGATAAATATTTTAAAACTTTAAAATTGGAAATCTTATGAAATATTGGACATTTAAAGTAAATACATGTATCATTTTAAATACAAAAAGATTTTGGAAAAGTTTAGTGTATTTTAACGAAGTGATGAGAAGTTTTTGAGTATGTTAAAATTTTAATAGTAAATTCAAGTCAATAAAGATGGGAAACATTGAGGATTAAGATAAGAATAATTATAAGATTTAAAAAAAAAAAAAAAAAAAAAAACTTTTTATATACCATGCTTTTAAATTTTAATATACTAATAATATACAAATTAAAAGGAAAATGATAAATATTCTATCATAGTTTGAAGTCAAATTTGTTTTCAAATGTCTAAATAAAATATCTGATGTAAGATACTAATATTTTGCAGCGGAATAGATTTCATTTCTGTCATCCTTGGCGAAAAAAAAAGAATATCGCCAAATTATCTGGCGAAAATATTTAATTCCTTTCAAAAATCATGGTTATTTTAACAACTTATATTAAAAGAGTAATGAATAATATGAAACAATATTTCGTACAATACATATTACATGTCATACATACGTACAATGAATAATACATATTACATTTCGTACAATGCATACATCTGGCATGTATATTTTCGTGTTACGCTTTTGATCGCCAAATAATAATAATAATAATAAAAAAAGCCAAGGGCGACAGAGTTTAAAAATTTAAAATTAAAATTTTGTCAATTTGACAGCAAAATAATTCAATCTAACACCCGCGATAACTAATACATATCTATACCCAAATATAAGGATTAAAATCGGGAAATAAATTTCCTCGATTTTTAATAATTTCTTACAAAAAATCCAGTGGGCAATTAACATAGGAAATCTTTTTCTTGGCTGCACAGACGGTCAGTGAGTCACACTTCGCTTGCGTATAGAACTCATAGATATAGTATAGCATATATAGAATAGAGTGATCATTGGGGAGAAAAAAGTTATTCCTTTTCATTTGGGAAAAGACGACGTTTTTACCAAAATATGGCCGTCTTTCCCCGAGTGAATACACACGGGAATACATACTAATATTTTAGCAAATAAAATTTATGAATAATTTATTTGCTAAAGGGGAATGGAAGACTCCAGATACAGTTTCAAATTCATATTTCTTTCTTTATTTTCTTTTTCTTTTTTTTTTTTTTTTTTCAATACCACTTAATGGCTGTTTCCAAAGCTTTTATTTTTTATCTTTTTTCGGCATCAAAAATCTTTCTACGATAACATGGGGATGAGAGATCTATATATATTACTATATCTATGATAGAACTACATTAGCACTTTATCAATGTGTATAAAATCTTTAAATTGATTATGACGTCAATTTTCGTGAGATGCATAATTTAACTTTTTATAATTTTTTAACGTTCACGTTTGATTAAATGTATTTATTTTTATGTCGAAAGAAAATGAACTCGTATTTTTTTTTTTTTTTTTTTTTTGGCAACAATTAAATTAATGGAACTCACAGATATTTTGGAGCAACTTTAATAAAGGTCTATAATTAACAAATAATTGCAATAAAACAATATTGTGACAATAAATTGAGATAAAAACTATCCTATCTCTCAAGTTGGATCAAACTGCACACAGTGTGCAAAATTTCATCAAAATCAGTTCCTTAGTTTAGGAGTTTACCCCGGACAAACATCGTGACACGTAATTTATATATATATACAGATTAAATTATAAAGTTTTGATCAATGAAGCACAAATAAGTAAAAAACAGGATTAATTTCACTGTATTATCTTCATTATAATATGAATTCAATTTACACTTCAGTCTAAGTAACACGTGGCCGGCTATGCTAACACCAAAAATTTAAAAAGTGGAAATAATTGAATTATACGAAATTTATTAATAGGTTAAAAAGTTGAAGATTCTTTGTGTAGATGGCAGCACCAAATATATTTCAGCTTTCATTTCAACCCAGTCGAAAGGTATCGACATCTGTTAGAATCATTTGGAGTTAACAGATAATTGTGACTGTCAAATAATAACAGACAAATAATTAGCAATAAATTAAAATTGCGACTATAATTTGAGATTTAAACTATCCTATCTCTCAAGTTGGATCGAACTGCACATGGTGTGCGAATTTTATTATAATCGGTTAAGTGGTTTAGGAGTCCATTGAGGACAAACATTGTGACACGAGATTTATATATATTAAGATTACAATTATTCATTTATTATTGATTTTAATGATATAATCAGTTCTTTAAAGTGCCTTTAAACCCAATATAAAATGATTATGTCAGATTAATTGTGATTGAAAATATATTTTTTTAAATTATTTTAGTTATTCGACCCATGACAATTTTTATCACATTGTTCAAACAAACAAGTTTTATCTATAAAATTTTTAAAGCAAAAGAAACTTGATTGATTTTCTTTCAAATAACTGTAACAGTAAAATTAAAAAGAGGGAATCGATTTCAATAATGAAAAAAGCAAATAATAATCAATCAACATAATCAATGATATTACAGCAAATGGTTCACGATTAAAAAGAAAGAAAAATCATTTCCCTTTGATGCAAATAAATTATCCATTCTTCATTTATTATTAATGGAAATGCGCGAATCAATATTGAAATTTTAAATCAAAGACATACTTTTAGCATTTTTACGCTTATTAAAGAAACGAAATAAAATATCGCACTAAATAAATGATTAAAATTTTGCTTTGATGCTAGTTTAAAATGTCATTAACTCTTAGGCAAAAAAATCTCTAAACATTTTTAAGAATAAAACAATTACACTGTTAATGGCACTAACACAATAATTAGTTAACAATTGGTAATAACACAATTAATACAAATATAAAATGATATATATATATATAATTAAGAAAAATGAAATCACTACTTATAAGATAAGGCTCGTTTACTTAGTTGTTGGGAAAAGGATCCACTACCATTTTTAATAAAAACGAAGTAATACCCTTGATGGTTACCAAAGCAGGGGGGGGGGCGATCCCCTCCGCAGAGGATGAAAATTGTGAAGTCAGGTCTTCGGATCATTTTCTACGAGTTAGTGTAAGACCGTCGCAAACAGCTTAACACGGAACTATAATATGACGTAAAAACCCACTCTACTCAACTTTTCAATAAATCCTTACGAAATAAGTGAATAATGTTGCGAAGTAATAAACCTTTTATTTGCATAAGATATATTTTTGCAGAAAATGTAGATTTACAATAGCAGTATAAATAAGGAGTTATATAAAAGTCAATCGTAATGACAAATTTAGATTTAAAAAAAAAAATGGCCATAATAGTAATCAAAATCTGGAGGCTCTATCTTCACTACGAGCTGAGTTTGTGGAGAATAAGCGGATGCCGTATTCTCAATTTTAGATCTTAGATTTCACTAGATTAATTTATGAGCATGGAACTTGAATTTTGCTTATTTAACTTTACTTTAACTTGAAGCTGTAAACAGAAATACTTAATTTATGAAGAAATGACAGAGTCCAAATATATAAAATTAATGAGCTTTAATTGAGCTTAAATAAGAATGAGGGCGCTGGACTATAATGGCGTTTAGTAACTTACGACTTAAAATGGGCAGTCCTCTTAGATACTTTGACAGCAATAAATAACCACCGTTACTTTACTTAATTACTCGCAAATGATCTCCACTACTTTTATTTAAATTAGCTTCTAAGGCCAAGTAATCTTTCGCATGTAGGAGGATTCCCTGACGCTACAATGCTACTGGACTTACTCTCTTCTACCCTAAGTCGCTAACAACTAACTCCTTCAACTCTCATACTTTCCTTCCCACTAACTTTCTAACTACCATCCTTCAACTCACTCGCCTTCCAACTAACACTCTTACCAACTCTCAACTAACACCTAAAAGCAATCTTCCTTCTCCTTTTATACAACTTCCTTCCAAAATATTTGCATATTACAATTTAGTTTGACATAAGAACTAACTCTACTAAACAACTGAATCCTAAAACTTTCGTATTCATGTTTTACTTGCAAAGTGCGAATTTTAAACGTAGCACTTTGCTAGACCTCACAGTTCCTCCCCAAAAGAAAAAAATTCGCGGAAAAATCCCCAACGGGTTTTTACCCGTGCAAATTTTAAATTATTGCAATACTATGCAAAGAAAATTTAGCTGCAGTGACTTACTGTTTAAAATTCAACTACACAATATTTTAGAAAAAGAAAAAAAGAAGGGGGAAACTTAAATTAGACTGCCCAAGAATAACTATTGCTTTTAAAAACTAATAAGGAAAAAAAAAATTTAAGAGTACAGGGCCAAAAAACCGGACACTTACGTATAATTTTAAGTAGCTTAGATAGTTTAAAGAAAAAAAAAATGTTTCTTATGCTCAATGTAAGTCGCTTTATACCGGAAAACCGTTTGTACTCAATTTAGTTAACTAGAAGTCCAGCGTTATTACAGCGGGGCTTACATTCATCTTTCCTTAAAACAAATGGAAAGGAAAAAAAATTCATTAATTTAAAAAAAAAATTAGTACAAAAAAGGGATCGCTGAAACACAAACATGCGATCAGTCAGCATTCAATATAACTTGTGTAAAATGATTCTGTAAAGAAAGTCTATATTTCAGGTGTTTATCAAAAAAAAGGTTTGCAGTTTTCCAGTAGATTTATCTCTAAAATGTCAATCCAGACTGCTGGCCCGCTTCCAAAAAAACATCTTTGACTTTAGAAAAGAGAAACGCTGGCACAGTTCCAAAAATACCGTCTTTAGCATCAAAAGTAACGACCTTCAACGAGTCAAGACGTTTGTTTTAGTGCTCCCGATGGCCGGCTAGATACAATAGGAAAGGGGTGAGTCGGAGTCATGTACTATACCATTTTCTTTTCCTAAAGTTATTATCTATCTTTTGATACCACTCTTTAAATTCTAACCCAAGTGGTTCTTTAATAAATTGTATATTTAATATTCAATAACTTGTGCTTCCGTCAGCAATGGTTTTCAATATGGCTGTTTGCTTTTCTCTATTTTAAACATTATTTTAGCAAGCTTTAGCTCTTAAACTCTCTCTAAAAACCTAAATACGGAATATTTTCCAATCCACAAACATGATCTGACAACCATTGCTGAACCTCAAATATGTATTTTGCTTAAAATTATTAAAATTACCCATTCATTAATAGTTTATTTCTAATTCTTTAATCCCCTCGTGCCTTGCGCTATTTTCTTAAGTTGCAAGCGTCCTTGTACGGTACGGGTACACGACTATCCCCGGATGTTATCGTGGGGCTAGCTGACCCTGTTTTTAAGGGGTGTTCGTTCCTACCATGATGGCATTTTCGGGGGTGTTCGGGTGCCTAACATGTAAATTATGCTCAGTCCCATTATTTTCTTTAATGTTATTATCCAAACTGATTGATTTATTCTCAAATCCCAATTACCCCCTTTTTCGGGCTGGCTGCTCGTTTGAGTTTTCAGCAGAATTAACCTAATTAAACCTGATTTAGACGTGTTCAAAGATGTAAATTTTGTTTATAAAAATTAAAACCTTTATTTCATATAGTTATCACTTTAACTGGTTAATGATTAACCTTAATTAACATGGATAGGCTAAGTCTTCCCAATATTTCCTAGTGCAGAGCCCCCCTTTCTAATTAGCTCTTGCCCTTATTAAGCTTTGTTCTGTCTTGTCCCCCAACCACTCTAATTAAAATCTAACAACTCAGGATTTATTCTCAATCTTGAGTAATTAAGCCCTGCCAATATTATGTTTTGATTGGTCCTTTATTTCCACTCAACCTATTTCTTAACAACTCTACAACTACGATTTGAATCAGTTCTTATTAATGTAACTCCTAATTAATTGATACTCTTATAAATCCATCCATTTACATGTATTCATTTTCTCATTAATTATTTGTTTTTGCTCTCACTGTGTTAATTACATTTTCATTATAATAACAACTATTTTGTTTCTTTGCACCTCGTCTGCAGAGACTTTAATTACCAGTCTTAATTCCAAATTTAATCATAGTCCCAACGTTTCTGTGTGCACGGAAATCTCCATTTTCTCCAATCCCGGTAGCCCCTAGTTAAGAGTCCCCAGTAGTCAGATACCTTCCTTTCTCTTCCCCATGCAATCCAATGGGATTTTTGTTGCTTTGTATTTTCCGGATATCTCGCTCAAAAATGAAGTTTTTCGAATTCTGTTTTTTTAATTCCATTCTTTGAACATGCCGCTTTTTCTCTTACTAAGCATTATTTTTTTTAAATAAATTTCAATATTTTATTTCATTAAGCAAACTTAAGGATATAATTTTCAATCTTAAAAAGAAATATTTAAATTGTATTTTTTTAAAAATTGCTTAGTAAGGAAAAAAGTGGCATATTTCAAGAGTGGAATTCAAAAAACAGAATTTGAAAAACATTATTTTTGAAAGAGATATCCGAAAAATACAAAGCAGCAAAAATCGCATTGGATTACATGGGGAAGGAGAAAGGAAGGTACCTGACTACTGGGGTCTCTTAACATACAATAACTCTAAATTCCTCCTCTCCACAGCCAAATCTAAATTTTTCTAATTTTCTTTGGGGGGGATTCCCCTCCTTGCCCCCCTCTGTCGAGACCTGCTCCCTCTTAGCAGGATGCTCTGGGGTAGGTTTCAGTGTTCTGAGAGCCTTTTTGCTATTCTCACTCAGCAACAGTGCTCTCTACATATAAGATGAAAGTCTTCTATCCTGCTCCCTAGACTTCTAATACTCTGACGTTTTCTCGGCGAGTGCTATCCCGTCCCTTAGTCTTAAGGGGTGTCAAAAGCACTTTCTCCGAGTTGCGCACCTTTCTTTAACGGGAAGTAGGACCGAACGTTCTCTCTCTCTCTTTTTTTTCATAATATTGCTTCAAAGTGTTTTAAACCATCTTCAATCAAGGCTTCAGCCTAATTAACATTAAAATCAAATTTAATTATTCATATATTTAATTTTTTGGACTTAGAAAAATTTCCGAAAGTTCTTCTTCTTCTTTTTTTTTTTTCCATAATATTGCTTCAAATGTATTTTAAACCATCATCAATCAAGGTTTCAGCTTAATTAACATTAAAATCAAATTTAATTATTCAATTTTTAATTTATTAGACTTAGAAAAATTTCCGAAATTTCTTTTTTTTTTTTTTTTTTTCATAATATTGCCACAAATGTATTTTAAACCATCATCAATCAAGGTTTCAGCTTAATTAACATTAAAATCAAATTTTAATTATTCAAATATTTTAATTTTTTTTTTTTTTTTTTTTTTGGACTTAGAAAAATTTCCGAAAGTTCTTTTTTTTCATAATATTGCTTCAAATGTAATTTAAATTATTCAAATATTTAATTTTTTGGACTTAGAAAAATTTCCGAAAGTTCTTCTTCTTCTTTTTTTTTTTTCCATAATATTGCTTCAAATGTATTTTAAACCATCATCAATCAAGGTTTCAGCTTAATTAACATTAAAATCAAATTTTAATTATTCAAATATTTTAATTTTTTTTTTTTGGACTTAGAAAAATTTCCGAAAGTTCTTCCTTTTTTTTTTTTTTTTTATAGTAAGTTTTATTTTATTTTATTTTTTTTTATAGTAAGTTTACATGTGGACTCGAGCAATTGAATTATCTGATTTGTGAGAAAAGCAAGAGAAGAGAGAAGAAAAAATAAATAAATAAATTAATTAATTAATTAATTAATTAAAAAAAAAAAATTGTTAAGCCTCTCCACTTTCCCACCCACTCGGCTACCCATCCAGTATCTTTCCCATTTACTGCAATTTCTAGTTTTAGAGTCCGCTGACCCCCCAGGTAACAAACTTTAACTAATAGCTTAATACTGCTTCACTCTCGAGATCTCCTTCCCCTGCCTCACCCCCTAGGCTTACCCTCCCAGCTAGATTTACTCAAATTTAGTCTCTGGTCCCAAATATTGTATACCAACCAGCACCAAATTTACTAAAAGTGTTTTTGGGCCTGTCCCCAGGCCTGCCCCACCCCCTACGCTCACCACCTTTTTTTTTTTTTTTTTTTTTTTTTTCCCTTGTCCCTCTCCTCGGCGCGCAAGGCACCCCCTCTCCACGTTTCTGGGTTCTGGAAGCCTCTTGGCTCCTCTGACCCCACCCCAAGTGCCTCCCTTTATTAACCTCGCTGTTTACCCTCCTAGGAGCTCTTGGTGTCTGCCTCTGCTCCCCCTGTTGCCCCCCTCCCCCTCCCATTTATTTTATTTTTTTATTTATTTTTTTACTTTTTATTTTTATTTATCTATTTATTTATTTTTATTTATTTATTTATTTATTTTTCCAATTCCATATTCCTTTTAAGTCCACAGTCCTCGTGTTCTGGGGACCTAGTTCCCAGTTTTTCATACACAGGAACGCTGGACCTCAACTATATTTTGCCAAATTCCATATATTTGCCTTTTACTATTTTTACTCAAGTCTACTGTTCCCGTGTTCAAAAGAATTAGTTTCTCAGACACGGAAACGTAGGACTTCATAAACGTTTGCCAAATAACTCACTTATCAAAATTTTTAAATATATATTAAAACTTATTGGCTCTTCCCTATCCACTCTGCCTCCGTTCCAATTATATCCCTTCTACAGAAAATCAAGCCTAAATAACCAATTTTCCATCCAACCAGCTCCAGTTCTCCTTCTGTCTTTCCACCACTTGGGTCTCCCCCCCCCCCCAGTCAATTAAAGTTTTTTTTATTTATTTTTTTTTCCATTTCTTTTCCTCTCTCTATCTGTCCCTGGCATAGTCGAATGGTATCATTTTTAAAATTCATTTTCTTTTAATAATCTTTTCTCTTAGCTATTTTCGAGAGTCTAGGCTCTCGGTTTTTGCTTTTTTTTTTTTTTTTTTTTTTTTTTTTTTTCTCCCTCCTCTCAAACTAATGGTATGGTGCAGGCGCTCTAGCGAGCCCCAACCTGCTCCAATAGAAAATCATAGTAAATCCGACTAATTGCTAATCTCATAGTAAAACCTACGATATAAAAACAGCTTTTATAAAAGCTTCACTAACTGTTCATAATACAAAACGCAAAGTCCACATGGATCTGTTATCACCAACGAAAAGCAAGCCTAACGCAGAGGAGGTTTCCGATAACGTTTCCACCTGCAGCAGGCAGTCAAATATGACTAACTTCTCTCTTACAACACCTGTACCAGAAACGTACACCAGGAAAGAGGACTTTCTATCATTCTCATCCATTCAAGATGTGGCCAGAGCAGCCAACAATATCATCATAATCAGCCGGAAAAAACACATGTCAGCTCCACTCTCGGTACTCGAGAAAGCCTTCAACAGGATAATAGAACTACAGGCACTGGCAGAGGTCCAGGATCCACTTCAGCAACAGTCACCCTCCGCATCACCACAACAAGTACAGACCCGACATCAGACATATCAAAGCATTTCTCCTCTCAAAGAATACACAAAATCCATACAAAGTAAATTCACAGATTTAAACATCCACATGCAAGAATTAAAGGGCCTACAACAAGCACTCAACACTAACTTCGAAAAGCAAGAAAAGCTACAAGAATCACTTGCAACAAAACTTGAACACCAGCAAACACTACTACAAGAACATATTCAGAACACTACAACTAGACATCCTCAGCAACCACTGGAAGAGAACCAAAACATCACAGATCAGCCACAGCCCACTACAGAAAACACAATCTCTTATGCCCAGGCCAGCACACACAAGCAAGCCTACACCACAGACCATCCTACAAAGACCTCCAACCAACTCCACAAGAACTTACTACAAGCTGCAGCACAATACAGAAAATTCAGAAGCACCCTGTACATAAAATCACACGCAACCACTGACAGAGGCACCGATATCCTCAACCTGCTGAAGAAACACCACATATCAACTATAGGAAAGATCGAAGGAAAACAAGTATACAGAGCCTCAGTTGACATCAGATGCTCCTCCCCTGAAGAGGCAGTCCTCCTGGCAAAGGATCTGCAGACTTTCCAGGAGATAAAAGAAAAACTGGATATCAAGCCTAAACCCTGCCCCACCATCTGGTTCTTGCTCTTGGGAGTGCCGACAGACTTAGAGGATGCAGATCTCGTCCAAAAACTCTCTCAGGCCAGCAGTCTCCCTGGGGACCTCCAAGACCTTATCAAACACGTAAGAACACAACCCGCCAGAGCAGCACACCTTAAAAACCTAGTTTTTCAAGCCCCGCTGCCCTTTGCAGAAGCCTTTATCAAGTCTCAGGCATTTAATCTGGGCCTCTTCAGATGCATCTTCAGGCCCTACACAAGGGTCCTGAGATGCACTAAATGTCAGTCGCTGGAACACCCAACGTCCAAGTGCAGTGACAAGCTTTTCTGCTCGCAGTGCTCAGGCAGCCACAAGAATGATGGGTGCAACGCCAGGGCGAGTTGCATCAACTGCCAGAGGTTCAACATTACTAGGAGAAGAAATCACGAAAGAGCCCTTCCCTCCAACCATCAGGCCTACTCTATGGACTGTCCACTCTATGCGGAGAAATACAATTCCCGTAGAGAGGAACTGGAAGCCAAGTTTTCCTGCACAGTCTCGGCTCCACCTCCTCCCAAGAAAAGCAGGACGGACTCCCCAAAGCGCCCAACAAGACGCCGCTCCAGATCAACAAAATCTTACAAGGCTCACTCCAAATCATCCCAAAGACTCCCCTCTAGAAGCCGCAAACACACCTCTCAAAAGAGTGCCAACCAACAAAGAACTTCCAGCAGAGCTTTCCTACAAAGGTCACTCAGCAGGAACTACAGTTCAGTCCCAGGACCCTCTCAGCAAGACTCAAAATATCAGCCATATCCCGACTACCCACTGTACTCTGACTATTACTCTGACTACTACAACTACCCCTATAACCAAGAGTACTACACTGACGGACCCTATGATGGACCCTGTGATGGACCCTACGACGGACCCTATTACGCTGATGACTCTCGTTATGCTGACGGTCCCTTCCACGGCAGCTCAAATCGCACCTCAGGAAGGTAACAGCTTTTATTCCTAAACTAACCCAACCTCTTACCCCAAAATAGTTATTAAAATTCAAAGCTAAAAAGAAAAACAAAAAAGTACTCTCCTCACCTTCCCCAGAGGCAACATCCTCTTCCTCTCCCGAACCCCCAGTTAATTTCAATAACCTCAAGATCGTGCAGATCAACCTCAACAGGTGCAAGGCGGCGAACTCGACGGTCCTCACGTTCATGGAGGATAACTCCGTGGACATCGGACTGCTCCAGGACGCATATTGCACCGTTGGGGGAGATCTGTACGGCTTCCCTTCTTCCTGGTCCAGTTTCAGCTCTAAAAACAACTCAGCTCACATTATAATTCGATCACAAACCCTTATTTACACTCATCTTTACACTGGGGACCATTGTGTTTTTATTACACTGACCACGAAGGAGGGCGAACTGATTATTGGCAGCGCTTACGCAGCCCCGTCAGCGGATTTTGAGGCCTGTCTACTGGAATGGCAACATTTAATCACTCAAAAGTCACTCTTCATCTGCGGCTGCGACCTCAATGCTAACTCCCCCCTTTGGTGCTCACCGATTGAGAACAGCAGAGGTCGCAGCCTAATAGAATTTATAGCCTCCAATAACCTTACCCTTGCTAACTTAGAAAACTCTGCTCCCACCTTCCAAAAGGACAATGCCCAGGGCTGGCCAGACTTCACTCTCTGTAATACAAAGACCCTAGCTCGAATCTACGACTGGTCAGTCCTGGACATTTTTAATAACACAGATCACAATTACATCACTTACTCTATCAATTCAATACCCACAGTAACATACTCTAAACGGTTTGCCACTAAACGTGGAAACTTCAAGAAATTTAACAAACTTTTACTCAACTCCTCCTTATCACTAACAGACGAACTCAACGCCATTAACAACACCACACAATTAGAAAATTTTACAGTTAATCTAATAGCCTCCATCCAGACAGCCGCGGCCGCAGCATTCAGGCTCAAGAAATCGGGACGGCAGTACGCCTACTCCTTCTGGTCTCCCCAGCTCCGTTCCATGCGTAATCACCTAACCGCCCTAAGAAGACAAGTAAAATACCTCGACCCGTCACTTCTACAACAACACAGACAGAAAATAAAACACCATTCGGCAATATTCAAAAAACACATCAACGAAGCCAAACATAACGCATGGAAGAAATTCTGCACATCACAAACACAAATATTCGGCACAGCTCAAAAGTTTTACAGTCAAAAATTCTTCACCCCGCCCCAGCTGAAACTGGAACGTCCTCCAGCTCTCTCCTCAAAACGTAACAATCTAGAGTACCTCACAAACATCCTTTTCCCAAGAACCGTCTACCCACAACACCAAGCACCACTCTACTCGGCTCCCTCGGATGTTCCCTTCACGGAGTCTGAGGTTAAAGCCACTCTTCACAGCTTCAACATCAAAAAGGCTCCAGGTCCGGACAACATAGATTTTAAAATCTTACGAAACGTACACTGCACAATGCCACACATCCTTCAGAAATGGACCAATCTATGTCTCAAACACCAATACTTCCCCGAAACACTCAGAAGAGGTGAAGTGGTGTACTTTTTGAAGCAAGGGAAACTTCCCTCTGAACCCTCATCCTACAGACCGATCTGCCTCCTCCCCACTTTAGGCAAACTATTAGAAAAATTAATTGTAACAAGATTAAACTTTTACCTCGAAACAAACAATCTACTACATCCTAACCAATTTGGGTTCAGAGAGGGCAGATCTTGTGACCAAGCACTACAAGCCATAAAAAGTTCCTGCGCCGTCAGCTGTAATGCATCAAACTACACCACTATCATCTCTCTAGACATTCAAGGAGCCTTCGACAATGTGGAGTGGCCACACATTCTACGCGCCCTACAAGACCTTAACTGCCCGAGTAATCTGGCCGGAATCATCCGCTCATACCTCTCCCATAGGAAAATTATTGTCAACTGGGGTGACGGGAATACCGAACATCCCCAAACTAAAGGCTGCCCACAGGGTTCGTGCCTAGGTCCTATCCTGTGGAATCTGATAGCAGACATAATACTCAAAAGCATGAACTCTGCGGGCTTCACAACATTTGCTTATGCGGATGATTTCTCCCTGATTGTCTCGGGTCGAACTAGAAAAAACCTGGAGGACCAGGCCCAGGAAGCCCTTTCCCACTTCAGTAAACTTTTGAAAGAATTCGACTTAAAATTATCCCCATCTAAAACCAAAGCATTAACTCTCGCCTTCCCTAAAGCCCTTAAAAGAACTAGGAATCCCAAGATGCGGATAGACGGCATCAGTGTCAATCATGTCGAAAACATGAAACTCCTTGGCATCACCTTTGACAGGCACCTCAACTGGCTGGCTCACGTAAAAGAAATTAAACTAAAGACTCAAAGTATATACCACAGCTCAGCAAAAATGGTGGGAAAGAGGTGGGGTATCTCCACCTCTCTCCTAAAAACCTGGTATAAAACAATCATCGAGAAAATAATAACCTACGGAGCCGCCATTTGGGGCGGTCACCTGAGAACTGATGCCATTACCTCTCTTAACTCAGCCCAAAGACCCTTCCTCTTGCAAATTGCAAGAGGATATAAAACAATATCCACTGATGCCCTCACCGTAATCACTGGGATTCCTCATGCCCACCTGCAGGTCTCGCAGACATATATAAAAACTCAAATCCTACAGCTTAAAGACCCCGAATTAACAAACATCATCTTCCCACAAACCCCCATACAAACTTTGACCTGCAGCTGGGATATTCACCCAGGCAAGGATGTTGCCCCATTCATCACCAATTGCACTAAAAATAGTTTCTCTCCCTCTGCTCCAGTGGCGATCTACACTGATGGTTCCAAAACGGACGCCGGGGTTGCAGCAGCGTTTTGCGTGCTGGACCGTGGCACCGTGGCCCATCGGTGGGCCTGCAGGCTCGAGGACTATAATACAGTCTTCCAAGCGGAAATCTATGCCATAGAAAAAGCAATACGCTGGATTGGCGACTCGAACACGAATGATTTCTTTAACATCTTCAGCGATAGTCTCTCGGGCCTTCAGGCAATAGCTCGGCATCGGTGCAGACACCCACAAATTCAACAGATAAAAAAACTCTTAACGAATCCTAACTTAACTTGCTCCCTGGCACACGTTTCTGCCCACAGGGGCGTGATCGGCAATGAACTCGCTGACTCCCTTGCAAAAGAAGCAACTGATTTCCCCACCAAGTGTTCCACAATCCCTGCCCCACCCTCCTATGTCAAAAATAGAATCAAAGAAATTATTAATCTCAAATGGCAAAACCTGTGGGATAGTTCAGAGAAGGGTAGGCACAGCTTTTCGCTGATCCCACAGGCTCGTATTAATTCCTGGACCCTAACTCCACCTATCACGGCATTTTTAACAGGTCATGGTCCCTTCCCATCTTACCTTTACAAATTTCATTGCCGACGCTCTCCCCTGTGTTCCCGCGGCGAGGAGGGAACTCCGCAACACTATTATTTCCACTGCCCCTTAACAGCACTATATCATATTAGAAATCCCTCTCCCAGACCAATCAATTGGCTGGACAACATTTTAACAAGGAAACCCTTAATTAATAAATTAAATAAAATTTTCTCATTCCTAATGGATTTATGTAATCTAACAAACTAACCTAAAATCACAACTAAAGAAAAATTCTTTCTCCTAAACACATTATTCTTCTATCTCCCTGTTATCTTCCCGTGTGCCCGTGATGCTGCAGTAGCCCTCATAAATGCAAGGGTCTAAACTGGTAGCGTGCCGCTTGTCGTGGAAGGCCACACAGCCTCGCACCCTCTCTCCTATAATCAAGCGGCGCCCCGTGTCGCGGGTAGACTTGTGTCTGGCGCCGCTCTTGTAAATACCCATGCCTATTTGCATCGCCCCTTGTCGCGGGCTGGCTAAGCCAGGCGATGCATGATGTAATTTTTTTTTTTTTTTTTTTTTTTTTTCAATAAATGTCGGAGCAGCTCACGTGGATTTTCCTGGAAGCGCTCAACACCGCTCTTCGAGCGGTGAGCGGGGGCTGCTCCCTGTTCAATTTCAATTGAAGAAATCAGGCTGGCTTTTCAGATTTAACATCTATACTTCGGATTTAGAGTCAGGATCAGCAACTGGACCTCAGATTTTCTAAAATTAAAACTTTTTTAAACGTATAAATAAAAAAAAGACGTGAACTACACTTGTATATATAGATAAATGACATAATTTTATACATAAGCCATATTTCATAAGCTAGTTGCATACGGAAAAAAACTAAATTGTTAGTGGATTAATAAGGTTAGTCGTTAAACGCGAATTTACATGCAAAATAGCTTTAAAAAAATTATATTTTTACCCCATACTAATATATACATAAAACTCTTAGTGAAAAATGCAAGAGTTTACAACAAGAAATATTCATTTTATACAATATACGACATTTAGAAAAACATAGATAAGGATACAAAATTTTTCAAAACTGCAGTTGATCGCTGAGAAAGAAAAAAAGATTCACGTACATACATATTTACATTACATCTACAAAACTATGGAGAAGAATGTTTATACACTTATAAAATTTCATTTTATATAATTGAGAGAAATATAGTTAAGGAATATATACAAAATATTTCAAAAAGTTTGTTTTTTCAAACTGGCGTGGATGGCTACAAAATAGAAAAAGATTAGAGTATGTACATATAGATCATGTAAAAAAGCTTAGAGATAATTTATATACAAAGGTAAGGAATAATTTTGTCTTACTAAGTACTGCAGGTTATGGCTAAAACAGAAAACACTTAAGTACAGATATATAGATCATTCAAAAACTGAAGAGGGGGGAAATGTATACAAAGAAGAGAAAAATTTATCTTACGAATCACTGCTGGTGATGGCTTAGAAATAAAAAGACATTAACATACATACATGCATATATTATATACAGAAAAAATTTATGACATGTAAACAGTACATGAAATTTCCGAAATTTGAAAGTTCATGCTTCAAGTTTAAATTTAGACTTGTGATATTTTAGAAAGTTCATGGCTTTTAGTTCATAGTTAAAGGTCCAAAAGAAGTTCTACATGTCGTATATTTCATAACTGCTGTGATAGAAATACATTTTTCAATGGAAAAAATATAAAACCATAGCACCTGACAGATTGATTCCTTGATATCAGCAAAATTAGAGATGCGGGTCAGACTGGTCAGTAGAGTTGTGTTAGCAATTTCCGTGCTGGTGGCTTGTAGAACGGAGTCCGGCATCGGAGATGCATTTTTCTGGGATGGACTCGAGCCCGGTAACTTGTCACTGTCCCCAGTTATCACAGAGGACTGCGTTCGCTCCGTGCTGTCCAATGCAGGGCTGCTAGACTTTCTGGAAACTTCACAGGAGGTTAAATAGACGTTTGAAATTGCCGACTTTAAAATACTTGCATTTTCTGTTGGTTAAATTGGCGGGTCATTTTGAAACTTTAAGTTCACGTTCGCATTAGAAATATTTGACTGTGTCGGCTATATAGATGCACAGCTGACATCTAAAGGCGAGTTACCAGGATTATCCGCATCATGTAATGATTTTGCACTTGCGCTTAGTTTAACGGTTTCAGCAGCCATAGTTATCTTAATTTTATTTTATTTTGCTTTGAGCGGCGTGTCATTTGGACCAATTACGTGCAATTTCTCAGTAAAAACAATTGCCTTTGTCGGCTGTATAGATTCAAAACTGACAGCTAAAGTTGAGTTACAGGGATTAACCGAATCATTTACTGATTTTACATTTTCGCTTGGTTTAACAGTTTCCGCAGCCACAGTAATTTTAATAGGATTTTCTTTTACAATTCCTGTCGCAACACGAGATAATTTTTCGGATTTATTAACCGTAGCTAAATTCTGAATAATAGACTTAGTTTCATATGTATCGCTGTTTGAAAATGAAGTTTGTTCGTTTGCGGTCACTTGCGTTTGGCTTTTGCCACTAGAAATAAAGTTTTCCTCACCAGTTTTAGGGCGACTTAATGTACTCGAGCTTACTTCTTGCGACTTGATAACTTATTGCGGTTTTTCCACTGGGTTTAATATTGTTTCCCACTGACGTTCGTGAGGGGGGAGGTAACGGTCATGTTGCAATCTTAGTTTGTCATACCGAGTGGCAAAGAGTTCGATGACCCGACTTTTTAACTCGTCATAGGTTGGATTTGGGCTAAGCGAATGGCAGGCGATTAACCTATGCCACTGTCTCGGTTCTCCTTCTGAGGAATAGGCTAACCAAGAATATTGTTTTTTAACATTGATTTTATGAAAATGGAAAAAATATTCAAGCTGCTCAAAAAATTGCAGCACGCTAGTGGTGCCATCAAAAAAGACTTGCTCGGGGGGGGGGGGGATTCGAGCAATGTTGGGCGCCAATGTGGAGAATAAGCGGATGCCATAGTCTCAATTTTAGATCTTAGATTTCACTAGATTAATTTATGAGCATGGAACTTGAATCTTGCTTATTTAACTTTACTTTAACTTGAAGCTGTAAACAGAAATACTTAATTTATGAAGAAATGACAGAGTCCAAATATATAAAATTAATGAGCTTTAATTGAGCTTAAATAAGAATGAGGGCGCTGGACTATAATGGCGTTTAGTAACTTACGACTTAAAATGGGCAGTCCTCTTAGATACTTTGACAGCAATAAATAACCACCGTTACTTTACTTAATTACTCGCAAATGATCTCCACTACTTTTTATTTAAATTAGCTTCTAAGGCCAAGTAATCTTTCGCATGTAGGAGGATTCCCTGACGCTACAATGCTACTGGACTTACTCTCTTCTACCCTAAGTCGCTAACAACTAACTCCTTCAACTCTCATACTTTCCTTCCCACTAACTTTCTAACTACCATCCTTCAACTCACTCGCCTTCCAACTAACACTTTTACCAACTCTCAACTAACACCTAAAAGCAATCTTCGTTCTCCTTTTATACAACTTCTTTCCAAAATATTTGCATATTACAATTTAGTTTGACATAAGAACTAACTCTACTAAACAACTGAATCCTAAAACTTTCGTATTCATGTTTTACTCGCAAAGTGCGAATTTTAATCGTAGCACTTTGCTAGACCTCCCAAGTTCTGAAATTTTCCTTAAGTATCCATTGATTTCAACACCAAAACTATCAAAAAATTTCTCTAACCTACGCCAAAGCTATAAAAGAAATTAAGCTTCTACCGAGGGTTCAGTTGTAATAAAAAATGTACGTTGTGTTTTAAGATATGTGCGTGTCATAAAGATATTTATTTTAGATATCGTTCCTTTGGTCTTAAATCAGGAATATTTGTTCTCTGTGATGTTTTTAAATCTATTTATTTGACTTTTGTGATACGATTCAGAATATTATCGCCCTGTTTTGAGAATATTTGTTGCACTGACTGATTTATTGGTACGTGTTGGGGATAGTTATTAAATAGGTAATTTTTGGGGGGTTTCTCGAGAATAATTGTTGAATAAGGTGATTTGACTAACACCTGTCTGTTTCGTTAGAGCTTGTTCTCTTCATGTTTTCAGCTCTTCTTTTTCTTAGATTTGAAATAATATTGTTGCTTAAACACAGAATAGATATTTTTCATTTTTCGAGTTGAAAACACTTTAAGGTTCGAAATCAATTATTAAAGAAAAATCCTAAAAAAGAACAAATGCATAATAATAACAAATAATAAATAATAAATATATATTTACATATGTATGTATACATAAATGGCTACTGTAAGGTTTAGGTGGCTAGGATACTCGTATAGGGACGATTAGGAATATTGGTGTAGTAATAATGGATCCGGAATTGGACGTAATACTATCATGATTATGAAAAAAGAATATTGTATTTAATTAACATCAAAAGTATTGTTAGTTTATTTAAATGTAAATTAAATATAAATCAAAAACTAACAAAATTAGCTATATAGAATTTCAAAATAATAGGTACCACATTTTCAGACTTTCAAAATTAAAGTTAACTGCATTAAAACTTAAATATATTTACATTACCTAAATGACCGAGTAAAATGTAACTCATAATAAAAACTAGTCGTAGTATTAATACAATGATTTGTTTTCAGATTTTTTTTTTCTTAGTTGTTTGTAAAACGCGGAGCAAGGGTTACCATTGTAAAGCTAATTATCCTGAAGATTAGGGAATTCTTTCTGCCATATTTTGCCCCTTGGAAAAGGAGGGGTAACAGTTAACGTTTTTCTTTCATGAAGGTGAGGATAAATTCGATGGGTTTCTCATCTTAAAAGAAACACTTAATGCTAGGTTTTTATTAAAATCGTTAGAGCCATTTCCCTCAAAAACAAGTTTCTTCCGCAGTTTTGAAACGGGTAGAGTAAGGGTTAAATATAAACGTTAACTTTCTTGAAAACGAGAAAAAAATCAGTTTGAACTGTCATCTCAAACCTTAAATATTTTTCAAAATGTCCAGCTAAAAAACAATCTACAGAAAAAACTATTAAAGAGATGCTGACAATGCAGTTTTTTTTTCTACAAAGCTCCCAATAGGTGGTGCTGCTATGCTGCAATTCCTCCTATTGAAAAAAGGCTATATCTCAGCTTCTGTTGCATAAAATTTTTTTGCCGCCCAGACGGTTTAGTGGTTAGCGTCCCTGAATCCTACATAGTTGGGCCTGGGTTCGAATCCCGGAGAAGACATGGATGTGTTGTTCCTGTTAGGGGTAGCGATGACCGCTCATTGGATACTCCTTCACAAATGGTCATCAACTCAGCGACCAGCCGGAAAATGCTTGTGGCATGTGTGCCGCGCCATTTGAAAAAAAAAAATGCATCTAATTGCACAAACATTGCTATTATGTATTGTCCATCATGAAACATTATGGTGATTTAACATGCCGAACGACATTCATTGGTGTATGACGGTCGACAAGAGACGCTTTTTATACTACAATTTTCTTCGTGCTTAGGAAGGCTATTTTTCAGCCTCTATTGTCGTTCGTAGTTTTTGTGGTTTTCTCCGAAATTTGCGTAAATACGGGAACTCACGGAAGGCACTCCTCCTTAAGCACTACAGGGCATTCAATCAGTCTTAATTCCCACAACTCAACTCAAACCGAATTGTTTTTTTTTTTTTTTTTTTTTTTTTTTTCACCCGAGTTCTTACTCAATTAATTAACACTTTGGAAAAAAAGTCATAATAACTTCTAATAATATCACAAAACCTAACGTCTCATCAATGGCCGAGAGGTTTTGCTCTTTATAAGCTGCTGGACGCGAAGTGCCGCATTCGAACCCAGATAATGGATATCAACTGGATCGTTCGGATGTTAATCTCCTCAGATACTTGCCTGAATATTTGCTAGATCTCATTGGAATGGCTGCATGGAAGGCATACCATAAAACTAAGAGACCCATATTACGAATCGTCCTTATATTTAGCACAATCTGGAAATTAAAATTAAATAATAATTTCATGTCTAATGTTTTAAACATATTCATTACCTTTTTATTTATTTATTTATTTATTTATTTAATACACTAAATTATTTGCAATATGTATTTGCTATATCAATTTGTTTAATGAAAAAGTATTGATGCAATAAAAATACAAACTTTAATACAGCATAAAAAAAATTTCTCTGTTAAAGCTCTTAATTTCCCTATACAAATAACGACACTGCCCTTAATATATATTTTCAATGAATGAAGTGGTTATAAAAGATATTTTTATTAAAAGAAAAGAAGAAACTACACATTAATTTATTTCTATCAAACAAGACCTCTTTAGCTGCAAATAAAAATATAAAAGGATGAAAAAAGGACCCTTATCTCACCAAAATTACTAGAGATTAAATATTATCTCAGTGATGGAAAATCAAATATCTTTGTATTAACTTCATGTATAAAAATAAATTGTAGTGTAAATGTTTGCTCTAGGAATATAACTATTTTGCGTAACTTGTGGAATAATGAACTTTTAGTTTTTTAGAATAAAGAAATTTTAGAATGTTAATATTACCTTTAGTATATTTCTAATATTATGTATCATGAACAAAAAAGGATGAAAAAGGGAAAACTTCAAATGTAACTATACATTATATTTTAGAATTTACGGTATTTTTTCCTATGAAAGTTTAACTTTTATACAGATATACAGAGTGAACACCAAAGTCCGTTCTCATTCCTTAAACTGTTTAACGGCTGCAGCTATATTCATAAAGTTTGTGTCTAGGTGTAATGAAAGGGTAATGGACTAGAAGATTCGGCCGCTTACAACTCTCTCTGGCGGAAAACGACAGAGTTAGTAATCCTATCTCGAAAACTGTACTAGATAGGGTGAATGACAAAACTTTAGAGTATCATCGATTAAGTAGAAAAGTCACCTTGTAGACATAAATGCTAAAAACACAAAACTCTAAACAAGTAATTTCTTATTCTCGATTTCATACACTGTGACGTAAGAAATTGATCTTAGAAAGAGAGAAAATACAATTATTTTTCAAATGACACCTTTATTTTCGGTGTTCAAACTTATATCTGTCATATGCTATACACATTTGGACCCTTGTTTGAATATTAAACTGCCCACGTTCAGGTGCATGCTGCGTGAAGTTCTAACAAGGGTGCAAGTGGTCATTGCTGTTGATGGACAGAAGTTTGTACATCGAGAATGAAAGTATTTTGGGAAAGCTAGTTGTTTTTATAAAATTGTTTTCTCACAACACAGTATAGAAAATCATGAACAAGCAAATGCATGATTTAAGCGTTCTATACCACTGATGATTACAAGATGTCTTTTAGAAATTATTCGATGATGCTCTACAAACTTGTAATTATCTTTCCACCTATCGATCTCTTACAGTTTTCGAGATAGGAACTGTAATCCCGCCGTTTTATACCAAGTGGCGCGGTATGCGGTCGTATCTTGCAGCGCAGAGCCACACTACTGTAACTAGACACCACTTTTATGAATTTATATGCAGTCATCCAGTAGTTAAAGGGATGATAATGGACTTTAGTGATCACCTCATATATATTAAAACGCCGTAATTTTCTATAACCTATTTAATAAGTTTTATTTCTGTTTGAAAAAATTCATATTAAAATTTTGTGAAGTGTGATACATTTTGTTTAATGATAAATTTATAGAAATTTCTATTGAAAAAATTTTAGCACGTTCACGATAAGCACATATTCTCTCGCACGATTATTTCGGAACGGATACTACCACGATTGATCCGTAAAAATAAAAATGAACGAAAAATTTTCCGAATAACAAAATTAAATTAAATGTCCCCCTACCCGCTCCTCTTAATAATTTTACAAATTCGAAAATATCCGCAATCGATTTGTAGGTATAAAACCTCTATGCACCAGTTTTGAACGAACAACTCTATTTTTATTTTTTTGCCCCTCCTCCTTCCCCTTCACGTCCCTCCTAATAACTTTACAATTTCGAAAATATTCCCATTCGACTTGCAGGCCTCTAAAACCTATCTGTACCAATTTTGAATGGCCTAACTGTATTTCTATTTGTTTTGCCCATACCCCCCCTTACCGCCCCACCTAGGGGCAGAATTTCTAAAATTACAGAAGTTGGGTTTTAGATATTTGTATTAGCTATATTTTAGAGCAAAAATTTCACGTATATATGTTTTTTCGTTTGAGATATAAAGGTATATGTGAAATCACGTTTTACGTATGTGAAATCACGTTTTGCCCCCTTCCCCCCTTGGGGACCGAATTTCTAAAATTCCAGAAATTGGTTTTTAGACATTTCTGTTAGCTATATTTTAAAGCAAAACTTTACGGATATCTGCTTTTTTTTTGTTTGAGATATGAAGGATTTTGTGATAGCATGTTTTGTCCCATGCTCCCCTTGGGGGGCGAATTTTCTAAAATCGCTTCTTAGTGGATGCCTACGTCATACAAGGAACATTTTCACAAAATTTCATGCTTCTAGGTCCAGGTGTTTGGTCTTTCCGATGATGAATCACCTACTCACTCACTCAGGAGGAACTATTTTATATAGAGAGATAATCATTTTTAAGAAAGTAGTGATCACTGCATCATATTTATGTTGAAATTGGAATATTCGTCAAAGTAGTATAGTTTTCACTGTAAAAATGATTATATTTAAACCCGCTATAAAAACAGTCTACAGTTATGACAGTTGATTGGATTGAACCAAACGTAATATGTTAACGAATGGAACAAAATGCCATATCACGTAGGCACTAAAGTAATTGCACAATGAACACTTAAGTAGACATCTGAATCCAAAAAGTGTCAGCTGTGGAATCCCTGTTCAAGACCAGCGAAGACAGCCACATCCCTTTTCAATGGAAAATGCTTCTCCAGAATGGCACACTGGACAGCAGGAATATCCAACTATGGTTGCAGGTGTTTAAATATTGCGATTTCACTTTAGTGGACAAACCACCAAGGGGTTTGCATGCATCTACAGTGATCAGTGGGAACAAGGAAGCCGTTGATGAAATAACACTGCTCTCAAAAGTAAGAAAATCGAGTTCTGATACTATTCTTGCTAATTCTTATATAATATGACCTCCTGAAACCGAATATGACTCCCATTTTGCCCCGTCATCCAGCGTTTTCTAGAAAAACCACACCCTACCTCAAATTTATTCCCTGTTCGATAATTTTATGACCATGAATTTGATTTGAAATATGAAAAATAATTAATTTAACACCTAAAAACACAAAAAATATATAATTTTAAAAATAACGTTAACGACAGATTAAAGAAATAAAAGATATATGTAACACATAATTTCAGTGGCAAATTCCCTCCGAAATTTTTTCTTTGTCTCAAATGTCCATGTTTAAAATTTTCCAACAATGTAGCCCTTAAGAAGATATTTAGCAGTTTAAATAATCCTCCCTTCTCCAAAAAATCCAATTTGTAGCCATAAAATCACCGAAAAAATATTAAAATAGGGGGCCGTTCCTAAAACACAGTGGGTGATAGGGCAAAATGGACCTCATATTTGGATTCATGAGGTCATTTTACATAATAATATGCTGAAATTGTTTCAGAAGCAATTTTCATGCCGATCAGTATAATTTAAAACGGCAGATGCATAAACACATGACTGGTTGCTTAAATGACTGGCATATTTTATGATAAAACTGATTATGATATACTCATATATTTTATGGGTATATACTACGCCTCCAGCATGAATTCCTGTTATATTGAAAATTCTCAACATGAGCGTGTAACATGATATTTCATCCTTTGCTGTCAGCATCGATAGTCACGCGACGCAGACATGAGGGAGATTCTTTTTTAAGAAATAACTTATTACTTCTTTTTGTATTAAATGAAAGAACTGGACTAGTAAAAAACTTCCATATCCAGTTTTCGATAACTTTACACTTTTTGAGAAGTCCTGAACATGATATGACCATACTTCAGAAAATGTCTGTTTGTTCGTCTGTCTGTCAAGGCATTTCAGTGAACGTGACAAACACTGTGACAAATGTATCGCAGGACCCACTGTTTAAAATTTCATATACATTTATATGTAGTTGAACTTTGACATAAATTAGTGCCTATCAATTTTTGGAGCTGCTACAATGCAATTTCTCGCATTCAAAGGAATCCTATATCTCAGGTTCTATTCAAACAATCGTTTCTATTCGAAAAATCGAAGAAATTTTGATATCTGACAGAGTCATCACAAAAAATTATGCTCATCCAATTTTGGTGTATTTCGACCGACATATGGCGCTGCTAAGCTGCAATTCTCTTCTAGAATGGGAAGAAGTCTATATATTAAATTATATTCTGTATAATAGCCTAAATCTTATGAGAGGTACATTATAAAACATTATAATGAATCAATTTGGACTATATCGACAGGTGACACTACTTTTTCTTACATTCTGTGAATTTGTACCTGACTGCATCTCAGAATATGTTATTTAAAATTGCATAAAATTACATAGGCAAAAAATGTAAAGCTATAATTAAACACATATGCACGTTAAACAATAAGCAGAGCTGTTATAGAGAATGGTATAGAGGAATTCTTTGTGATGGCCACAAAATACTATTTTTTGTAAGAATTCACACAGAAAATTTCCTTTTTCAAAATGGTGTCTTATAATAGAATTTTTATTTATATTATTTTTTTTTTCTCTTTATAGTTAATCTATAATATTTTAACTTTCCAACGAGATCTAAATGCTTTTTTCGAGTAAATCTAAATGCTAAATTGAAAAGTATGTGTACAGTACAGAATTTGCAAGCACAAAACCGTTTTCCTTCCCAAGTAAAAATGCCATAACGTTTATATTTTCCTTCTTTCAGTTTCACACCACGTGGCAATTTTGCTCAGGAAACTAGTTTATATTGTAGACAGATGATGATAGGGGATGTGTGGTCTTTTTTTAATAGGTGTATGGGTTTGGGTATAGAGTGAACTCTCGTTAAATCGGACAATCAAGGGCCAACAGTTTTTGTCCATATTAACGAGAGTCAATTATAACAGGAGTTCATAAACTAAGTTCTATATGAACTCTAAAATCACTATTATGTACACATACACAGTGTAACACGAATGAAAATTTGTTTCCACAAACCCTTTTATTCACTAAAAATATAAAAGCATGAAAACAAATACTTACTTTCAAGCTTCTTTTCTTCATATAGTACAACTTGATAACAAAATCCTTTGCTATGTCTCCACAATAGAAGTGGAGGCACTTGCAAATTGTTGACCTCAACTGTCACTGTCAATCAATACTATTTACCTCCCACAGTGTAACAGCACAGAGTGAAAGAGATTAACCCTTTTATTATTGAAAACTTTTCATGTTAAAAAAAATAATAATAATACTGAATTTGAAAAGATTTTGGGAACTGACTCTTTTTTGAAGAAAGTAAGTTTTGAGGGGAAAAAATGCCCATCTTAACGAATGAATTGTACGTATAAAGCAATGTTATGCAATTCCTATAGGCCCTAGCCGGGGATTCTGTTTTTGTATGTATAATGGGAAATCCATCTTAAACGGGGCCGTCTTAACTAGAGTTCACTGTATTCTCTTGGATAAAGTATTATTTACGCAAGCTGAAAGCCACGGTTGTTAAAAAGGGAAATTAAATCTAATAGTAAGAATGTTTGTGCTGACTTGTCAGCGGTGACTACTAATCACAGCGTTATGAAGGAGTCTTTACACATAAAAATTGGCAGATTTTTGTTCTAGATCAATTTAAGCAAATTAAATGAATTTTACCAAAATGCATTCACGGAATAGAAAAACATGTGACAGCTGTGAAGTCTGCATTAAATGAAATGGCATTTTAGGTAAATGTTTAAAGTATTCTCACTGAAAGTTTGATTTTCCTGTGAGAAAAAATAAAAAACGTATAACCAAGTGCGCAAAACTTATTGAAATCCCTTTGTAAAAATATATATCACCCCGCTGTCTGATAAATGAATTATTATAGAATTTTATATAAAAGTAAGTTTTATCAATTACAGTTATTAAAATGTAACCATGTTTTCAAATATAAATAAACGACTACATAAATAGAAGATTTATAACTATACTAAACATAATTTATCAATAGTATATATAGTACTTTCAAAAATATAAATTATATTTAGAAGTAACGACGTATAATTTATTTATATCATTTCGATATTTAGAATTATATTACATTAATGAATAGTTTTGTATTTCACATGTAATATTGTAGTAGTTTTCCATTAATTTGCATTAAATGAGTTTCATACGCGAAAACATAATTAAAATTCGTAATTCGATAATATTTAGTTATAAATCTAAATTGTGTACATTCATTTACTTAAATATATACAAATCTGAGAATTAATTATATTTCGAAATCTAAAATGTTCATTAAAAATCTGTATAATTAAAGTTAGTTGATAATATTAAACATTAAACTGAATTATTTATTCATTAATTATATATATTAATGACTTTATCAAATTTTAATTGGCATTAAGATACATAAAATTTTATTATTATAGAATTATATGTTTTAAAAGTTATATGTAATGCATTTTAAAAATTATGATTTGTATATTTAAGTAATCATTATCCTTTATTTAAACTATTTTCTGGTTAATGTGTCATTAAAAATGACAGTGGTACACAAATATTCAGTTTTATACAAAGAAGGAGGCTGCAAAATACAATTAATATTGAATGAGGAACTGTAGACGTACAAGTAATATCGATTTTTACTTTCCGAACACTATAGTGAGGAAAGTATTGTAATCATGTCAAAAATCCGAATTCGAGATTTTGATGTTTCTATACGTTTCGAGGTCCAACGAGTCCGTTTTCACTATTTTTACGATGATGTATGTATGTGTGTGTGTATGTATGTGTGTATGTATGTGTGTATGTATGTGTGTATGTCTGTGAGTGAACACGCTAGCGTCTAAACGCTTTGTTCGAATAAGCTGAAAGTTGGTACGTATATTGTAAGTCACCATAGTACGAACCCTATAGATTTTGGTGAATCTAGCACTTATAGTTTTTTTACAGGGACACAAAGAAAAATTCTTTATCATTATGGCCAAGGGACCAAAATCTTAAAAGTGCGATAGCATCTAAAAGCCTTATTCAATTGAGCAAAAACTTTATACACTTATTATAGGCCACAGATACTCAATCTGTATAGATTTTGGAGAATCTAGCACTTATAGTTTTTTTACAGGGACACAAAGAAAAATTCTTTGCGAAATTATTAAAAGTGTGATAGCGTCTAAACGCCTTATTAATCTCAGCAAAGAATTTGTACACATGTTAAAGGTCACATTTGAACCAACTGTATAGATTTTGGTGAATCTAGCACTTACAGTTTTTTTACAGGGACACAAAGAAAAATTCTTTATCTTTATGGCTTATGAGACCAGCGATAGCATCTAAACGCCTTATTCAATTGAGCTGAAAATTTGTATGAATATTGTAAATCACTGTTGCACTAACTATCAGCATTTTGGTGAATCTAGCATTTATAGATTTTTACAGGGACACAACGAAAAATTCTTTATCCTTATGATCTAAGGGCTCAAAGTTCAGTAGCGTTAAATAAAACCTCGTGTGATATATGGAGAAAAATACTCAAACACTCTGTTATGGTTTTCTCTTTTTTGTTTGTTTAGCAACTCCTCTTTCTTTATTTTATCTACAAAACTGTTAGTTACTCAATGTTCGGAAAGTCGAGTGGAGTCACTCCAGATTTTTTTTTTTTTTTTTTTTTTTTTTTTTTTTTTTTTTACATATAGCAATGATCTTCCTATATCGCTCCCTGGGATATCCTGAACATCCCGAATTCTTACCGGAGGAAGAACGGACATGTTCGGGAAATCTGAGAGAAAATCTAATTGGATATTTCTAGTAATAATTTTACAGAGGTAGTTCTCGGGAACTACGAAATTCGGAAGTCCTACGGAGGCCGCTACTGCAGACATTTTGCACTCCTACGGAATATGCTGGGAGGAATATGGGAAATCTGGGACTTACCACGGGAGCTCACACGGAAGAATATTTGCTATATATTACTATATTACGCATAAAAAATTGTCATAATTCAGTACATAAAAAATAATTCTTTTTTCGATATTTGTAACTACATTGCGTTCAAAATGAAAGAACTACGTGCATAAAGTTACTGGAGGTGCAAATTTTATCACGCTTGAGCTGTTATGCTGCGCTGAAACTAAGATAAATATTAGAATTTTATCCGATTCTACCATTTAACGACAAGATTTTGTATTTATTTTGTAAAGTTAGCGTTTATGTGGTTATGAGGAGTGTAAAATCATTATCCAAGTTAAAAAAAGAAGGAAAATTAGCGAAGTATATAGGAATAAACTATCTATTAGAGCAAATGTAAGAGCGATTAAACGTTCTCATCAAAGGTTAGGACATTATTTGAATTCCCGTTGGACGTATGGATCGAAAAATTTATTAGTCGCTGTTCAGTGCTGACCTCACCACAAAAATTTCCATTATTTATATGATAAACTACTCCAACACATTTATCAGACATGTAGCTTCTTCTTCTAATATAAGAATTTCAAAAAATAAGTACATGATGCACGTACTAAAAAAGTGTAAAAATCTTTGATATAGGAAAATGCAAGGACAATCTAAACTGAGATTGCTCCACAAGACTAAGAGAATTAATTGAGCGAAATATCACGTGTCATAAAATTAAAACTGATATAAATTTATCAGGGATGATGAAAAATCATCAATCTTGGAGATTCAGATGCTTCAAAATAAAACGTATTAAAGCAATAAAAACGTAAAACACAATTTCAAACTGTAATTAATTTCGAGGAATTTTTCGTTGTGACGAATAACAATTTCACATTCCTACTTGTTGCTCTCTATATAAATGACGAATGATTTTTATACCATATTATATGTGAGATATGCATTTTCTTTTTTTTTATATATATATATATTTAAATGTATATATATATATATATATATATATATATGTAAGTATGTACAATGTATGTGTGCGTATTTTAATGCACTTCATTCAGTACTGTGTTAAAATGTAC
The DNA here is from genome assembly GCA_963930645.1 of Salticus scenicus. Classification (NCBI taxonomy): domain Eukaryota; kingdom Metazoa; phylum Arthropoda; class Arachnida; order Araneae; family Salticidae; genus Salticus; species Salticus scenicus. Next base: position 214,512,433 of record OZ005656.1, on the reverse strand, counting down.
TAATATGAATTATTACTCATACAACCCTCAGAATTCTTTTTGCACTGAAGACGGTACGCTTAAGGCTACCGAAACAACTGTATGCATCGCAAATATTTTTCTTTTAGCGTTTCTGAAGTAGTAGTTTATTCGGGTTTTAATATTCCAACTCCAAGTCTCCTGTAATTATTTGTTAAGCTTATACGGGCTTAGTTGTGTTATTGGTCTTCTGCTCATATTGTTACTGACCAACCTGGTCTGAGAAGCCTCATATGAGGGGGAGATTAGGCCAGTAATATTTTGAGCCATTTTCTTCATTTACCAATGTGCAAATTGGTTAATTGTTTCTACCGTTTACGTACTAAAAAGTTTCGTGCCCTCAACCGTTTGAAGTTCCTTTTACAGTGCGAGAGACAATGTATCATCCCTAAATTCATTCAAGTGAAATGCAATATTTCTGGTTCAAGTTTTGTAACCAAAGCAGTACTTAGGTCTCATTTTAATATTCTCCGTGCAGTTATTAAGGAAACTCGTACCAACATCGCCAGAATTTAAAAAGATTTATTCTTTCTCCAATAAAAGTTAGCTTTTGAACGTCCTAATTTTATGTTGATCGGTCGCAATTCCTGGATTCATTGTGACAACCGCTCTCGTAAACACTCAATTAAATTACATGATAAATTCACCTGGCTTCGTAGTTCACAGAGTCCTATTCATTCGAACGACTTCCCTGTTGTCAATAAAAATGCAATCGTTAATCTTTAGAATGCTGAAATTTCCAATAATCAATATTCTTTTCTCAAACTCAATTCAAATTTTGCCATTTCTAAACCTCCTTCTTTTCCTCAGTTAATTGCACCGATTGAAAAAGCTTTCAAAAATTCTCGACTGACTGACCAACAGAAAGAAAATCTTCGTCATTTAATGCTTAATAATGCCAATTTCAACTCTAAAAATTTTAAATCAAATCTGAGCCCTGCAGAAAAAAACGCCTTGAAAGAATTAAAATCTAATTAAAATATCATCATTACTAAAGCTGATAAAGGTGGTCAGATTGTTACTTTGGATAAAAAACAATACATCGAAAGTGTTACCGAACTAATTAATGATGGTCCATATATTCCTCTGCCCCGTGACCCCTCTCCTCAAGAATTAAATCTGCTATAAAATCTTTCCCCTTGTTATTGGACTCGACTAAATCTCACTTTATCCCTTCTTTTGCTAATTGTGCCAGATTTTATGCTTTACCGAATGTTCACGAACCCAATATTCCATTTCGTCCCATAGTCTCTAATATCGATACTACTTCCTATAATTTAGCTAAATTTCTAACCACAAAATTTTTGCTCCCCTTCTTGCTGGTAATAGTTACACATTTAAGAATTCCATAAAATTTGCATAAAATTTTCAAAACTGCCCTCACACTAATCTCACAATTGTTTCTTTTGATGTAAAATCTCTTTTCACTAATGTTCCAATAAGTGGCGCCCTCTGCTGTCTCGAAAATAGATTAAAAGAGTTTCATTTCACATCTTTTGAAATACAAGAATTAATTTCTCTTACCCGCATTTGATTATCACAAACCACTTTTTCTTTCCAAAATAAATTCTATCGCCAGTCTGAAGGTTTAGCCATGGGTTCCCCCCTCTCCCCTATTCTCGCAGATTTTTACATGCACTATTTCGAAAGCAAGCTTTTTAAGAAAATATATTTTCCTTTTTGGACTCGTTACGTTGACGACACCTTCACGTTTATCGACATATCTCGTCACAATATTCACCATGTCTTAGAAACTTTAAATTCAATCGACAGCAATATCCAATATTCATATGAAATAGAAAATAATGGCCCCCTTCCATTTCTTGATACCCTCGTCTCTCGCATTGTAAATGGATTTTCAACCGCCGTCTATCGTAAAAATTTTGCAGTCGCCCTTCCTCCCCATGCGCGTTCATGTCACCCACCTAACCAAAAAATGGCTGCTTTCTGTACTTTTGTAAATCGTGCCCTTAATATTTGTTCAAACCCTATTTTATTAAAATCTGAAATTAAATACCTGAAAGCCATTGCAATTGACAGAGGTTATGACCCTTCCATTACAGACAAAGCCATCCAAAAATTACAGCTCCCTCGTATTCCGTCTACTAAATCAGTCTCTTCTAATATCAGTATTGTCTTACCCTATTTTTCTAAACCCAGTCAAACCATAGCTAAAATTCTCAAACAATATGATTTTAAAATAATATCTTCGCCTTCCAATAAACTCATCTTTTCTCAGTTAAAAGATCCCATTGATACGCATAATTCTTGGGGCATTTATAGTATTTCCTGTCAGTGTGGTTTATCATATATTGGCCAAACTAAACGCAGTCTTAAATTTCGTCTAAAAGAACATACGAATTACGTCCGCAAACAAGAAAACAATAAATCGGCTATTTCTAAACATTGCTGGGAGGAAAATCATAATTTTAAATTTAATTTAGCTAAAATAATTTACAGACGTAAATCCATTCATGAACTCGATTTCTTTGAAGCTTTTCATATTTATAAAAATTTTAAGAACCTTGTAAATTGTGATTTCGCTCTTCCCTATTTGTCTGATTGTTGGAAATTTTACATTCAGTCCACATTATCTTAATTTTTCTACTGTTTACTCAGCTAACATTCCTAAATTCCTATTGGCCACACACTCCACCTTTCCCGTAATCCTATTGGTTGAACTAAATTCGGTCCCTCTCCTATATATATGAGCACTTCTCCAGATTCAAAATTCTTTTTGCACTGAAGACGGTACGCTTAAGGCTACCGAAACAGCTGTATGCATCGCAAATATTTTCCTTTTGGCGTTTCTGACGTAGTAGTATATTCGGGTTTTAATATTCCAACGCCATGTCTCCTGTTATTACTTTTACTAGAACCACAGATGTCAGTTTTCTCAGTGTGCTAGCGTTCCTTTTGATACTTTAGTGATTGGTAAGTTCGTAAGATTGAAAAATTGGTAGGTTTCAACAACTGGTGTGCGTTGAAGTTGCCAGAATAATTTAATATAAATTTTTAAATTTAATAACAGTCTTTATTATTATTATTATTAATGTAGGTACTATATTTAAACGAAGGGGCCTTAGGGTGTCTGCAATCTTCTCCAAACAGAAATATATGGGAAATAAAACTGTTCATAAAAAACATATGGAATTGTTTTTAACACTTTCCAAAAAGGTTGAAAAATGTTAATGATTTCAGTTTGTCTATATGTCTGCCCATCAGTCTGCCTATCTCACCGATTGTATGTCCGCCTGTTTGTATGCTTTTCAGTCCGTCTGTACTGTATGTCTGACCGCGCTCTAACTTCCGTAAATATATATTGAATTTCCTGAAACTGTAAATTGTTATTCAAGTTCACTGTTATTCAAGTTCACTATCGGATGTTGCATATTGAAAATGGGGTGAATACCTTTACTGGTAGGGACATCCGAAAGTAATCCAAAGTATTATGTTACATGAGAGATATTTTTATAGACCATACTTTCAAACCTTTACACAAATCTTAATGAAATTGAAATATGTTATTCAAGTTCATTATGGGATGTTTTCTATAAAAAACGGAATAAATACCACCACTGATTTGTGTACAGAGACACCCGAAAGTATTCCAAAGCATTGCGTTCTGTGAGCGATATTTCTATAAACTAATTTTTACTAACTTTACTTTGCACAAATCTTAATGAAATTAAAATATTTTATTCATATGCACAAAAGAAAGTCTTTCTATAGAATAGACCATGATTAGCGTTATGATTTACAGGTCCGTACAAAAATATTAAGTCACACTATGGGATGCCATTGGAAATTTGCTGAAATTGTATTTTCGTTTACATTCAGCGTTTTTAAGACTTTATAACAACTTTTAAGAGTGAATATGATTTGAATTTGTGTATCTGACTGTTCGACTGCCCGTCTGCTCGCCTCCAGCGTCCGTAAATATTTTCAGAAATTTTAAAAAATGATACGTGTTATTCAAGTTCAGTATGGAATGTTCCCTATTTAAAATGGCAATTATAGGTCCTGTATAACTGGTTTGTGTACAGGGACTCTCAAAAAATGCCAATGCGTTATGTTTTAGGACAGACATTTAAATAAACCACATTTAAATAGTTTCTACAGCAAAATTCATTAAATAAATTATTTTTATTGTTAATATGCTAAAATAATGTTTTGTATTGCAGAATAAGACTAAGTTAACATGCCAATTTACAGGGTTGCACTAAATTATTTAAATACATTTAGAGCTGTAATTGGAACCTAAGGGTTGCATTATCTTTTCCGTTAACGGCCCTCTTCACTTACCATCGCCGGAAGCCCGAGCCAATGTTATTCTATGGGGAAATTTTCTTTACAAATAACCTATTAACTAATACATATTTTTAAATTCTGTTTTCACATTCAGAAAATTCCCAACTGTTAAATGGGCGGACCTTTTTTAAAAATGTGTTTTTTAAATTTTTAATATTTTATTTTGAAATTGCAAAATAAAAAAAATTCACATATTGAAAATTCGTATTTTGCAGCTTCAAAAAAAAATTAAAAAAAAAAAAAAAATTAAATATATTTTTTTAAAATGGTCCGTCCATTTAACAGCTGAGAATTTTCAAAATGTGAAAACAGAATTTAAATATATGTATTAGTTAATACGTTATTTGTAAAGAAAAATTTCCCATAGAATAACATTAGCTTCGGCTTCCGGTGGCGGTGAGTAAAGAGGGCCCTTAAGCAATTTTAACACTTTCCAATGATATTTAAGTGTGATTATGAATCCAATTTGTCTATGTGTATGCCTTTAAGACCTTTTGTATTTCCATTGTGTGATAACATAAGCAAATAACAGTGAAAGTTACAACCGGTGCGCACAGTTGGAAAGTATTAATAATGAATGCACTCCGCATGATTTTTTGTATTTGTTTAAAATATATGCATATACAGTGCTTATTTATTTTATTCTTTCACTGAGAAAAAATTCTGTAACAGACATCTAGAATTTAAATTGTGGCTCTAGAAAAAATAGTTCCATGTCATCCTTATAAATTCTAGTCCCCTTTGAAAGAGAGTTCTAGAAGTCCCTATTAGAATTCTAGAGCGTTTGCCTATAATCTCGAGGGCAAAGTTATTTACAAATCTCTTCATATAAATGAGAATACAAGAGGCGGGTTTCAGCAATTCTAGAAAATCAAGCGAGAATTTCCCTCTCTCAAAAAAAAAAAAAAAAAAAAGATTCAGAATATTTGGATTATTGTCTCACCACCTAGTAAAGTGTTGACTAGAAATTCTCGATCATTTCTTCTATTCAGTTTATTGGTGTACCTTACGCGCATAGCTCGGAAGTCTTTATTTATAGTTAAGGGATTTATAAAATGATTACTTACTCATTCTAGATAAAGGCAGCTTTTTTCTGTTTTTTTTTCCCCCAGGGTTATATGTTATTTATCATTATAGTATTCAAATACAGGGTTAAAAAAATTGTGTATGTGCCACACTAGATCATATCATTTTATTTTTATTCGTATTGATGCAGTTGAAAATCTTTTTCTCTAAAGTTGTTAAATGATATTTGATACTTCTAAAAATTTTAAAGAAATATTTTCTTGATAACTTAATAAACTTTTATGATTTTTTAAAATAAAAATGCACTTCATATGTCAAGATTTGGTATATTATACTAATAATAAAATTTTGCGTTTTCAAAATCGTCTTCCAGGTGATAATATTTAATTTTTAAAGTTAAAACACTTATGAACATTATCAATAGAAAGTTCCTTTAAATTACTTCTAATCCATAATCTTATTCCAAATTTTATTCAATATCTTAAACATAATAATAAGCCGGAAGGTACCTCATTTTGATCGCTGGTCGATATTTAGAATGTAATTTAGTTTAGAACTTGTAAACTTCACTCAATATTTGCGGATTTCTAAAATTAAATAAATCGTAATAACTAAGGATTTCCAGTTTGTTCTCTGTCCATAAAATAGAGAAATTCAAATGTGCATTCGATGCAAATGTGAGAATTCAATCGTGAATTATTCTTATGCTATTATTAAAACGAATGTACAAAACAAAAAAATATGTAATAAATAAAATGAATGTCATATGAAATAATGTAAAACAGTATTTTCTCATTTATTTTTTTGCTTTATATATATATATATATATATTTTTTTTTTTTCGATTCAGTTTTTTCAATGAAAAAAATGTTTTTGTTTCAATGTAAAAAAGTTCATTTTACTTTCGCAACAATATTTTACATTTAAAATTAATATAAAATTTATTGCATATATTCGTTTCGAAAATTCATTTACGCAGATTTCCAATGCAAAATGTAATAAATTGTGAAAATATAAAATAAAGTAAAAAATAAAATAAAATAAATAATAATGGCGCAAGTAAAACTTCGTGAAATATATATAGCTGTCTCAAAAAATTGGTGTAACTTTAAACAAATATGTTGTAGTTTTACGGACCTTTTGGTTTAAATGTACGCAACAAATACTGTAACATTATACGATAAGTTGAATTACATCATTACAATAAGGTTGAAATATTATATCATATATGTGCAACATTACGCATTTTTTTACAGTATAGTAATATTATCGACGTACTTCCTTCATTTTCACATTCTCTCATCCATATATAGCAGTTATAATATTGTTTTGGATCATTAAAAACTGGGTTTTGTTATAGTTACACGCTTTTAGTTTACCTGAATACGAAAATTATGTTTTTAATACTCGATTTACGTGCACTGGTCTATGCGTTTGTCTATGTATTTCAGTGTGCCTGTTTTCAACATAACTAAAAATCAGGTATTAGAAGGAATCAATATTCGATATTCAAGATGTGGAAACCATATGGGAATATATAACTATATCCCTAAATAATAACAACCCTATTATTGATGTCACTATATATATATATATATATATATATATTGTCACATAGATGTCGTGAAGAGTCAAAGTGAATACTCGAAGTTAAGTAAGAAACGTAGTTTATTAGTAGAACAAACTTGTAACACAGCTACACTCGGCTGTGAACCTACACAAACTGAGGAACAAGTCGCTTATATACAATATTCGAATATTCCAGAATACAAGATTAACATAAATTACAATATTCTAGAAACTGCTAGAATAGGAAATTAAATATGCAAAGATAATTATAAGAATTTAGAAATAATTTTGAGAGTCTTTAAATTTACTTGCCCCAGGCTAGAATCGAACTGAGGCAGTCTGGGTGACAGTACAGAGACATACCTCTACGCCACGGTTGCTGCAAAGAAAGCTGACTTTGTGGCATTGCCCTCCTTTTAAAGAACAACGTCTCGCTGTTTTAGAACTTCTGGGTTGAAGCTCTAGTCCTCGAACGCGTCACGGGTCCCTTGTAAGTACCGTTCGTTTTAGGAGGAACAACATCATCCCGTTTTTTTGTGTTCTCAATCTGCTTGTCCGGATCATGGTAGGGTTTCATACGTAGTATATGGACAACGTCTCTTGGTTTTCTTCTTCGCGAGGCAGGATCAAAATCTTGCACCTCATAGGTGACGTCCGATAAACGACGTAAAACCTGATATGGTCCAAAATACCTTCTTAAAAGCTTTTCGGAGAGGCCGACTTTCCGGACTGGAGTATACACCCATACGAGATCTCCAGGAGCATAAGGAACCACTCGGTGTCTGGAGTCGTAACGTCGACGGTCTTTATCTTGGGCTTTCAGAGTTCGCACTCGGGCTAGCTGCCTTGATTCTTCAGCTCTGGCAATCATCTTGGCGATGTGATCGTCGTCGACATCATCAGGGCAGAATGGTAACATTGTGTCAAGCGTCGTTTCAGCCTCACGTCCGTGAAGTAAATAAAAATGCGTGAAACCCGTCGTTCCCTGTTTAACGGTGTTGTAAGCAAAGGTTACAAATGGTAGAATTTCATCCCAATTCTTCTGTTCTGTATCCACGTACATGGACAACATGTCTGAAAAAGTTTTATTAAACCGCTCCGTCAGTCCATTTGTTTGAGGGTGATATACTGTCGTCATCCGATGGTCGATATTACACAATTCGACGAGAGCGGAAACAAGTTTAGATTGGAAGACAGCTCCACGGTCTGTGATAATTACTCGGGGAGCTCCATGCCTTAAGAGAATTTCTTTGAGCAAGAATTTCGCTACTTCTTCGGCTTCAGCGGCTTCAGCGGCTTCAGCGGTCGGTAAGGCTTTCGTTGCTGCTTATCTCGTTAAGTAATCCGTGCAGACTATAATCCACTTGTTCCCACGAGTAGATTTCGGAAATCTTCCTAGAAGATCGACCCCAATGCGATGGAAAGGCGCTATAGCTGGAGGAATGGAAACTAAGCGTCCAGGAGGTCGTTGAGGAACGGATTTTCTCCTCTGGCATTCTCGACAGTGCATCACATATCGAACAATATTTCTGTACATCCAAGGCCAGTAAAACCTTTTGCGGATTGTGTCATAAGTTTTTGCAAAACCAAGATGTCCTGCGGTGGGAGCGTCGTGGAAATGTCTCAGTATGTCCACTTGTAGATGTTTAGGAATGACTGGCAGCCACGTTTTTCCATCAGGGTCAAAATTCTTTCTGCATAGTATTCCGTCAATTAATTCAAAATCTCTTTTATCCGCGTTGGAGCGGTTATTCGAAAGAATAATTTTTGCGAGATCTGGGTCTTTCTTCTGTTCAATCGCAAGGTTCATACTCGTAGTCTCAGCTGGAAATTTGTTTGACGTCTCAGTTTCTTCGTCCACTGGATTTCTCGACAGTGCGTCAGCGTCCCTGTGCTTCTTACCGGTTTTATATGTCACTGAAAAATCATGTTCTTGAAGTCGAAGGGCCCATCTTGCCAGTCTTCCTGAAGGATCTTTTAGACTCATAAGCCAGCATAGTGGATGATGATCTGTAACAACAGTAAAATGTTTTCCGAATAGATACAGCCGGAATTTATTGATAGCCCATACAATGGCAAGGCATTCCCGTTCTGTGGTGGAATAATTCTTCGCGGCTTTTGTCAAGGTTCTTGAGGCGTAAGCTATAACTTTTTCGGTATTGTTCTGAATTTGAACGAGGACTGCCCCAATACCATACCCACTGGCATCTGTATGAATTTCTGTAGGGGCGCTTTCGTCGTACAATCCTAATACTGGATAAGAAGTGAGGGCTGACTTCAGACTTTTGAAGGATTCGGCCTCTTCAGGACCCCAATGAAACTTCGCATCACCTTTTAGAAGCAACTGCAAGGGTTCTGCGAGATAACAAAAGCCCTTAATAAATCTTCGGAAGTATGAGCAAAGTCCAAGAAAGCTTCGTATATCATGTACACTCTTCGGAGTTGGAAAATTGCTTACGGCTTTCACTTTGTCGGGATCTGGACGGACGCCATTACTAGAAACGAGATGACCCAGTATTTTTACTTATTTGGCCGCAAATAGACACTTCTTTGGGTTGAGTACAAGACCAGCTTCCTGAAGACATTTCAGAACAAGCCTTAGTCGGGTGAGATGTTCTTCAAAAGTTTCTGAAAATACTAGGATGTCGTCTAAATAGCAAAGACACACCGTCCATTTTAAATGGCGTAGCAAATTGTCCATCATTCTTTCGAAGGTCGCAGGGGCATTGCAGAGTCCAAACGGCATGACTTTGAACTCATATAAGCCTTCGGGGGTTATGAATGCCGTCTTCTCCCGATCCGCCTCGTCTACTTGTATCTGCCAATAGCCGGAACAGAGGTCCATAGAATAAAAGAACTTGGCGCCTTTCAAACAGTCTAGCGTATCGTCGATACGAGGTAGAGGATAGACATCTTTTTTTGTGATCTTATTGAGCTTCCGGAATCTATACAAAAACGCCAGCTTCCATCTTTTTTCCTAACGAGCACCACGGGTGATGATCAGGGACTTGCAGATGGCTGGATGATACCTTTATCAAGCATTTTCTGAACTTCCTCACGAATTACGCCTCTTTCGGTCGATGATACTTGGTAGGCTCGTTGGCTGATTGGAGTATGATCACCTGTATTAATCCTGTGTTTCACATTCGTCCGTGAGGCTGTCGACTTGTCAGTCTTCTCGAAAATTCCGGAAAACTCTCGAAGCAGTTCGGCTAGCTTGGCTTTTTGTTCGTTGCTCAACTCGGGAGACAACATCCGGGAACAGTCCATCGGGGAGTTTGACGTGTCTCGTGTATCCAGGTCATCAGTCGTGTCGGCAATCGCACATAAATGTCCTTCATTCAGGGGTTCGGCTAGGCCTAAGCACATTCCTTTCGGAATGACTTGGTTCCTGGACTGGAGGTTGGCGACCCAGATTTCACTTTGCCCGTTATGGTATAAGGATAGCATGGATGGTATAGCGAAATTCTTCTCGAAGAGCATATGTTTATTGCCCTCTATGATGACATTTACGCCTGTTCGTACTTGGCATCCTGAAACTGCTATTTTAGTTAAAAATTTGGGCTTGAGAGTGTAGTCTTTTGTGGTGTACAATTTCCAGGCATCCATCGCTGCGTGGTCTTGGCAAACGTCCTCTAAAAATAGTTCACTCTGTCCACAGTCTATCACGGCTTTGGAAGCTTCTAAAAAGTCCCATCCAAGGATTATGTCATGACTACAATGCGGCAAAACAATGAATTCATAGGGCAACTCTCTGCTATTTATGAGAATACGTAAAACACATTTTCCCATCGGCCGGACAAAATTCCCATCGGCGACTTTGAGCATAACGTTCTTGGCTTCAGAAAACAGAACCTTCTTTAGAGATCGACGATACTTATCGGAGACGACAGAAAATGAGGCTCCAGAATCCACTAAGGCTCGTACCGGCTTTTTATGCACGATTACGTCTAGTTGGTTACCAGTCATCTTTGCGGCCGACGGAGGATTTTGGTTACATGCGGCCTCACCTCCTTGGAAGGTCGCTCCGTTTAGTTTTCCTCGTTATTGCGGCTGGGAGATCGACTTGATCGACGATATGGTGACGGTGATCTGAAACGGCGTGTTGGAGATCGGCCTCTAGTTGGACTAGGAGTTGAACGGCGAATGAAGCTTGGTCCGCGAAGTTCTTCCTCTGCGTTAATTTCGTCGGGGTTCTGTCGGCGGCGTCGATAACTGTCGAAAATAGCCTTTCTCTCTCGGCAATAACGCACAACATGTCCAGGACGTCCACAGTGGAAGCAGACTGGTCTGTTGTCAGCTGTTCTCCAAAGGTCAGTTTTTCTCGGCTGCGTGGGTGATCTCTGGATAGGAACTCTGGATTCCCTGGTTACAGTGGCATATGTTGGTCGTCGTGGAGTTTTGGTTGGTGTTGCTGAAACGGGGGCTAGAGCCCTTTGAACTTCGTCTTGGACTATTTCTTCTAGGAATGGCGAACATGACTCTGAAGGTTCTTTCGTCTGGTTGATCAGTCGATGGAATTCCTCCTGTACGATCTGTCGGACAAGGGATACCAAATCTGGTTCCTCCTCCATGGCTGCTACTGGTACGACGTTCGGAAGCCTCTCGAATCTTTGTCGTCCAACCCTCTTCTGCTTCATATCCTCGATGTAGTTGCACCATTTAATGACATCAGTTGTGGTGCTGCTTTCTTTCGTCAGCAGGGTCTGATAAATGTCCTCTGCAATGCCTTTCATTAGGTGAGACACTTTTTCGACTTCGGACATTGAAGTATCAATTTCCTGGCACAGACCTACGACACTCTGTATATAGGACTGTGTACTCTCTCCCGACCGCTGTGCTCTGTACTTCAATTGTTCTTCCGCCTTCCTGGTATACTTTTGTCTGCCGCCGAAAAGGCCGCTTAATTCCTTCTTGAACACCTCTCAGGAATTCAGAGTATCTACATTGTTTACGTACCATTGCTTTGCCGTACCATCAAGGAAGAAATACACATTGGCTAAGCACATCATGTCATCCCATTTGTTAAATTTAGCCACGCGATCGTATTCTTTAAGCCATTTCAGAGGGTCTTCTCCAGGCACTCCTCGGAAGGTCGATGGGCTCCTTGGTTGCTGGTAGGTAGGAGTCAATACGACGGACTTGGTATCTTCTGGCACTTTGGTTTCAGGCATTTTCGTTTTCTTCTTTTTGCTCTCTGGAAAATAAAGTCCGTACTCGGGAGATTGTCCTCTTAAACGGAGACTTCTACGAAGATTGTCACTGTTATCCACGTTTGCAAGGTTTATTTACCCGTCGTTTATTTACCGTTTATTTACCAAAATGTCACATAGATGTCGTGAAGAGTCAAAGTGAATACTCGAAGTTAAGTAACAAACGTAGTTTATTAGTAGAACAAACTTGTAACACAGCTACACTTGGCTGAGAACCTACACAAACTGAGGAACAAGTCGCTTATATACAATATTCGAATATTCCAGAATACAAGATTAACATAAATTACAATATTCTAGAAACTGCTAGAATAGGAAATTAAATCTGCAAAGATAATTATAAGAATTTAGAAATAATTTTGAGAGTCTTTAAATTTACTTGCCCCCGGCTGGAATCGAACTGAGGCCGTCTGGGTGACAGTCCAGAGACATACCGCTACGCCACGGTGGCTGCAAAGAAAGATGACTTTGTGGCAATATATATACAAAGGGACATCAAGAATTGTGATATTACTATTTTCCTTTTTTCTTTTTTGAGAACGAACAAATTGTTTGTGTTCAAGTGAAAAAGATGTAAAAAAAAAAAAAAAAAAAAAAAAGTAAAACAATTCAAACAAATATTGAAAGAAAAGTTCTGCGACTGACAACTAGAAAATAAATTGTAGCTCTTGAAAAATACTTGCATGTCATTCTTACAAATTCTGGTTCCCTTTGCTAGCAATTTCTAGTTACCCACATTACAATTCTAGAGCATTTTCCTATATAATCTTGGTAAAAACCTATTTAAAAATCTCTGAAATTAAATTAATTAAAATTAAATTAATTTATTGCCTATAATTCTAGTTTATGTATCAATTTTAGAAATCAAAGCGAGAATTTCTAGCAATAAAAATAATTCAAAGTATAATGTATACTTTCACCGTCTACAAATATATACACTGGAAAATTTCGATCATTTCTTCTGTTTAGTTTATTTGCTCACCTTGTACACATAACTCGCAAATCTATATTTCTTGTTGAGGAATTCAGAAAAAGGCTATCTATTAGTTATAGATGAAAGCGGTATACATATTGTTACAAAATTGTAAATAATTTTGTTTATTTTTGTATAAATTCTTTCAAATAGGCTTAGTAAGTTGATAAAGTGCTAATTTTGTGCATTTCTTGTCGTTTTAGCGTTAAAATAGCCTTATTTTCTCTTAAAAACGCATTAAAAAGCTCCAATAAAGCAGGTAATGGATTTGGCGAATTTTTCCCTCCTTGGCGATTTTTTGGGGACCTTGGCGAGAAAATCCTTTTTAAGGATATACCAAATATGGAAGCTCTAATCTCATTGGCTGATGAGATACGGAAATTTCTTGAATTTTCCACACTTTTCTACAGGAGTATAAAAGGGGCGTTTCTTCGCCAAGACTAGTTCAGTTCAGTCTGAGATCAGAGTCAGTCAGTTTCGCTAATGCTTGAATTGCTTTGAGCCTCTTTGAAAGAGACTTGCTTTATGTGTTATTGCTATACAGTTTGTACTGTGGATTTGCTATTGACAGCTGTTGTTTAAGCTGTGTTTACTGGCTGAATTGAAGCTGATACTTGGTTTATAGACCTGTATTTTTCTTGAACTTTCTGTGGATAAATTACTGAATTTTTGTAAGTTTCGCCATTCATTCCCGGACAACTCACGAACCCCCAAGTAGGCAACAATATACACCAGTGCACTACGTATGCAAGTATCTACTAACATCCATTAACATCTTTGTATTGTATTATATATAAAAAATTACATTCACTTTATATTTATAAAAACATTTATCCTATCGAATATTGTATGAAACGTTGTATGGCAGATGTAGCGTCGGGTTGAGGAAATAAAGATCGCCGAAGGAAATCAGTAGTGAAGGATTATGATGTTAATTGAGGTTAATTAATCTGTAATATGTCTGAATGTCAAACATAATGACATTATTCAGGGTCTTATCTCAGTTTATTTTTAGAAACACTGATAAGAGCCGTATATCAAGACCGTGTGTGAAAGTTTGCATACCGAGAAAAAGTTCTGTAACCGACATCTACAATCTAAATTGTGGCTCTAGAAAAAATAGTTCCATGTCATCCTTATAAATTCTAGTCTCCTTTTAAAGCGAGTTCTAAAAACCCCTATTAGATCTCTAGAGCGTTTGCTTGTGTTTTCGAGGGCAAAGTTATTTAAAAATCTCTGCAAATAAATGAGACTACATGAAGCGGGTTTCAGCAACTATAATCTTGGTTTGTTACCAAATTCTAGAAAATCAAGCGAGAATTTCTCGCAATACAAATGATTCAGAATATTTAGAGTATTCAGAATATTGTTTCACCATCTACAAGTGTGTACACTAGAAATTCTTGATCATTTCGCCTATTAAGTTTATTGGCGTGCCTTATGTGCATAGCTCGGAAATCTATGTTAAGGGATTTAAAAAATGGCCACTTATTAATTCTAGAGGAAGGCGGTATAATTTTTTTCTCGGTGTATACTTGCATGTTATCAAACGATTATCCCATGAGTTTATAGACGTTTTAAAAATTCATAAATGTTGAAGGAATTGTTTGAATTACATGCAGTTTGCGAAAACGTTTTTGTGATAAAGGGTGATTTTTTTTTTTTTTTTTTTTTTAAGTAAATTATAAAAAATAAATAAATAAATAAAATATTTAATTATTTTTTTCCCAACAGATGGCGCTGCGGATGGCGCGTAACAAAAAAATATAAGAATTAGTGTTTCATAAATTGCACGGTTTTACAATTAACAACTCATTCCTTTTTTTTACCTTCCACTTTTGTATAAATGAAGTTTCAACTGCAATGCTGATTTGGTGGATAAAGCGTTACAGCGCTTTCACACTTGCCGACACGACACCGATAAAACGTATTCGATTGTCGATATCCGACATCCGTGCAGGCAAAATACAGTGCTATATACTACGTGCTTTCACACCCACCGATTTGAGGACGTATTTGTCGTTCGGATAAGCCGACATCGTTTGGCTGTCGTCGAACAACCAAGCTCCCCATAAAATCGTTCCGATAATTTTCTCTCATTCTCCGCCATGTTGGTTTTATAATCAACGTGAGAGTGTTTACATTTTCAGTATTTATTGAAGGAATGATATTTCAAGTGCTGTGGGTGTATATAAAATGAACATGTTGATGGAATTGATTAAAGAAAAAGAAGGATAACTAAAAAATATCTCATTGGAGTTGAATTATGGAAGCATATTGTCATGTTTTCAGATGACGAACTCTGAAAGTAAAATTTCCTCGGAAGTGAAAAATAACAGGTAATAATATTTTTGGGAATTTCTTTGTTAGAGTATAAATTAAAAGTGTATAATATAACATGGTATTAATTAAAACTGTAAATTTTATGTGCATTAAATACAGTGCTTAATATATTGTGTGTTACTGACATTTAAAAAAAAAAAAATTGTGCTCATTTATAACTTTGATAAGCAAATGGAATTTTATTTAAATGGTTTAATAAACGCTCGTGTACTCTAATTTTCTAGATAACTATTATGTACTATTATTCTAAGATACTCTATTTATAAATGTTGAACTAAATTAATAGTGTCAAGTTTAATACTAAATTAATGCTCTCATTTTTTGTGTATTTGTACCCAATATTAATAATGGAGATGGTTAAATTTTGGGTTAAGTTGAATTTCTGAAAAAATTTTCTTCAATTATTACTTTTTTTTTTTTTTTTTTTTTTTTTTTTTACGTATATTTTGAAATCTTCGTCCCCTTTTATTTCTCTCAATTAAATACCCTAATTATTTTTTTTTGTGTGTTGTTATTTTTTGCAGAGATATAATTATACACCTAGTAATCTATATATATTATATATGTAATGTTTTCAAATATATAAGTATACAAATAATAAATAATTCAAAAATTTGACCATTCAAGTAAT
Source organism: Salticus scenicus (assembly GCA_963930645.1). NCBI lineage: Eukaryota > Metazoa > Arthropoda > Arachnida > Araneae > Salticidae > Salticus > Salticus scenicus. Next base: position 214,496,349 of record OZ005656.1, on the reverse strand, counting down.
TTTTATTGACATCATGCATATATAAATTATATTATTAATTCAAGAATATGCTTTGTTTTATTTTGTAACTGACTGAATTTTAACACTGTATATAATGCACACAAAATTTATATTTTTATTTAATACTCTATTATATTATATACTTTTGATTTATATTCTAATAAAGAAATTTTCAAAAATATTATTACCTATTCTTTTTCACTACTATATAAATTTTATTTTTGAGTTTGTCATCTCAAAACTTGAAAATCTCTTCTCTTGATTAATCTCCAATCATTATATATAAATTACATTCAGAAAGAGATAGCTTGCATAACATTTTCAGAAACTTTTTCCATTTAAAAAGATGCAACTATACTTTTCAAAATAATATATATATATATATATATACGCATATTGATAATAAGAGCTTACAGTTATAATATAAAGATTAATATATATACATACATATATAAAATAAAATAGGATTACCACATGTAAATTATATTTTTATCCTTTGGATTGTCATACAAACAATAAAGTCACTTTTTGTACTATTTTTGTCAATTTATTTGTTATCCATCGAAGCTCTTCTAAAAAATATACAAACAAACCGGAAAATATGAAGTAACTAAAAATGTTGATTTCTTATTACGGATCAATAACTATGAGCAATTATTTACAAGTAAACTCCTTCCAAATATTTTTAATGGGGGGGGGGGACTGATTTTTCACCAGTTGTAATTTTACAGCTTTCTCTTCTTCTTATTATTAAAAGTAATAAAATGATTGAATACTAATTAAATTGTTATCCATTGAAATGTTTTGAAAACACAGCTGATAAATTTTACTCATACCTCCTTTAAGGAATCTCTAATTATGGGATACTACTAATAAAAGGCAACTATTTTAAAGATTAAAATTTCTATATCTGAGGAAAATTCTTTTATTATCTGAAGAAGATAGTTTTAGAAATTTTTCCAGTTTAAAAAAGCTAGTCATTTTTTAAAGAATTCAGATTTGAGATAAAGAATGAAGCAGATTTATATTAATCTCTTTAATGGGTGTCACTTAAACAATAGGGGGGGAAGGAGGGGAGATAAAGGTTATTGAAAGTACTAAAAGTATGAGATCATTTGTGAAAAGAATTGAGAATTGTATGTATAAAAGACATTGGATATAAATCTTCTGAAATTCAAAGTTGCAGTGAAATAAAAAAAAAAAAGGGGGGGGGGGATTTACAAGCAAACGCAAGATTTATCTCAAAATGAGAATTTACAATTTTCAGAAGAAGTGAAATTTTAATTGATTAATATCTTTTTTTTTTTTTTAATTTTGTTAGCTGGTTTTAGTATTTTACCCATTTTCTCAATGCTACATTAAAAGTTTATTTGAAAATCATTACTATGGGGGAAGAAAAGAAAAAGATTGAAAGAGAGAGAGAGAGAAAATAAAAAAGATTTTTATTTACTGTTTGTTTCAAATAAAATAACTTTTTTTCTAAAGATGTTATTCTATAACATGTCTGTATTTTTTGGTAAGCATACTTAAAAGTATTTAAATTATTATATAAATTGCCAATATAGCAGAGTTTGTTGTCAATTTTATATTGATAAGTTATAATATAATATCAAATACACTTTTTAAGTCACTAAATATTATGTAAAAACGATTGATTCATAACAATGAATTTTATTAAGAAATGCAACCTCTGAATGAGGGACACCTCTATATAAAGGAAAAGTACCTGGTCCCAAAGCTGTCCCTTATTTAGAGGTAAAGTGTGTAGAGAAAGCTTTATCAGAATTATAAGAAACAACTAGAAAAAACTAAATAAAAAGAAAAGATATTTTCACCCAGTCTTCATCCTATTTTCCAAAAATAGCTTATTCAGAAATGCAATCTCTGAATGAGGGACACCTCTGTATAAGGTAAAGTACCTGGTCCCAAAGCTTTACCTTATTTAAAGGTAAGTGTGTATATAAATCATTATCAGAATTATAAGAAACAACTAGAAAAAAAAATTAATTAATTAATTAAAAGGAAAACATATTTTCCCCCAATCCTATTTTTCCCATCCTATATCCTATTTTTCCCATCCCTAATATTTTCCCATCCTATTTTTTAAAAAAAAATAGCTCGTATAAATAAAACAAGAGCGTGGTTTAAAAAAAGTAAATCAATTGTATTTATATAAAAAAAAATCTAGGTTTGACAATCATGAAAATGTAGGTTAATTATTAATGAAATGTTTTAAAATTTAATGTTTTACCTTGAAACATACAGTGCCCCCCCCCCTTTTTTTTTAAGGTTACTTAAAATAAAGGAGCAATGCTTCTTTTAAAAAAAAAAAAAAAAAAAAAAAAAATGAAAAAATGGGATTTAATAAATAAATTTAATGTGTTTGTTAACAATATGAAAATGTGCAAATATTTTTCTAATTAATTAATTTAACAAATATATTTTGCATTTAAAAAAGAAAAGTTGTATTCCTGTAATTCAAATGCACCAAGTGTCAATTTTTTTTAAATTATAAATTTATTAAGTTGATAAAATTGCGTGAATTTAACTCATTTTTGGAGTCTGATGTCTCATTTATTAAACATTACCATGAAATTAAATTTCAAAAAATAAATAAATAAATAAATAAATAAAAGAAAAAATAAATAAATAAAGTAATATATTAATCTTCTGTTGTCTTTAATATATTCGTCTTGTTATATAAATTTGATAATTATTTTTGATTAAAAACTTAAATTATCAATAAAAGTTCCTTCACTAATGTAAAAATAATTAAAATATTTCGCAGGATCTTTTGTAGTTTTCCAAAAGGCATATAAAAATCATCTTCCACGTATCTTGATTTTATATCATGCATACAGCCAGTGAATTTCGTCCACCACCCCTTTTACTTATTTATTTTTTCTACAGCGATGCGATATGATAATGACAACCGCAATTTGATATACGGAGGATCTATATTTGAATACGTGCTAGCACAGCGCAATCTTGGAATGGAATGAAAAGGAAAATCCCCGTTTTGTAGGACCGATATCGGTGTAGTGTGAAAGCTGTGTACTATCCGACACGATATTGTTCCAATCGTTGCATTATTTATCAGCCGATTTAGTTGCTGTTGTGTCGGTCAGTGTGAAAGCGCTCTTAATCTTGAAGATGTTTTTCCACAATTAAGAGTCACGGACTGAAGCTTCAGTTAACGTTCTTGTAACTCGGTTTAAAGACTGTAAATTGCTGTGAAGGCAAACACATACAGTATAACTTATATGGTTGTAAACTTTCGTATGTAAATAAATATAATTTTCCATGTAAATGTGTGATTTTCGGACATTTATAATACAAGTACAGCATTTCCTACAGGCGAAAATTTTACTTATTATTATTATCATTATCATTGTTATTATTTATATTATTTACGAAAAAAATTCCCCTTGTCGAAAATATTTTTTTCTCGAACCGCGTTCGATTTTACTAAATATTTATATTTTTATGAGTTTGTAAAATATTTACGAACTTATGAGCCACCTGGTATATAAAACTAATTACTTTAATTTCTGTCATAATTGGAATCAGAAAACTATCATACGCACTTTTTATTATTCATAATAGATTCTAGCTACTGTTATTCCCATAGACCTTATATATATAGACTACGCCACCAATAGGACTTCCCATTATAGGGGATGTCTTCAACTTGAGGGTGTAATCTGAAACCTTCATCCTTTGCGGTCAGCGCCGTATGTCACGTGACATGGAGTTGAGGGCGATTCTTCCATAAGAAAGCACTTATTTTTGTAAGAATTCAAACAAACAATTCTCCCCTTCAGAATGGTTTCTCACAAAAGAATTTTTTTTATAATTAATCTATGACATTTTAGCTTTCCAACGATGCGTAAATCTAAAGGCTTAAATAAAAAGTATGTGTACAATACAGAAATTAAAAAACTCTAAACTACTTTCTTTCCTATGGAAAAATCACATAATATTCATTCTCGTCTCTTTCTCCTGGTCTACATCACGTGACAATTTCGCTGGGGAAGCTACTTCATGTCGCAGACAAATAATGAGAAGGGATGCGTGGTCTATTATATAAGGTCTATGGTTATTCCAGTCTTGAAACCTAGTAAGCTAGAAGACCAACCAGACAGTTACAGACCGATTTCGCTTACCTCCATTCATGGAAAGATTATGGAAAGAATAAGTTTACTGAGAGTTAACTTCTTTCTGCATACTAATAACCTTCTCCCAGACTAACAACATTTTGGAAAAATTACTCTACTACTGACCAACTGTTTTATCTTACTCAGAGTATCCAAGATAATTTCCAAACCAAGCCGACAATCTCCACCATTGTAGCCGTTGTTGACTTTATAAATACATTTGATGAAGCGTAGAGATAAAAGCTTTTAATTAAGCTCTTTAAGATTGGAATAGGGGGGAAGATATTTAAATGGATCTACGATTCTCTTAAGAACAGGTCATTTAGAGTAAAATTTAATAATACCTTGTAGAGGAGATTTATCCTAAAGCAGGGGCTTAGCCGCCTTTTGTTCTCAATTTTTTAAAAAGACCTAGATGCTATCCTTAATGAACGTACTAAACTATCTATGTTTGCAGACGATCTGGTACTATTTTCCGCTCAAGTAAATCTGAAAAGAACACAATTCTATTTAAATGAGACACTAAATCATCGTTCTACAGTCACCACAGATCTAAAAATTCAAGGTAAATACAAGTAAATCAGAATCATGTGTCTTTACTATAAATGATCATTTGAGAGCTTTTAGACCTTCCATTGTTTTGTTCGATGCATTTCACGAATATAACGAGTATCCTAAATATTTGGGTGTCATTCTGAACCCTTCACTCTGCTTCCGTAGGCATATCGAATACATTAAAACCAGAGCTAAAAAGAGACTAAATATTCTAAAGAGCATTTCAGGTAAGGATTGGGGTGCTTCTGCAAAATCTCTCAAGATAACGTATACAGTGCTGATTAGACCCTTGCTAGAGTATGCATCTCCCATCTGGATGCAAGCATCACGGACAAATCTTTAAAAAATTGGAGAGCATACAGCGAAATGCAGATAAAATTGTTTGTGGATTGAGAAAGACAACTCCGGGAAACATTTCTGAATTTGAGGCTGGCCTTATTCCTCTTAGGAACATGTGGGACTTAAATCTGACCAAATTTATTGAAAACAAGTCAACCTTCAGAACCACACAACTGGCGTATTAATTAAGGACTGGATACCATATCAAGAAGAAATCAAGAAGAAATCTACTATGCACTCAGTTCTTCAGAATGAAATACCTATAGCTTGTTCTAACAAAATAACTACTTCTACTGCTTTCCCTCCGTTTCATGTGAGGAAAGAGTTGAGCTGTTGAGCATTAATCTTTGCATTGGGAAATCCGTTAAAAGGCAAAATGAACTTCCACGTCTACTGAAGGCTCTTGCTCTTGAAAAAATAAATCATTTTGCCCCACAATACATTAAGATCTATTTCGATGGGTCTAAGGACATTGATGAAAATCCTGGAAGCGGTGCAGTTATCGAGTTCAACAATCAGACTCACGAATTAAGTCATACAAACCCTAGAGGTTGTTCAGTCATTAACACCGAACTTAAAGCAACTGAGATGGCTTTAAATTGTTTAGATCATTCCATGCCAATAAGGACAGTTTCCTTTGTGGATTCCATTCCAGCTGTCCAGGAACTACAAAAGGGCTATACTAGCTTAAAATCAATATTAAAAGATATTGTGATCTGCATTGACTCACTTCACAAGGATTCCTCACAAACATTCCAATGGATCCCTTCCCACATTGGATTGGAGGGATATGAGTTGGCCGATTAACCTGCTAAGGCTTCTGCAACTTCCAATGCGGTAATCGACTTTGATCTGTTTAAGTATAATCAAAAGAAGGTATTGAGGCAACAGGGCTTTCATAGTGTGTCTCACCACTGGTATGTGCCCGATAAATCCAGGGGTCGCATTGATTCTGGATTGAGTCGTTCCCGAGATTTCTCTTTCTTATCACGTCTACGAACAGGGCACACGAGAACAATTAAATTTATTGGTGGTGAAAAAATGTTCCCAGCGTGCACCTTCTGCAATGTACATCAAGCTTCGCCCGAGCATATTCTTGCATGTATGGGGTTATCAAAGAATGAACTTTTTTCAGACAACCATCTACAGATTCTGGACTTTTATGCTTTTCATATGTTTGATTTTGTGTGATGTTGCGTTTATATGTGTCTGTGTTCATGGAATTGTGTAACTACACTTGTCATAATCAAATAATAATAATAATGATAGACTTCAGGCAATCAATTGGCAACACTTCAAACAATTAGCGCTCACCAGAGGCCGAGTGGTTCTGCGCTCAAAGCTGGTAGATATGAATTCAATGGTTCGATCCCATGTCGCGCTCGTTGGCCTAGCCATTCCGAATTTTCCGTGGTTTTCTCCGAAACTTGCATAAGTACGGGGTAGGAACTTTTAGAAAGACCCCCCATATAGGGCCCTCTCTATCAGGTCTAGGACCCTAATGCTATTAATCGCATTAATCCTAATGCCATACCATACCATCAAACCATTAGCAGCAGACTGCTTAAACATTCGAATTCCCTTAACTTCTTCTAAACTTTTTTCAGATATAGTGAGGATAGAAGACATAAAATGGATTTAAATCGTCAGACGCCTAACAATTTTTCGGTACTAACAACTAATAGTATATGCTCTGTAAATACATCTAAAACATACTTTATAAAGAAAGTTTAAAAACAATAGGTAAAGCTTTTTTTTTCTCTGAGACACCAATTATTTCTGAGATCTAAAACTGAGCTGTCCAATTAACGCGCTTATAAATTTTCTTTTTCTGGCCAACTAGCGCATAGGTAAAAACATAAAAAAGGAGATTCAAACAACAAAATTGAAGAAAATCGTTAGACCCGTTTTCGAGATACTGTCTATTCTAATCTGTATAATACGTATCACTACTTCCCCATCACCTAATACATATTTAAATACATCTGAAAGACGTTAATATGGCTAGTTTTAAAAAGATCCATAAAGCCATATTTTTAGTCACCTACATGCCAGACAAAAAATTGTCCGACTAAATCTAGACACCTATCAAATTTCCTGAAATAGCCTACTAAAAGTATGTAAGGGCATCTAAAGGGGATTTACACAGAGAATAATAATAAAAAAGTCGTTAGAGCCGTTTTTAAAATATCTCCTTACATTGAAATGCGTATCTACTTTCAGCTTTCTATGTCCCACTTCTGTTTTGACAATTTTCACAGGAAGCAAACAAATTCATCTGTACATCATACAGTCTTTAATTTATTTTGTAGACTTTAAGGGGTTTCTCTACTTATCGTCTCTGAAAGCTGAAGCCAATGTTATTCTATGACGAATTTTGCCCCGTCTCATTAACTAACACATATTTTTAATTCCGTTTTCCCATTCACAAAATTCACAAATATTAAATAGGTTACCGTTTTCTAAAAATTGACTTTTATATTTAAAAAAAAAAAAAAAAAAAAAAAAAAAACCTTCTTAAGCTAAAAAATTCAAAAGTTGACATTGGGAAAATTCGCATTTCACCAGTTCAAAAAAAAAAAAAAAAAAAAAAGAAAAATTAAAAAAAAAAAAAAAAAAAAAAAAAAAATAGTAAGAGATAATCTGTTTAACAGTTGTAAACTTTCTGAATCGATAACGGAATTTAAAAATATTTATTAGTTAATGAGCTATGATGGCTCAAAATTCTCCATAGGATAACATTAGCTTTTGCTCCCGGAGACGGTAAGTAGAGTATCTTCTTGAATAGCTTATTTTGTCTTAGAGTTATAACAGTAAGAAGATTCCCAACATATGCATACACATACACTAAACAATTTAAAAGTTTACTTAATTAATTAATTAATAAAACATAAAACACGCTTTTAGTTCCATTACATTTTAAAATTTATAAATCAGGTGAAAACTCGACATTGAAATTTTTAACCGAATATTGTAGTCCCGTTACAGTATTCGGATAATGGAAGTAAGTCTGGAAATTTAAGTATACGAATTCGAAATAAAAGTATATTGTTATTACAGAAGTATGAGAGTTAGTAATGTCAGTAGTTTTTAAAATTATCTAATAGGGAAAAAAAATCTCCATTAAAAAAAAAATCGTGTAGATTATTACAAGTTATTTTCTATATTAAAAATTATAATTTTTAAATCACAGAAGAAAAGTTATGTAACATAATCTGTAACATGTTATTTCATGGATTTTACAAAGTTAAATTTCTAACATCATTCTTTGCTATGAATAATACAATAGCTAATTTAAAGAACATTGTAAGTGAAAAAAGTTACTGATTAGATAAACAATAGAATTTTCCTCTAAACTTTTTATGTGAGGAAGTTTTTTTTTTTTTTTTTTTTTTTTTTTAAGTATACAATTTATTTTTCTTGCAAAATTTATTTCATTTCAGGAATTAAAGAAATCTTTTTTATAAATTTACTATAACTATATAATTTAAATAAAAGTATTTCCTACTAACATTTTTTTCCATTGTTTGAGCTATAAAAGAATGCAAAAAAATATGCATCCGTGTTTCAAAACAAAACTTGTATCAAACCAATATTTAAACAAAAACATATTTTTCGTCCCTTCTTTTGTTTCTTTGTTTGTTTTGTATCTTTATTTTTCATTTAAGTAAAATAAGAAACGATTTTTGGAATTTTCAAATATATAAATATATTTTTGCAATGATTTATAATTTTTTAATTTTTAATTGTAAATAAGAAGTTTTAACAATAAAAGTAGACATAAGAACTACGTTTAGACAATCAGTTTTAATCCAACTTTGTAAAACTTGCAATAATTACGTCAAATTGTTTTATAAAAAATAGATAAAACGTTTTAGTTTTGTAAAAGCATGTGTCATACCCGCTTTATTATTATTATTATTATTTACGTACATACTTTATTTATTCGTTCTTAAGAATTTTATTTTGATAAATTGCTCGAAGGTAGTGAGAAACCAACGTCTTTAAAGATATTTTTCGATGATTTTTGTACACTGGTCTTAATTTTTGAAATTCTCAACATAACTAGAGTTCGATATCTCAATAAACTATTTTTTTTTTAATTATTATTATTATTATTTGAACTGTACTGTAAAAGTAAAAAAGAAAAAAAAAATCATTTTATATTCTGTTTTTTAAGTGCTAACTTGCAATTATTTGAAGTCAGTTTTAAATCACGATTCTTCAACAAAACCACAATCCCAATTCCAGAGAATTTAAAAAAATCTGACGATAATGTATATGTAGAAACACAATATCATACTTTCTTAAATTTTATATTAAAAAAACTTAACTAAAATATATATTTATCTAACAAGATACGTTTTCTTTTATATTAATGTGTTAACAGAATGGAAAAATGTATATGTTTGTAACAAAATCTTAAAACAATTCTCGGTTTAAAATGTAACTATTTCAAATGATTTATATAAGTTGCAAGGCATAAATCTTATTGTTTTATTTAAACTGAATTTTAAGTTGTAAATATTGTTTGAATCTTGCCGTTGTTTAATAATCCCATAAATATCTAAACTGACAAACTCGCCTTCAGGTGATTGCATATTACTGCTGGAGTTTTATATCTTACATCAAACTTCACAATTTCGAAGGATCTTCGAAAATATTTTTTTAATTATTTCTACGGTTTTATTAAAACCTTTTTCTTTACTGATTGTCTATTTGTTTTTCTATTATTATTATTATTCTTTTACCTTCTTATGTAATGGAAGAAGAAATATTATGAAACCGTTACGAATCGGGTAATTTATCTTACATAGCTCAAAAACGGTTGATCGTCGCATGTTGCAAACATATATATGTGAACTTTTGTGACATCTATTTGTACATTTGGATTTCTCGTATTCTCCCAAATTGCCAGTTAAGAGATATCAACGATTTTTCACGCGATTTAATACCGTATGTATGAATGTGAGAGTATGTCTGTATGTATCTTGCATATAACTCAAAAACGGTTGGAAATTTGTATGTAGAATTGGTACAACATGCAATTGTACGTCTCTATTTTTCAGTTTTAATGTGACTTTCTGTTTTGAAGATTACCATAAATATTACATTAACAATGACTAAAACACATAACTTTAATTCATTACTTGACTTATCGTCATAGAGATTTCACAAAAGCTAACCATTCCACCCATAATAATATTGCTATGAAAATTTATGAAATTGTTGCTTGTAAAAAATAGTTTGTACTACAGATAGTTTGTAGTAGACGATTGCGATTTATTTAACGAATATTCTGTAAAATTTCAAATGAAACCGTTACTGGTTCCACAGAAGTTAAAAATCAGCGATTAACCTCGAACCAATGAAAAAAAAAAACAAAAAAGCATTAGGCATAACATTAAAATCACGTAAGGAGTATTAAGTACTCAACAGAGCAGAAATTTTCTAATTCAGAAAAAAAATCTAACTTTTAAAGTTCAGTCTATCAGAGATAATCGTTCAGATCGAAGCCTAAACAGAAACTGAATTCATCAATAGCCTTGTTTGGGATTTATAGCAGGATAATATTTAAGGTAGTACTGCGTTCGAAACTAATGTTGAATTCCAGAACTCAACTCCTTTAAAACTTAGAGCTTCCAAATTCTCGCACCCCTAAAATACCATATTTCTAAAAATTTGGTCACCGTGTTGCAAGTTTTCTCTCTAAGGCTAAAATCTGCAATGAGGACGAACTTAGAAACTCTGCGAGATTATCAACCAAATTTGGCAAAAAGATAATAGTTCAGTGTTTCGAAAATCAGTAAGTCTCTTAACATTTTTAACGGAGTTAATTTTTATAATATAGTTTCTCGCCAATAATTTTCTACAAAGAGTCCAGAAAGAGGTCATCTAAATACGAATAAATTCCAGTAAACTCTAATAAGGAAACGTTCTTTAGCTTACCTCATAGAATTCGATGAAATTAGTACAGGTGCTAGAAGAACTCATAGGAAATTCATACTCCGAAAATTAGCTGCCCTCGTTAATTAGAAAAAATGTAGAACGATGTTGTAAATTGAATCAGGGTTACCAGAACCTTCCAGTTAGCATCAATTGGCGACTTCGAATTCTTGAAAACTGGGATTTTTAAGAAAATGTAATTCTGTGACATAACCAGAATTTTCTTCTGGGAGGGGGTGGGGAGTTCTATATGTAGTGGCATTTTCTATTTAAAAGTCACTGTTTCATTAAACAAATAGCTTCCAAAATATTGAGATATATATATAAAAAAAAAAAAAAAAAAATCATGCGAACGACTTTACAGCATTAAACTAAATAAAAGTAATATTTGTAATTATAATATATTCGCTAATATATACTTCAAATAAAAGGGTAGTAAATATACAGATTAGACAAACAATATCTATTCAAACTGAACTTCAAATAGCTTTGAAAACAAAATATCAAATTTGACTTTGAAACAGCGTTAAACTGCTACGGAGGACACATGGGCAGTTTATTTAAGAACTTGGCACTTTTCTCTGCATCCTCGCTAAATAGACGTTAAAAATGTTGACTTTTATTAATTTTTTACTGCTTTTCCGTTGAAATTAAGCAGCTGCTTTTTCCACCGTAAATATTTTGAACCATCTATTACCACCTACAATTATTTCGTTGAATTCTAAGAATTCAGCTTAAGAGCGTTTCCTTGTAAGATGTATATTTTGGATGGGCAATTCTGTAATAAGATGTGAAGTACAATTTCTAATAAACTGATATTCAAATTGAAGGTTTTTTTTTTTAATACTTTCACATTCTGAACAATTTAAAAATAAATTATCTATCAGCAATATGCTGATAATTTATTTTTAGCCTTTCTAAGAGGCTGATAGTAGGCAATAGGATGCGGCCGTGAAGCATATTTCGAATAACCTGAAAATTAAGTTACATTAGCATGTGTATATAAAATATAGTTACTCGAATATCTGGATTGAACTTCCTGCTATAATTTGGTCTTGGGATATAGCAGGTACTCATACAAACTCAGAGACCAGCAACTGTAAACTTGTTTTTCAGATTCATCAGACTTCAAAGCGAGTCAATATAACAAAAACTCAATTTTCAAAATTTGAACCCAAAACAATACTTTTACTACTATATATAGGTAAGAGAAAGCAATAAAACTATATATTTGAAAAACATTTTAATAGAAAAGGAAACGCTTTTTTTTTTATTTATTTATCTTTTTTTTTTAAGGGGACTTGGCATTTTGGATGACATCACTAAAGTATATGTTTCATATAAAAGCTTATCTTTCCATTTTAAATTTATAAATTGTATTATATTAGGTTTGTTCCATAAAATACATATTCATGCAATAGTTCTCATGCATTTTGATATATGTTTTACAGATTTCATATCTTTAAATTACATTTTCTCTGTTTGCATTCGTAATATTAAAATCTGGTATGTAACAGCCACACGACTTCCATTACCCAGTACTACACACATTATAAACATTTTATATACATTTTTGATTTAAATAAGTAACAAAATTGCTCTATCCGTCAAATAAGTTATTTAAAATAATAATTAGAAAAATAATAATGTATATATTAATCATTTTCCAGATATGTTACGAAATTACTGACTAAAAATCACAGTCATTATTAAATAGTATTATAAGCCTTTTGAAGCAAAATTTTCTAAATTCATTCGTGATGTTACCTAATACATTCATCAAATTATAATTTATGGTCAATCTTCTTTAATTAATTACTTAGACGGAATTAATTAAAGAAGTAATTAATAAATTTAATTAGTAAATTTCTTAGATTGACTGATTTGTAAAATATTTGAAATTCTTTGTTCGAGAATACGAAATATGTTATCAGATGTGGTGAACGATATTTTAGATTATATAATTTATTTTGCAATTTCTGTACAGTTTTCTTTGAATAATATCGTTTTCTTAACATGCATTCACACTGAATTAAACTTTTCCAAGTAATCAATTGCCTGAAATTGAGCTATTTACACAGGACGCCTATCAAATTTCCTGAACTAACCAACTATATAATTCGAAAGCACATCTAAAAGAGTGTTTATATAGCAAATTTGAAGAAAATCGTTAGAGCCGTTTTTGAGATACGGACTTACGGCCCACTTCCGGTTTCCGATGTCCCACTTCCGGTTAAACTCAATTATTGACAGGAAAACAATATTACATACAAAAGCACATTTAAAAGTGAGTTAAAATGGCGAGTTTGAAAAAAATCCGTACAACAGTTTTTAAAGGAACGCCTTTGCGAGGCCTGAAATTGAGCTATTTATACAGGACGCCTATCAATTTTCCTGAACTAACCAACTATATCATTCGAAAGGACATCTAATAGAGTGTTTATATAGTATGTTTGAAGAAAATCGTTAGAGCCGTTTTTGAGATACGGACTTACGGTCCCACTTCCGGTTTTTCAATTTTCACCAAAATTTGGAAATTTCATCTGTACACCAGACGTATTTCAATTCTAAAGTTTCGTAGCTCTATCTTTATTAGTTTCTGAGCTATAATAGCCAGAAGATTCTCCACATACATACATACACACTGACCAATTGCCAAAAACCCCTTTTTTGGACTCAGGGGACCTTAAAACGTGTAAATCAGGTGAAACCCCGATATCGAATTTTCAGACCGAATACAATACTTCCATTACCTACGGTAGTAGATTAATGGAAGTAAAAATGCTAAAATATATACAGATATTCTAAAAAAGAATATTATTTTTGGATGTTTAATGGAACCTATTGAAGAGAATTTGGGATTGGTTTTGAAATTTATTAATTAGTTTTCGAAAATAAAAATAAGAAGTGCATGTCTACGTAAAAATTTGAAAAAAAAAAAAAAACTGATTACTGCTATATTTTTATTTTTTATTTTTTTTATTTTAAAGATATTACAAAACACATCCTCAATTATTTTGAATTGGTTCAATTAAGCATCGAAAAAATTATGAAATATATTTTTAAATATCTGATAATTTTTAGCAATTTAATTTTCATGAATATATGAAAAAAAAAAAAAAAAAAACATGTGCAAACTGGGAAAACACAATTTAAAGATTTCAAATCTGTAATAAATATTTGAAAACCATATACAATACCTGCCGCTTAGTAAAATCACATTTGTTCTGACCCAAAATGATTTTATTAAACGGCTGATTTTTATATCCGGCAATCGTTCTTGCACTCAAGAAAAATGTATTATATTTCTCTGAATTTGGAAAGAAATTTCAAAAGATAGCGAGTAATGGAATTAATAAACAATATTAATTAATTTTTGACAGATTATTAATTGTTTCTTCAATATAAATAAATTAAACGCATTCCAAGTTACTATGCGCTTTCCTTTGAGGATAATCATCATTACTTTGCCTGAAGTTCACGTTTTCCTTTAAATTTATAATATTTTGTTTAAACCGTTTGCTTCATAGTTTTTTCAGAAAGAATCTAGAAAGAGTCTTTTAATAATAATAATAATAATAATAATAATAATAATATGCCACTTGCGAATCAGATCAAATTTGTAACTTATTACCGCGCTTTGAAGAATACGTTCCTTCAAATATTTATTGAGATAAGTAATGGGGCTTATTTAATTTGTAATTATACTGCGACTGTAAAATTTTCGACAGAGAGAAATACCTGAGAAATTGCTGCGCTTTAATTTCTTTTTCTTTTTTCTTTTCTTTTCTTTTTTTTTTTTTTTTTTTTTTTTGAAAAAAGATAAAAGCTTGCATAAATTATACTTTTGCTGCTGAAGCGATTTTTTTGAGTTTATTAACCGGCGACGCTGATTTTATTAAGCGGTGGTTTAAATAGTAGTTTGTTTTGATTTTATTCCAGTCCTGGCAATTTGATCAGATTAAGGGGCTGATCTTATTAACAAGTGAATTTATTAAGCGGTGGTTACTGTGTATCTATATTGCCTGAATATATATTTTCTTGAAAAATTTTTATATTGTTACATTGATAAATAACCAATTAATAATACAAGCTTTCATATGAAACCTACTTCATTGGTGTAGTCAGAGGTGACGAGTGTCCTTAACAATAATTAATTGTGAAAAGGAAGACAATAGGAACATTTATATTTACCCACAAAGTAATAAAAGACTTGTTTTAACTTAAAAATGCAATGATTACAGTTATTGTACTCTTTATACAATTTTATGCGATTTCATTTATACTTTATTTTATAAGATTTCATTTATTTTTACTTGATTTTGTAATGAACAAGTGATTTTTTTTTTATCCTTTTCTGAGTTGTTTTAACAAAATTCAGTTTGTCACTATTTCTCAAGTGTTTATTTTGTTACTTTTCGAATTCTTTGTCCTTAATTAAATGAAGTTGTACTGTCTGAAATTTTTTAAAGTAAATGGTAGTGTTAAAACTTGAACATTCTAAACAGTTAATTTTTTTTCCATTTTCCATTTACCAATAAATAAAGATTTATGTTGAATAGACGCTAGTTAAATTACTTGTAGAAGAAATAGACATTTCTAAACAGAAAGGAAATTATTTCAGTAGGAATTGTAGAGAATTGGATTATCACAATCATATTTTTATAATTTATATTTAGTTTGATTACAACGCACTAATTTTAAAATATTTTCGAGTAGTTCATATTTCTTATAAAAAGAAAGATATAATTTATTCAGTGCAAGCCATTTTAACTTTCAGTTACTATTGTTCAGATCAATTTAAACTGTTTTTAATATTCAGTTTAGTTTAAAATATTTCATATTATGAATACATTACTAAATGAGAAATTGTTATTATTAGTATTATTTTGTTGTATTGAAAAATGATTTATAGCAAAATGAATTATTTTAAATAAAATTTTATTTCAATATACAACCTTTTTTAAAAGTTATCCATCTCTTAATTTATACTAAAATGCTATTAAAGGAACGTAGAATATATTGAAGTTATGCGAATTTAATACTGTTAATCTTCCTTTATTGTTGAGTGTTATAACTGTTAACAGGTTGGTTGATGAAACATATATTCCTTTATATTCAAATTCAACAAATTTAAATTACTGTGTAAAACAGCAAGAATGGAGACGCTATAGTATACTGTAAATAAACAAATAAAAAAAAATAAACAAATATTATTATATCACAGGAAATTCTCGCCAGTAAATTTGTATGCAAAAGTACGTCGAAAAAAAATCTGTAGTAGAACAATAGAAAAAGCTGCGTACACAATAGATACTTTCAGTAGGGCATTCTGTAAAACAATCTCGCATTAAATCAAATTTTTCATATCTAGAAACCAGTATTGGAGTAGAGCCTACCATAGTAGCCGATGATGGTACCTCACCGCATCCATGGAAGAACACTTTTGCCGCTTTCCAACCCTGTTTTGATACCAAGTTCTTCGCACGGAAGACAAAAACAAAAAAAAATAAAATAAAATAAAAATAACCACCAGATAAAATCGGTGACAATTGTTACAGATTTCATCTGGTTACAGAAAAAAAAAGAATTGTTTCTTTTGAAAAAAATTGAGACGTTATTTTAAACTAAATTTCAATAATTATAGAACTACAAATTTTATATGGGTAATTTTCTACTTTCAAAAATATTTTTCTATTTTTAACATTTTTCTTTTTCTTTTTCTTTTTCTTTCTATTGATATATTATCTATATATTTATTTATATATTATATTTATATATTTTCTAACATATTAAAAAAAAATTCTATTTCTAACATTTTTCTTTTCTTTATTTTCTTTTTTAACACGCTTTTATTAGCTTCACCTGTATGTATGTTTGTATGTTTGTAACCGCTCAGGGAGCAAACAAAAAATCTATATTGTAAAGAAAGGCTTTCCCTACGTGAACGCTGTGGCTGTGTGGTAAAGCTCCGCGCTTCGAACCTAAAGGTCTAGCGTTCGAGCCGAGTCAGGGGAGATTTTTTGAAAATAGTTTTTGTTTAATTCTAAATTATTTTAATTAAAGATTTAAATGTATGTAAATATTATGGTGTGTCACTCACACGATTTTCTCTTACCCTGCATTTTAATACTAAGATAGATATTTTGTGCTTTTTAGTTCACATTTCTATAAAAGCGTGTTCTTTAATTTTTTAAAACTATAATATTATTTACAATGTAGTTTTAATTTTTCCACTGTACAGATATGGCAAAAGTTTTAATTCATTCCTGGTCATTGTTAGTACCAGCCTTATTTTATCACGCCATTTGTTTTTAAAGAATACTTTTTTTTTCATTTTCTAATCGTAAGTACATACTAGAAAAAGTTGCTCTATAAAAAAATTGTGGTGTGTTAAGAGAAGGCTGGTACTAACAATGGCATGAAATAAAAATAGCATGAATTAAAAATGTTATTGTATTTGAATGCACACTTCAATAAAACTACAGTCGATAACAAAAGTATCCGAACACTAGCAAAAATTCCTATATTAAAAAAGTACAGTTAATACTGTTTTGCTAAATAAATCCTTGTCGAATCATGTTCTTAGTCAGTTTAAGAACAGGATTCGACAAGGATTTATTTTACGAAAGATTATTAATTTTGCTAGTCTTCGGATACTTTTGTTACCGACTGTACCGTCCAGATTCTTTTCTTGTTTCTATAAATGTTAAGAATATTTATGTTGTCAAATGCTTTCTGGGTAATCTTTTAATTAAATCTTTATAAATGTTGATATTTAAAGATATATATATATATATATATATATATATATATATATATATATATATATATATTATTCTACTAAAATATTTCTTTTTTCTTTTGTTAACCAGTGTTATGTAATAATATTTAAAGATTTACTCAGTTTAATAGGTTTAATTTGTTCACTGTATACTTACGTAACGTATCTTTCACTCTAAAAATATTTACCTAGTTTTCCAAAGAAATATATATTAACGTTTTAAAATATTCACCATATTTCCTTTAGAATAAAACACAATAATTAACTGTGCCATACAATTAGTCTAGTTTAAATATTTTAAGTATTTAAAGTTAAAAATTTAATTAGAAATATTTATCTTCCATTAGATTAAGGCCTTCACAGAATAAATTTAACCCCTGTCCTTTCTTAGTCTGTCATTCCTGTATCAGTTGTTTATTAATAAAGCAACCCATCTTAAATCTGTCGTAATTATTTAAAGTGAAGAATAATTAAGAGAAATATTTTTTGCCTTAAGGTCAAATATCAAGATGTCTAGAAACTTTATGTAATTTCATTAATTGATTTCGAATTATGACATAAAGCAACAGAGAAGAAAGTGATTAAAATGTCTGATGTTTACAAGTTACTTAAATAATAAAGAATACAATACCAATTTCAACAAGAACAAAAAATCATGCGGTGCGTATTGATTATTAACACTTTCCAACTGTACGTACTTGTTGCATACATTTCAATGTTCTTTGCCTACGTTATCAGACAATTGACAGATAGAAATAATGAAAGGCATACAAATAGACTAATTGTATTCATAATGACTTTTAAAGATTGTTAAAAAATATTTAAATTGCTTAGCGAAAAAAAAATAATGTTATAGTTTTAAAAAATTAAAGAACACGCTTTTATAGAAATGTGAACTAAAAAAGCACAAAATATCTATCTTAAAATTAAAATGCAGGGTAGGAGAAAATCGTGTGAGTGACACACCATAATATTTACATACATTTAAATCTTTAATTCAAATAACTTAGAGTTAAACAAAAACCATTTTTAAAAAATCTCCCCTGACTGGGATCGAACGCTAGACCTTTAGGCTCGTAGCGCGGAGCCTTACCTCAGCGCCACATCGTTCACATACGGAAAGTATTTTTTAACAATATAAATTTTTTGTTTGCCCCCAGAGCAGTTACAAACATACATACATACAGGTGAAGCTAATAAAAGCGTGTTAAAAAAAAAAAAAAAAAAAATGCAGCCCTGAGATTCTAATAGCAGCCCTTAATATATCTGAATATTCTAGCGTAGCCTTGCAATACTGAAGGTTAACTATATAATATTCTATAGTAGATTATTATATTCATTAGTTGATTAATAACTATATAATATTCTATAGTAGAAAGTTATTTAAATATAATTTACAAATATATCTGTCTAAAACGAAATGCATTCGAATTTTTTTGGGTGTCCCTGCAAACAAACCAGACGTACAGGACCTATTGAAGCCATTTTAAACATTCCATAACGAACTTGAATAACATATATCAATTTTCAAAAATTCTGAAAATATTTAAGAACGATGGGGACGGGCCAACGGACAGATACATACACAAACAGAAATCATATTCACAGTTGAAATACATTTAGAAAGTGATAAAAATATTTAATTTAAACGAAGATGCAATTCCAGCAAATTTTCAATAATAGCCCTTAATGTAACTGAATATTTTTGTGTGGCTCTGTAAATCTAATGCTAATCGTTCTTTATTCTGTAGTAAACATATTTTTGTGCATATGAATAACATATTTTAATTTCATTAAGATTTGTGTAAAGTGAAGTTATAAAAATTTGGTTTATATTGATGCCGCTCATAGATCGCAATGCTTTGTAATGCTTCCAGGTGCCCCTATACACAAACCAGTAATATTTACTCCGTTTTCAAAGGAGATCATCCGATAGTGAACTTTAAAAACATATTTCGATTTCATTAAGAATTGTGAAAATTAAAGGCACTAAAATATGGTTTATATAAAAACCTCTCATAGAGCACAATGCTTTGAAATACTTTCAGGTATCCCTGTACACAAACCAGTAGAGGTATTTACTCCATTTTCCATAGGGAACATCTAAGAATTTACTTTATATATAGATTATATATAAAAGTTAACATATATCAGTTTCAAAAAAATTCAATGCAAATTCACGGGAGTTAGAGTGCTGACAGACAGACATATGGACAGACGGACAAACAGAATAACCGAAGTCATTAACGCTTTTCAACCTTGTTGAAAAGTGTTAAAAGTGATATTATAGATTTCAATAGCCAAACAACGCATTCACTTAAAAAAAAAAAAAAAAAAAAAAAAAAAAGTTTATTTTAATTTTGTAACAAAACGTAAATTTAAGACACGAAGTTTTACACGAAGTAACGTTATCCTTAACAATAAAAAATAAATAAAATGTTTTAATAATTTAATAGAATATTTATTTTTATGTATTAAAAATAATCTGGTGTGTCACTCACACGACGTTCTCTTACCCTGAAATTTAATACTATAAATACAGGTTCGAGATTAAGAGGTAAGATAACGAGTACTGTTATGTAAACCTATGTTAAAAAATTCAAATTCGGAAGAGATTTATATGATAATTAGTTCTATGTGAGGGAAACTACCGCCCTCCTCAACCCCGCGTTTCATTAATGCACCTACATTTATATTTATATAGAATTTAATTCTGTTATTAAAATTAAAAGTTTACTTAAAATTATACAGACAATTTTCACACGCAACGTTCATTGTAACTTATCAATCTTGATCAAACTTTTCCAGCAACAAACTAATATTAACTTCAAAATACAACATTTTGATCTTATAAAAATATTCGTTTTTAAGTTACTCTAAGAGACACAGACAAAGATCAAACGTTAAAAAACTTGACTGCGATAATCAGGAAGCATTAAAACGTGTAAATACACGAAATACAAGCTATGAATATTTAGCTTAAAACATACATTATTTACCATATCTCTATGAGGAATTTATTTCAATTCCCGAACAGTTTTCCTGGAAATGGTAAAATATTATTAGTAAAGCACATCCACTAACAACAAATAACTAGTTGTGTTGTGGCCACCACACGACTTTCTTCTATATTTTCCTATACAAATGCACTCAGTAAAAATAATTTATTAAAATTTGTTATTTAAAAGTATTATCTTCATGATAATTCAGACGATTTCCATATTAGAGAAGTAGTATACCACTAAATATCCGAAAAAAGTTGAATTTATTCTCAATATTACATTTTTTTTGTGTGTGTGTGTGTGTGTTTTAAAAATGAAAAAAATATATATAACTTTATTTTAAATTATCGCAGATCGATGGTTCAACCATTCGTTTTAAAGGTATTGGTGAGTTCTTTTGAAAGATACCCATCATGAAAATTTACTCCCCTCGAGGAGGGAGGCGAGGCTCCTATATACACAAAATGTCTTTCCAGTTGACTATCTCTTTTTCAAAAATATATATTCGTTTCATTTTGTTTAGTGCAGTCTATAGATGTTAAACTCTACTTACCTGCAATTTCCCCCATAGACGTAATGTATTTGAATAATTTGAAGTGTCCCTGTACATGAACCATTTGCTTCATCTCAACGAAAATCTTAGTGTAGCATCCCTATATGATACACATTTAGAATACCAAGTTTGAACTTAATGCCATATTTTATTCTTGAGATATGCTGATAACAGACTGACACACAGACCATTCACTAAAAACATGATTTTCGTATTCAGGGGACCTGAGAACATGTAAATATAACAAAATCTCACGTTTGATAATTTAACGCTAAAACAATACTTTCTCGACCCTATGGGTAAGAGAAAGTAAAAAAAAAAAAATATATATATATTTATTTATTTTTTCTTTTTTTTTCGCATTTGATCGTTTCAGAGATATCACTGAAGTACCCTTAAAAATATTTTAATATAATAATTGCATATTCTAAATTTTGATATATGAGGATAAGCTTTAAGTATTTGTGAAATTTAACGTGCACTTAGAAACGTCATAAAATCACATCATAAAATAAATATGTTTCAATAATATTATTATTTATGAAATAATGACTAGGTAACTCTAAGAAATATATTTAAATATATTCCATTGTAATAAGAAAAAAAAAGAAAAAAGAAACATACAAAAATTAATATTTCTTAACCCATTTTTTCCCAATTTATTTATTTTGCTCAAATTTGAGAAAAATTATATTTTTTAAGGTTAATTAAACCTAAATAAATTAAATACAACAAAATTTAAATATATATATATATATGTATATATAGAAAACTATTGACAGGAAAATTTATAAATATATAAGTTTTACAGATTAGAAAAACCAATAGGAGAATTACAAACCAATGCGCAGGATTGCAGCGAAAGGAAATGTAAAACTTAGATGTATTAATATATAAATGCAGAAATATATAAATAAATGAATGAAATTATACCCCAAAAAACACTGAGATCTTCATCAGGGAGGCCCCTCAGTGTAGGGGTGAACGAGAAGTTTCTGAAAGGACATTAGCTATAAGCTAATAACTATCCTTAGCCCCCAACTTCTCACCAAACAGAAAACCACCAATAACTGAAGAGAAATCAAACATACATATAATTTATAAAACTACTAAAAATATTTTATAAAATTATCAAATTGTAAAAGTTACAAAATTATTTTATAAAATTATCAGATTGTAAAAGTTACAAAATTACATCAATTCATTTAAAAAATATACAATACAAAAGAGAATTACTGAAGGTAAACAAGAAAGTATAAAATGAAATAAAAATACAACCCTTCATCTGAAACACAAACTATCTTCGGCCGACGGGGCTACTCGTCGGTACTTCAATATCGCCCTTGAATGAGGAAGTAGAACAAACCGAGATAGGAAAACTCTGAAAAGTCACAGTTAAAAATTGTGACGGGTGACAGTTAATTTGCAAGGTGCTTTTTAAGTCTTCAAGAGCATATTTTAAATCTTCTTCATTATTGCAATGAAGTATGAATTCTTTTTTCTCAATTTATCTCAATTAGTATGTATTCTTTATAGCTGTGCGAACATAATATTTTTTAAAACTTTTCTACTGATATTTGAAAACCAATTAGTAAAACTATTAACTTTAAATTAAAATCCTTTCTTTTATCATATAATCCAATGAGCCATTTATCTTCATTTCTCTTTATATTTAAATCTAGGAAAGAAATTTTATCAGTATCTGTACGGTTCAAAACCAATTCTCTAGTATATATATTTTTTAGAGATATTTTCGAAACAACTACAGTTAAAAACAATTAAATCATCAATATATCTGAAGAAAGTAATATTTATAAACTTTTTTTCGAAAAAATATAAAAATAAATTTGCGAAAGCACTCGAAAAACTCGTTCCCATTGGGATCCCCCAATTTTTTTGGGGTATAATTTCATTCATTTATTTATATAATTCTGCATTTATATATTACTATATGTATATATATATATATATTCTGTATAAGGAATCTTATCCATTTTGTACGCAGGACATTGAAATAAAGAGGATAAAATTTGCACTTATATGTTTTAGTGTTCTCTTTAATAGTGACAAGTGCTTTCCGAGTATAAAGTCTTGCTTTATCTGTATAATACTTTCTTATTTACATGACAGTTCTCCAGAAAGAATTTTCAACAGCAAAGAGAAGAAAAACCACGCCCCCTAATGTAATGATTAAACAAAGATTCCAGATGGAGGAGAAGGAGGAGTTGAGACACATAACACGCTAGCAGTAGCTTATATATATATATATACCATTATATATTCCCTCTGACAAAATATTCGCACAAATCAAATTCTGATTTCTGTATGCTATTTTTCAGCTATCCTTTAAATACGACTATGAAATAAAATCGGTTAATTGGAAACTGTACAAGAAATTATACTCATATATTGTATATTGAAGTAAAATATCGCATAATGAGTAAACATATTAAAGTTCATTGTTGTGTATGTACGTAGTCCTTAAATAATAAATGTATTATTTTTGCATTTTAATGATAATTTTATATTACAGAAGAAATCACAACTTACTGATATTGTTTGGTTAATATTTAGTTTTACGCATTTTTTAACAGAAACTGTTTCTATTATTACATTAATATTGTTGTAAAAAAAAAAAAAAAAAAAAAAAAAAAAAAAAAATTAAAGTAGCGTCATTAATCCAATAATATTTTTTTTTAATATAAAATACACATTCGTAAAAATGTTAAGGTTTAGATTAAAAAAAAAAAAAAATTATGTGTGAAATTATAAGAAATTTATAAGGATTAATTCGAAGTGATATACTAATTGACAACAAGTAATACTTAAAAAAAAAAAAATCTCAAAAAGAAAATTATTTCCAAAGAAAAATCAATATCACTACTTATGTAAAACTTTTTAAAACAATTTTGTTTTCTTTTGCTAAATAAGTAACTGACAATTTACTGAATAAACTATATCTCCTTATTAATATTCTTCACAAAGCAATATAATCTAGGGGGGGGGGGACGTTCATTCGATTTATAGTATCACGAAGAGAAATACTTAATGGACAAAGATTATTTTAACTTATCATATTACCTATTTATTGATGTATTTCTAAGGATGCACCAGTAAAATTTTCTATCAATTAAATTTCATCATATATTAATTTATTAGGATTGGTTCCGTTATAAGGAAAGCTTTGTTAAATATTATAGTGTAGATTTAATTAAAATAATTTATGAAAGATTTGGGATTAAATAACTTATCTCTTTTTAATTTAAAACCTTAAATATTTAAGACTCATTGATTTTGCATTCTAACTAAACAAGTTTTTTTTAATCAACTTTGATCAATTTTTGTTTATTTTGTTTTTCAGATAGCCCTACTGTGAAGTTCAAAAATTGATATTATAGTGGAAGAGATATGCAGAAATCGTTCTGAATTTTTTGGAAGGCGCGGGTGCTTGTTGCTGCTTTGATTATGCACTCATACTAATTTTTTCACATGACGAATGGATATACTATTACTTCGACCTAAAACAACTGTTGCAATATTTTTGTAGTTAATAGTGTTTACTTACAAAGTTAATTATGCGTTAATTAATTATTATTTATTTTTATTCATTTTAAGAAATAAAGGTTTCAAATTAAAAAAATCATGAATATTAAAGATGATATATTTTCTTTATTTATAATTAGTTACGCGTCTAAAAGGTATTTTGTAACTGAATCGCCGCATGCTTAAAATCACTTTTGAATCGCCTTCGTTGTTTAAAATAACTTTTTTAGAAAACTAAAAAAAGAACTATTTATCATATTTCCTGTAAATGCAAAAAACCTAAAAAAAAAAAAAAAAAAAAAGGAAGTTACACTTATAGTCCAGTGCACAAGAAAGTTTTCTGATACTTTTTAAAATTGCATTTACAAAAATTTTGCCAGACAAGAACCCTGGACTGAAGCCCTTTCTGTGTTTGGAGTTAGTGTTTGTGAATAAGGCCGTCTGACTGCACTAGGGTCCTAGGCCTGAGGGGAAGTGCCTTTCTTGGAGGTCTTTCTGAAAGGTCTTAGCGCATATTTACGCAAGTTTTGAAAAAAAAAAAAAAAAAAAAACACGTAAAATTCCTAATGGTTAGGCCTATAAGCACGACCTGGTATCGAACCCAGTACTTCACGTACAACGAGCGTGCATTTCTGTCAATGTCCTATAACCTTATAAGAAATATTCTTATAAATTTATAATTATTTGTGCGTGGATAATGTTTTTCAAAGAATGAAAATTTTATTTAGCATATTTCATTATAAGAAAGGAGAACATATAACGGGTTTTTTAATGTATCTAAGGTCTATAAATAGCAAAACACATTATAAGTATAAATATTTAGTTTCTTAACCATCTTTTTATTGCAAACTAATATTATAACAAACAAACTAAATGGCGGGAAATATCGTATATGAAATCGGACTATTACTGAGTACTTAAATTAGTCATCATGAGAAAAATTAAGTCAATAGATGAAAACTTTTCTTCTTAGTTTATGATTTTTTAGAATTTTCAGAACAGTGAAAAATTTCTGTTCTTTAAGGGAAGGGTGGATATTGAAAATCGATGAAAATTAGTCTCTGAAATTACTGTTTTAGAGTTGCATATACATGCATTAGAATGTATTCAATATGCAATATATTATTTATTTATTTATTTTTTTGTAACTATTAAAATAAAAAATAATTACATAAATAAAAATTTAAAATGCTTCATGTAACTTTCCTTTTTAAAACTTTCCTTCATTTTTACATTATTATAGTTTATCAATATATTCTATTCAATATATTCTATATTCATATAGTTTATCAATATATTCTATATTCATTTTTGTGCATTTACTAGTGGATTTATTGACAAGTTTTTTTTTTTTTGTTGTTGTTGTTGTTTTTTTTTAATATTTTTATATTTGAGCATTAAAATTTGTCATGAAATTTTAGCATTTAATCAAATATATATAAGTTAACTTAAAATCAATCCATTATTTAATGCACAAGAATGTTTAGAATATATTGATAAACTACAATAGCGTAAAATCGAGAGAAAAACTTAAAAAACTCATTCGTTTTAAAACGTCATTTTAAAACTTTTAAAAATATATTTAAAACTCTATTTTTATTTTTTTTTTCATAGTTTTCGAGAAATTTTAATATTTACCATAAAAGTACATTTCAATACACAAGTATGCAAAATTTCATAACTCTAAGAGAATAATCTCATAGACCAATTTTCCACAACCCCCTTAAGAATTAATAAATTTATATTTGTTCATTTAGAAGAAATTTATAGTCGGGTATTCCCACTAAACGAAATAAATCTTCTTGTACTTTTTGTCCTATATCATGTCAAGTCTAACCACTTCATTTTCTTTTAGCTACAAGAGAAAACATATACTCTACGGGAATCACATAAATACTATTTGTGAGTGCATTGGGAATGTAAAAAAAAAAGAAAGAAAGAAAAGAAAATATTATTATGAAATATAAAAATTTCGAATTAGAATGTAAGGAATTGTTATTTCCTTCAGCTCCATTATACGTTTGTATAATTTACATTTTTGAAAGTATTTTTCTGCCAAGATTAACAATTACCGAAATCCTAATTAGTTTGCATTTCTTTTTGTAATACAAATAAATTTGTATTGAAAATGTAAGTTTTAAAAAAGAGACAATTTTAATTAAAAAATTAATATACTTATAAAATCACTTTTAAATTTTTAATATCGGATTTTTTCTTTACAAGATATAATTCTTTCTTTTTTTTTTTTTTTTCCTGTATAAAAAAGTATTTTAGATTTATTATTATTATTATTATTATTATTATTTTCAATTATAAAATAATGTTTTAGTTTAAAGGACTTTTTATTAGTGTTACAATTTGTAAATAATAACAACAATGATAATAATCAAAATGAGATATCATAAAATTACTTAATTTTAATTTGTATTGGGTAATAATTTTCTAGTATAAAATATGCTATGCAAAAAAAGTGTTTATTTTTATTTATTTATTTTATTTTATTATTATTATTATTGTTATTATTATTAATTTTTTGATAAAGGGGAATTTTTGTGACTTTTACATTTATATAAATATATATATAAATATATATATATATATATATATGCATATGGCAAAAAAAAAAAAGGCGTATACATTATATAAAATGTAACACGGTTATTTAAAAATAATTTCAATTCAGTATATTTAAAAAAAAAAAAAAAAAAAATAAAATAAAATCAGACCTGTGCTGCCATTTAAACTACCTATAACAAAACTTCACGACAGTGCTACTTGTTGAGCAATGTGTACCAATAGTCCATAGATATAATTTTACGGTAAAATTATGTCTACCAACTATTAAAAACTATTCAACTTCAACTATTATATATATATAATGTACATTAGTTTTTGAGCTAGAGTTGAAAAAAATTTTTAAATATCCTTTTGTATGTAATTATTGTTTTCCGTTCAATTATTGAGTATGCCAAGTTTTGGTAAAAGTTGTTATTTCAAAAACGGCTCTAACGATTTTCTTAAAAATTGTCACATAAATTCATTTTAAATATTCTTTCTCATCTATTACGTGGTTATTTCAGGAAAAACATTCATCTCGATTAGGTAGGTCAATTTTAGATCTTAGAAATTGGTTGCTTCAAAAAATAACTCTATCATTTTCTTTTTCTTATTTTTTAACTCGTTATGAAAACTTTGTTTTACATGTCTTACACACACACACACACACACACACACACACATATATATATATATATATATATATATATATAAACAAAATAAACAAAACCAGATAAAAATTTAATCCCAAAACACATGAGTGCCTTCATCAGGAAAGCTACCCCATGTAGGGAAAGGAATATGAGAAGTTTCTGACGAAACGCTGGTATTAACCAAAAAACACGTTTCTAGCCCCCAACTTCTCACAGGTGGAAGCACGACCATACAGCAAACGAATTTAATTAATGCAAAGCATAAAAAGCAATTAAATTCAGAAATGAAGCACAAAATATAATACATCAAATATAAAATACAAGAAATTAAATAAAACAAGAATATATAAATACATGCGTGGACAAACTGGAATAGTCAGATAATGGAAAATTGAAAACCACCCCACTTTTTATAAAAATAGAACCTTTTTCAGGTAGTAGGGCCACTTACCAGCACTTAAATGTCGCCCAAAATGGAACAACAAACCTTAAGTGGGATTGTCATCAAGAATACTGAAATGTTTATTGATTAAAATAACAAGATACCGGTTAACAGTTAGTATATTTTTGAGATTTTTCATAGCCATATTCAGGTCTAAATTGTTATTGCAAATCATTTTAATTCTATTTATTTGTGTGAACGGAATACACACACACACACACACACACACACACACATATATATATATATATGTATGGCAATCTCGTATATAAAAGAATATCTTTCTCTTATAAGAAATTTGTTAGGTGTCTACTCATTAGATCAATTTTATGTCTTTTGATCACATTATTTCTAAAAAATGCATATGATACGTGCAATAGTGGGTAACGGAAGTCATGTGATTGTTTTACACCAGACTTTTTTTAAGCAAAATTTAACATATCCTTACACAATTTTGTAACTCAATTTTTGATATAAGTATTTTTTCAGAGTTATTTTAATGCAGCTCTGTCTCTCTCTCTGTTTTTTTTCCTTTCTTTTTTAAATGCGTTTAAATTTAGAATATATACTCGTATTTTAAATTCAATAAAATATAATTTATTTGTTATTATTTTAATCCTATAATATCTCAATTTTAATGTTCTTAAGATTATATTAATCAACGATTTTCTTTGATTGAAAATTACACATTTCACACCTATGTAGAATTCTCGAGAAAAAGTGAAAAAATAATTTATGATGTTAAATAAAACTTTTAATGATTAGGATGATTTAAATCATATTGATTAATAAAATTTTTTATTTAAGTCTGTCTAAGCTTTCTCTCTAGAAGTATTTTTTATTTACTAAATTATTTTCTGAGTCATAACTCTTTTATAAGATCTTCATAAATAAAACAACAAGTTACTAATTGAAATCATCTCAATATAACTTCTATTCAACTATCTGACTTTTAGTAAACCTGTCAAAACTTTAGCAATATATAAGAAATTATGAGGTAAACAGTACTAATTTTCCGATTTCCATGAAAATACAACAAATAAATAAAATGCAACTACAGTGGCGGAAAATGTATTGAATTTATGAATTTTAGTATTAAAGAAAGAATTTATGTATATACTTTTATGGTTTATGTATCTATATCTATATCTATATCTATATCTATCTATATCTATATCTATATATATATATATATATATATATATATATATATATCATATTTTAAAGACAATTTGTCCTTTCTGTGAAACAGAGTTATATACGTTCTTAAGTGGTTAACACAATAAAATTCTACTGCCTTATGAGAGAAATTAAAGCAGCATGAAAATAAATATTTATTGTCATATTTATTGTCATTAATATATTTTTAAACTGAACAAGCATGCAACACCCGCTTCGCTGGTCACTAAATTTAAATGAATTTTCAAAAGAATTGAATCACTATTTATTTTTTATATCACATTTTGGGCTTTGTAACATAAGAAAAAAAATCCTTTTAATGTCAAAAAGTCAAAATAATATATTATAAATTAAATTAAATTAAATATTTCTTCCGTTTTGCACTCGTTTTGCAACAATGCTCTATGGTCTTATGTGAATGATTCTCAAGAATGAACCAACAATTGTTTACAAATTTAATGGATTATGTATGGGGAATAAGTACGCTGTAATTTAAAAATTGCATCTCTTAGAACTTCAAAACTGGTAATTAAAAAAAATATATTCATTATTCTTTAATATTAGACTGTTTTCTGTTTAATATTAGACTCTTATTTTAAGATAAAAACAATAAATGATATCGCGTTGTGAAACTTAGCAAAGTAATATCTTATCTAAAAACTTGATGTATATAGTGTCCTCACAAAAAAAGAACAGTTTTTAGCGCTCTTTTAAAAAAAGTATAACATGTATGCAGTATCAGAAAAAAAAAAAAAAAATCGTCGATTTTTACTTAAAAAAAAAAAAAAAAAAATGGCTGACTTTCGTCACAAAAGCAGTTAAATCTTGACCAATCAAAAATATGAGGGGTCTTCCCGGATGTGTTCCGCTAACAAACTCTTTAGACATCCTAAAGGTACTATCTGTTACAGTGGAGCCGCGGTTATCCAAGCACTGATTAACCGAGGTAGTCCCGAAAAGACCATGACGTGAAGGAGACGTGGCTTTTGACAAATGAGTAGATAACTTTGACAAATTTTACTGTGCATCACAGTATTTTATAATTTATGTATGAATGTATTGTATTGCATTGTTAACTGGATTACGTTTAAATATGTAATATGCGTATTGTTTTACTTCATTAACTACGTTTTCATCCATTTTAAACTTTGCCGTACATTTTCCCACATCTGATAAACGAAGCTGTACTGTATCTATAATTAATACATGTATAACCCTAAAACTTTAAATAATAAATAAATATAGTAAATTATATGGCATGTTATGACTAAAAATTTATTAAAAACAAATTACATAAAAGGTGTTCTGACCGACATTACTCTTTCACGCTTTAACTTTCACAACATAATTGCGTTTGAAAATTGCTAGACTAATTTCGATAAGGGTTATTAGAGCAACACCTCCTGTAATAATGCCTTCGAGCTGAGCTCTACGTCATGGAAGATCGGCCCGATTTTATCCAATCAACACTTCCTATGATACATGTTGGATCGTGGGGATTGGATGAAATCGGCCGATCTTCCGTGACGCAGAGCTCAACTCGGAGGCATTATTTCAGGTGGTGTTGATTAGAGCATAGCGGATCATATACGTTAAACAAACAAATAAATAAATAAAGTAAAACAAAAAGTTCAAAAATTGGGGCTTTCGTTAAGGAGTTATAGGTGGATAAACTAAAGACAACCACAAAAGCATGAAAACGGGTAGACAGACAAATTAATTTTGTTTAAATCCTAATAACTTCATGAAGGAACTTTCTTCAGATCAAGCTTTTTTCAATAATGACAACAAAATAAATAAAAAAAAAAAAAAAAAAAAAAAAATCTGTCAAAGACAGAATTTAGTTTAGTTCGGATGACTATTCATTTCAATCTGTAAAAATTTTATTTTTATTTTTTATGTTTTATTTTTTAATTTCATTTCTTATCTCATTTTTTGACCGTAAAACTGGGCCACATACTTTTTAAAATGACTAAAATGAATTAAAATGCAGTGTTGTCACCTAAATTTCATGCTTTAGTTAATTTTAAAAAAAAATCTAATGGTCGTGTCAAAAAACTTTCTGTAATTTTGGATTCAGAAAATTCGCCTCTTTTATTTTGTACAAAATTTTGTAATGATAGGACTTATATTTTTAACTTACTTAGGTAGTACATAAAACTGGTCTACAAAAACTCCGTATTGGTTTGAGACATTTATATGTAGACTGGTTAAATTCAAATAATAATTATTTTAATAAATAAATTACATTGTAAAATAATAACATTTTCAATTCTATAACACATTGCAACATAATAACAATTTTTACACATGCAAAAATTATTTAAGGTCAAAATAAAAGCATGACCCTTTATTAGGTGAAAAAATTAGTCACGAGTGCTACATCAAAGCATCAAAATGCAGTTACGCTTATGAAACTTTAAGCGAGTTTCGTATTTGAATGCATTTAAAACACGATTTCTTAAATTTCGGAGTAATTTGTATAAAATATGCGAAATGAAATTAAATGTTTAGATTCAGCGCGGAGCCATTAACCGTTAAGAGAATCGTCGTACAGCTTATTATAATTTCTGTTTTATAATTTGTAAAAATACAGATATTTAGCAATTTAAAAGGAAAAAAGAAGTTTTATTACGTATAAGTAGAATCTATTTTCTTCCTTAATAATGCATAGCGCAGCTTTTTTAGGCAATTACAAATACTAATCATGTTTTAAAATATATGGTAAATGCACCATTTTTATAAATCACTTTTGTGGGTAACTAATTTTGTAAAAATGCTCCGTTAAGCTTAGTTATTTTTTAGGACCAGGACATATATCTTTAGAACAAAATAGACCAAAAGAAAATAGTTTTTTCCCTTTGATAGATAATAGTTAAAAAGCTTTGCAAAGAATTAAATTTATTTCTATCCATTAAACTCTATCCTTTTTTTTTTTTTTTTTTTTTTTTAAGTTTCGAAGCAATTTTATCTTCTTTTTTTTTTTCACCCCATCTGATTTCACGTTCTCTATTTCCCTATGAATTTCCCCACAAGATACAAACATTTCCCGATAGAATGCAAGTATTCTTCGACCACATTTGATGAAACCATGGAAGCATGTGCGCAAGTGCTAACTCAACGAGTCCAATGCTAAAATAGGGGTAACAGTCATCTGACTCAGGGAAAATGAGTAATAACAGAGCGCGGAATTACTGGATGTTAACATGATAATGTTGCAATTTTTCCTTCAGTGGTCACATGTGAAGTGTTTCATGAGGTCATACCGGTAAAGTTGGTTTACGACAATTATTGTCTTAAACCACTATTGAGCGATTTCAAAACAACCCTGAAGAAAAATAAAAATAATATAAATCCTGTGATATTGCATAATATTTCTATTAGAAAATTTGCTATAAAATATCCATATGTTATGCCAAAGTATTTTGACAAAAATTTTCTTTAACAAAGCAACACAGAAAATACTCGTTCGAAAAAGATTTTTTCCATAAAAAATCTCGCATTCAATAAAATTCTCCAATTCTACCTGTCAGGACCGAACCAGAGTCCACTACATAGAAGACGACGATGTTACCTAGTATCTCAGCTACAGAAGCAAAATACGAGCTCTTACTCAGCACTTTCCAATCCTATTTTGGTATCAAGTTCTCTGTATGCAAAACAGAAAATATATGTAAAAATTAAATAAAATCTATAACAATGGTTACAGAAAAAAATAATCTGGTGTGTCACTCACACGACTTTCTCTTACCCTGAAATTTAATACTAAAAATACAGGTTGCAGATTAATAGGTAAGATAACGAGTACTGTTATGTAAGCCTATGTTAAACAAATCATATTAGGCTTCGGAAGAGTTTTATATGATAATTAGTTATGTGTGAGGGGGGCTACCGCCCCTCTCAACCCCCCGTTTCATTAATTCTCCTACATTTATATAGAATTTAATTCGGTTATTAAAAAATATTTCTCTTTTTAAAAAATAATTTATTAAAATTATTATTTAAAAAAATTATTTTTTATGATAAGGCAGACGATTTCCATATTATAGAAGTGTATAATACCAAATATCCAAAAAAAGTCCATTTTATTCTCAATATAAAAAAAAATAATAATATATAATAAAAAAAGTACGATTTTTTTTCGTTAAAAGTAAAAAATCGATAACCTTGTTTTAAATTATCGCAGATCGATGGTTCAACTATTCGTTTTAAAGGTATTCGCGAGCTCTTTTGAAAGAGACCCATCATGAAAATTTACAGCCCTCTAGGGGGGACTTCCCCCGCAGGGGGGAGGCGAGGCTCCTACATACACAAAAATTTTTTCTCAGTTAACTGTCTCTATTACAAAAAATATATATTTGTTTCATTTGGTTTAGTGCAGTCTATAGAGGTTAAACTCTATTTTCCTGCAAATTTCCCCACAGAAGTAATGTATTAGAATTCTCTTGATTGTCCCTGTACACGAACCATTTGCTTGATCTTAACGAAAAGCTTACTGTAGCATCCCTATATGATACACATTTAGTATACCAAGTTTGAACTTTCTGCCATAATTTGTTTTTGAGATATGCTGATAACAGACAGACACACAGACACACACACAGACACACTGACCATTTGCTAAAAACATGATTTTCGTATTCAGGGGACCTCAAAACGTGTAAATATAACAAAATCTCGCGTTCGAAAATTTGACCCAAAAACAATACTTTCTCTACCTTATGGGTAAGAGAAAGTAAAAATTACCTTTAACAGATTGAAATATAATTTTATCCTAAATTTCTAAAGCTTTGAAAACGGAAATTTTCTGTCGGAAAGTTGCTTTTATTTATTTATTTATTTATTTATTTATTTTACAGATTTTAATTTAATTTGTTTATGTTTATATTTATATATTTATTATTACACATTTTTTATATTTATTTATTTATTTATTTGATTTTATTATTAATATTATTATTACTATGCGTTTTGTTTTACTTTTTACTACTGAACAGAAAGTAAAATAACTCAAAAATTAACTTATTGAAAATATTACCTTGAAGATATTTTTTATAACTTTCTTTTCAATTAGAAAAGAATATTTTTTTTTAAATTTACTTTTGCTAGAGCAGTTAAACAGGAAATTAAATAATTAAATTTACATAATAATTGCTACTCAAATAAGTTGAATTTTTTCATAAAGTACACAAAAAATCTCCAAGTTTTTATTTTTTCCTAAATCAAGCAATGCATTTTTTTACTTCCATTACCCTACTACCGTAGGTAATGGAAGTATTGTATTCGGTCTGAAAATTCGATATCGGTTTTTCACCTGATTTACACGTTTTAAGGTCCCATGAGTCCAAAAAAGTGGTTTTTGGCAATTGGTCAGTGTGTATGTATGTGTGTATGTGTGTGTGTATGTATGTGTAGAATCTTCTGGCTATTATAGCTCAGAAACTAATAAAGATAGAGCTACGAAACTTTATAATTCAAATACGTCTGGCGTACAGATAAAATTTCCAAATTTTGGTGAAAATTGAAAAACCGGAAGTGGGACATCGGAAACCGGAAGTTGGACCGTAAGTCCGTATCTCAAAAACGGCTCTAACGATTTTCTTCAATCTTGCTATATAAACACTCTACCAGATGTCCTTTCGAATGATATAGTTGGTTAGTTCATGAAAATTGATAGGCGTCCTGTATAAATAGCTCAATTTCAGGCCTCGCAAAGGCGTTCCTTTAAAAACGGTTGTACGGATTTTTTTCAAACTCGCCATTTTAACTCACTTTTAAAAATGCTTTTGTATGTAATTATTGTTTTCCGGTGAATAATTGATTTTTTGTGAAAGTTGGTATCTCAAAAACGGCTCTAACGATTTTCTTTTTTGGTCACTTTTATGTTTTCTGATCACATTATCTCTCAAAAATGCATATAATACATGTAATAGCGGGTAATGGAAGTCGTGTGGTTGTTTCACACCAGATTTTTTTTCAATACTCTTTATTTTTTCTCCTATTCTTCTACTTTTTTAGCACAAAAATATCACAACTGACTAGGGTTTTATGAAGTTTAATTTCTGTACAGTAGTAATTCCAGGAAATTTTTTTTTTTTCCTAATGATTTACAAAAAAAAAAAAAAAAAAAAAAAATCTTAAAGATATTTTATGCAATTTAAAGAAACTAAACTTTTTTATGTTACATATTTGAAAAGATAAAAAATAACTGTGTTTCATTCCTTATACCAAATTGAAAATAAAATAAAATAAAATAAAAATAAAGAAAAGATATTTTTGCAGCATACAAAGATTCTTTTTAGTTTATTTGCCTTCCATCATAGAAGAAAATCATACAATCGTACAGTAAATGTTCCTGTATTTTTCATTTATGTGTTATTTTAATAGGAAAAAAAAAGTTGAGGGGAAAAAAATTGTTAAGGCAATCATAGCACTAAGAAATGTTTTGATTTGATAACATTTTCTGAGTAAGATGATGATTTCTCCTTTTAGTTGAAAGTTTTTTAGAGTTTTTCCGTAAAACTAGATTACTTGGACCCTGGTGGTTAACTGCACTTAATGGTTACTTGAAACCAAAACGATAAAAGGAATTACATTATTCCAGACACTGGTTTGGTAAGGTAATATACGTATTTCGTATTCTTTGCGGGCAAACTACAAACTACGCCCATTACATCAATAAACAACGTCAGTGATAATAATAAATCATTTTATTATTTTGGGTTAAAGTAATCCCAGGATTCAAGTATCCCGATTTTACGGTATTTATTAAAAGTACTTTTCACTGTATAAGTGTGTATTTTTATTAAAGTCACTTATTGCAGCTTTCAGTTCCTATGACGTATCTCGTTCAACAATATTTTAGTACTGTAAACGCATTTTTGGTAAAATTTACTAAATTTAGTAGAACATTTTCTAAATAAACAATATCTTTTCATGGGGCACCAAACATGTGCAAATTTTCTCGTACCCTGGAGAGGGAATAGCTGGTGCCACGCTACCGAATGATATTTCCGTTTCCGTCCCTTTAGCAAGTTTTACATTTGTCAGTTTGACCTTTTTCATGAATGGCTTCACATCAATTAATCTACTACTTGTAATCTACTACCACAAGTAGAGTGAAACCAATAGTTTGAAATCTCTGAAATAGCGTTGGATATTGTTACAGTTCAATACCTCATACCCATAGCAGTATGTTTTGCGAAGAAATGTGGCTAAGAGGTAATTTGTTTTTAACAGAAATTCCACTAATGATAGTTGTCCAGTTTCTATGTATACATTAATGCCCACTCTGACTCACCTGTAAACAGTAGGAGGGGGGGGGGGTGTTCAATTTTGCATACGAAACTTTAATGTACAGCCGGCCGCGAAAAATTTGAAGTGCTAGCAATAATTCCTCCTTAAAAGATGTGCATCTAACACTGTTTTATGCTGACCTTAGTTTTATGCTGTTTATAAAAAAAGTTAATTGAAGATAAAAATAGTTATAAAACTAAATATATATATATAAATATATGAAAAATGTGGACGTGTGCGTCAATAATTTTGCAGCCGATTTTACGTATACTCATTAAAAATTTGTTTTTCCTATGACTAATAATATAAAAGGAATAAGGAAGTATTCAAAACCTATTAAACGCCTTTACATTTCGATATTTCTATTTATATATGCAGAACACACGTTGTCTTAATGAAATAAAGGAAATAGCTTTACAAATAATGAACAAATAATTACAAATAATGAACAAGTAATTAAAAACAATGAACACTTCTTCCCTATTTTAAAACATCTAAGGCACATATTTTAAAACAGATAAGGAATGTTTTAACTTCCTAATAATTTTAATGGTTAGTGCCTCTCTCTTTCTCTCTCTCTCTCTTTTTTTTTTTTTTTTTTTTTTTTTTATATATTAAATTAAATTAAATTATTTATTATCCGTTTTCGGCAATAAAAACCTGTCTAAAATAACTGTTGGCGATTTCAAAACATCATTGTCCCATGTTACTCTTAATTACAAAAGAAAGTACCTCAAGAATTAACTATCTAAATATGCTATCTTAAAGATATTTTTTATAACATTATTTTCAGTCAAAAAGGATTTGTTTTTTTCGAATTCGTTTATTTATTTTATTTGCAATTCTTATCTGTAGAGCAGTTTGACACAGTTTAAATTTGCATAATAATAGCTAGTCGAATAATTGAAATTTTACAAGAAAATGGCCAAGAAAATTACAGCTTTTCTTGTTAAATCAAGCAAAATATTTCTTTTCAGGAAATAGGCTTTAAATTTTTATATTTGTAGAACCCACTATTGTTTAGAGGAAAAGCATTACAATTCACTAGGGTTTTAAGTACTTAAATTTATTTGCAAATCTTTTTTTTTTCTTTCCCCAAATAAACTTTCTTAGTTTTTTTTTTTTTTTTTTTTTTTTGCGTATTTGCCAATTATACGCAAATTATCGTTTTTTAAGGACACGTTATGCAACTTAAAGAAACTAAATTAAAATCTCAACTTGTTTTATAATTTTTCATATTATTTAACAAAAAAAAAAAAAAAAAAAAGAGGAAAGAGGAAAGAAAGATATTGTATGTTTTATTCCTCACTTAAATTTGTAAAATAAAATAGATAAAAGCCATTTTTGCAGCATACCGAAATTCTGTCTGATTGCCTACCATTATAGAAAACAAAACAAAGATTCATATATTGAAAGTATTTCGTATTTCCGAATTTATATTTAATGCTACTTTAATAGAAACTGATTTTAAAAAACCTTTAAGGTAATCATAGCATTAAGACAATCGTAGCATTAACATAAATACTGGCAAAATTATTATAATAATTTGTTTCACGTTTCTTTGTCATTTCAATTTGTGTTACCCTCTAATTTCAAGTGGTTGTGATTGCTCTTACCAAAAGATTTCAAGATTGTTTTTCCGACACTATTTCCCATAATCGCGCAATAAGGTACACCGTGCCACATCTCAAGAGTAGACTTCCATTAGACTGAACGAGAAATTATTCAATATACTTTTAGTAGCAACAACTTATTGAGGGATTTAATACTCTGACTCCATAATCCAGAAATGTTAAATCATTTCAAGAAATATATGAATCAATGTCGCGTGAATTAAAGTTTTATTCAAAGCAAAAGGAGTCCTTCCAAATACCAAAATAATCAGTAGACGCGCAATCTTAATAAAACAGGTTTAAAGAATAAAACAATTCTTGTTTTTTGTCTCTATAACATTAGATTATTGGAAAACATGAAGTTATTATAATAATTTGGTCAAAGTTTCTGAGTAATGTAATATTTTCTCCTCTTCCAAATAATTTTTAGTCTGATACTATATATATGATATTTATCACATATAAACTTCACTAACTAAACGTGTATTTTTAGTTAATTCTATTTTGTCATATTACATAATTATGGGTTTAGCAGACATGTCATTTATGGTGTGTGAAGAAGTCTTATTGGTGTGAAATTTATGGTGTGTAAAATTTATGGTAAAATTTATGGTGTGTGAAGAAGTGTTATTGTCTATTTATAGGCATGTCAATATTTTAATTTATACCGAAGCATTTTTGGCATGAAGAAAATTTCCCGAAAACACATTGGAGAAATTTCCGCTACAATTAAAGTGGTATAAAAAAAGAGGTACTAACAATTCTCCGGAATAGATTAAATTTTCAGAATATCTGGAGTAGTAATAAGCAGAGACTAGAAACTAGTTCAGAATCATCAAACCGATGCAGAAGTTGGGAAAAAAGAAAAGAAAAAAAAAATTAAATTTCGGATTTGGCATACGATAAACTTTTACTTGTCACTGCATTTGCAACATATTTATGGAATAGAAAATGCTGCAAAAGCATGCCGATCAATATGTTTTGTTCTTGTGTAAGAGATCTCCTCCAAAAACAAATGTAAATTATGGTTTCGACATTTTGAAGATAAAAATTGTAACGTTACCGATCGAAAACGAAGCGTCGCTTCACTGGTGGACAGGCATGAAAATTTCCAAGCATCACTTAATAATAGATGCAGATGTAACACAAAAAATAATTGTTATGACTATCTAAGGCGCAAAAAATGAAAATTAAAGTTTGTTATAATTAAGTAAGACGAAAATAATAAACGTGAATCACAGTATAGCAACAATATCTACGCTCTAACGAACATCTCGCTGTAAAAAGTTTTCTATGAATATAGTGGGATATAAAAACTGCGATCCAATACGAACTACCATTGTGTGATTGTAACTTCCGGACCTAATATGCAATAAAATTAAAAATCTGTAAAATTGTCCCATGATATCGTAATACTTCATGTTGGAAAAGCGGTCAAGAACACGTTAATAACATGTTGTTGAGATTTTTTGGAGCACCCTACGTATAGTCCTGACGAACAGTTAGGATTATTATTTGTTTCAGTCGATGTACAATGCCTTATTTTCTGTATACTTTCAGACAGTTTATCAAGTACGAAAATGGACTGACCACTTCATGACATCACATGATGTACAGTTCTAGTCTACTGGCATACGTCAACTGCCCAATTGTTGGTATAATGTGCTGGATAATGATAAGGAATATTTTGATAAATAAATGTATTATTCTGAGCTCCCAATTACGTTTTTTTTAAACATATTTTTAAAACTTATTACTACACCCAATACCTGCTATTTAAAAAAAACTCAAGAAGATTTAAACTTTTTAAAAAATGTTTTAAAAAGACGAAATTTGTTCAGTCTTATTCCTTAATAAATCGAATAATTTTCACACCTTCATATTATTATTTTCTAAAGTTTATTGATATATATATATATATATATATATATATATATGTATATGTATGTACATTCAGTATAAGCATCTTGTTACCTAAAACTGTGCTTGAGCGTGAACATTTGGGAAATTTCCAAATTTATCTCTTTGTAAATACTCGAGTTTTAATTAAAAGCTTTATAAATTCGTTTTCGAAACATTAACGAAAAGTTTAAATAGCTCAATAGCCATTGCAGTAAAAGTTAAATTAAGCTTCTGAAGTAAATTTTATCAAACATTAAACACTTCTAAGATAAATCACTTCATTTAGTAGAGAAAATATAAAAAGGGAAATAGTAGGCTAAATATTAAGCTTAATATATGTTTACAATAGGTTTGAATAATATAGTGAAAATATAGATCATATTTCGTACCAAATTATAAACATTTTAGAATAAGTTATGTATTATAGCAGCAAAATTTAGTAAACAGAATTATAACACCTAAAAGATATATATTTTATAGCAAAATTTACTTCTGAATAATATACTGGCCATATAAATTGTAGCTCTTTCTGAAGATGGGTCAAAACCACCCTATCCTTTAACCCTTTAACGTATCCACGCTGCGAGAACTCAGTTACCAGTTCTCAACTGAAAAAAAAAAATCGTTCCAGATATTCTTTAAAATTAACGGGCTCTTCCATTGCCCTCTGAGACGGCAAGGGCTCTTCCCACCTGACGTCAGAGGTCACATGATATTGTTGTTGCAGAGCCTAGCAGAGGAAATCTCCTAATTTTATCTACAGTGCAGCCACACATCCAAAAACTAGCAGTAAAAACGCGTACAAAATGCTCAAGGGATGCCCGCTTGTCCGACAGTTAAAAATTTGGAAAACATCCAGTAATTCCGCGCTCTGTTATTGCTCATTTTCCCTGAGTCAGATGACTGTCGCCCCTATTTTAGCATTGGACTCGTTGAATTAGCACTTGCGCAGATGATTCCATGGTTTCATCAAATGGGGTTGAAGAATATAGCGATTGCTGAAATAACGCTTTTCTGCTCTTATATTAAATCAATTCGATTTATTCTCTGTTATGTTTTTAAACATCATCACTTTTTTTATTTTTTTTTTGTTATCATTCATCACATTTTTTGTTTCATACATTTTCAATTATCATTTAGTTTACAGTATTTGATTTTTATTCTTATGCTGTAATATGAATGCAGTTTTTGCTTTTCAACGCTCAAAATTATTTACTACGATGTTCAGCTTGACAGATCATCTATTACACATTAGGAGCTTTAATCCATTAACTATTAAGGAAAAAAAATAATGATCTTTATGTGCTAGCAACGTTCATAGCTTGTTTCTAGATTAGAGAAGAAAAGTTACAAAGATATAGATGGAACGTTTTGTAGAAGATGTTTACTTTACAGAAAACGTTAATATTGACGGAAGACACGTTTTTTC
Organism: Salticus scenicus; assembly: GCA_963930645.1. NCBI lineage: Eukaryota > Metazoa > Arthropoda > Arachnida > Araneae > Salticidae > Salticus > Salticus scenicus. The sequence continues at coordinate 214,454,400 of OZ005656.1, read as the reverse complement.
AGTAGAAGCAATAGTGAAAGCAAAAATGAAAAAAGTTTTTGTTTTAATTGTATTTTCAAGAATTCATTATGTATCATTAATATTATACATTTAAACACAAATATCATACATGACTCATTATACATTTTATTGATTATTTAAACTTTTTAATGATTTCCTTCTCAGTTATTTTTAGCATGTTTTTCCACTACTTTTAAGTTTATATTACTTATAAATATTAGATCCTATCAAATATTTCTTACCTCGTGATCAAATCACCCAGAATATTCTCCGACGAAATTTCACTAATCACTATAAAAATAAATAAATAAATGATATGAAGTACAATTGCATGTTCTTAACAAAATTTTGTTGGTATGAATAGGAAATATCGTTTAAATGTAATGAAATAATATCATAATGATAAATGATAACAATAACGATAATGGACTTAATATTGTAACGAAAAGGATAATGAAAATTAAAGCAAAATGATAAAAACAAACAGAGTATACAAAAATAGCACGTTGAAAATAATGCTAAAGCATAAAAGTTTGTTATTCTACATCACGTGATTGAGCAGACGACACTGGGAAGAGCCCATTGTGATTACTTAGAGGGAAAAAAATCATTTATTTCTTTTCTTTTATCTCAGTTCGAAAATTCTCGTGTTTGTCTATATTAAAGGAACGCATACGTATTGTTCTTAAAGAATTAAATGTTTTAAAAAGTATGTAATTCATAACTCGTACCTGATTTAATTTAATTTCTAAAATTTTCTTACTTATCTTTATGTTAAGAAATCTCAATTTTTAATTATAAAGTATTTGTCATAATAAACATAGGATATTACTCAACCTTATTAAACTTAAAAAAATTTTCAATTTCTTTCCTTGAAATTATAAATAAAATCAATAGTAATAATGGTTATACTTGTATTTAAAAAAATATTTAAATAGGGAATGTGTGAAAAAAAATTAATTATAATACTTTTTTTCTAATACAAAAAAAAAAAAAAAAAAAAAAAAGAAGAAGAAGAAAAAGTTTTTAATCCTATTGTTGCCAAAACGTAAAGCATTTCTATTGAATAGAAGCTTCGAAATTTCAATTTGAATTATCTAGTAAATAAGCAAATTGTTAAAACTTGCGTTTAAAGGAATAACACTTCATTTGTACAAAATTGTTTCAAACAAATCCACCATTCTTTCTTTATTCCTTAAAAAAAAAAAAAGATTGTCTGTGATTTTTTCAAATGAGCATTTTTAAACTGTTTTTTTTTTTTTTTTTTTTTTTTTTAATATCTTCTTTTGTTGTATGTGTATGTGCATTAAACTTATTGCGTTCTACACCAGTTCGGAGAACATTAAACTGTGGTTTGTGGAGTTGGTGACAAAATCCTGAACTAACAGGAAAAGAAAATCGCATTGTTTATTCATAATTTATATTGTAACAGTTTAAATGGATGCCAATCTCACACGCATGACGAATTTGTTTTCGTTATCACCTGCCTTATAAATAAAATAAAATTCTTCGGTGTCTATTTCATTAGGTCAGTTCTATGTCTTCTGATAACATTATTTCCAAAATATGCATATAATGCGTGTGTTTTTTTCACACCAGATTTTATTTTTTATATTTCTATTCACAGTTTTCTGTAGTTTATTGTTTAGAATATATTGCTATGTTGAGGAAGATGAATAATCTATTACTTTACTGCCGTTAATTATAATTTTATATAGACATATTACGAAATAGGGAATCTGTAATACTACTCTTAAAAATTACTAATTCATTTTAACATATAATAGCAGGAGACTTGGCGTTGGAATATTAAAACAGGAATAAACTACTGCGTCAGAAGCGCCAAAGAAAAATTATTAAGGTGCATACAGCTGTTTCGGTAGCCTAAAGCGTACCGCCTTCAGTGCAAAAAGAATTCTGAATCTGGAGAAGTGCTCGTATATATAGGAGAGGGACCGGATTTAGTTCAACCAATCGGATTACGGAGGAGGTGGGAAGTGTGGCCAATAGGAATTAAGGAATGTGTAGATGTGTAAGCAGTAGAAAAATTAAGGAAATGTGGACTGAATGTAAAATTTCCAACAATCAGACAAATAGGGAACAGCGAAATCACAATTTACAAGGTTTTTAAAATTTTTATAAATATGAAAAGCTTCAAAGAAATCGAGTTCATGAATGGATTTAGGATCTTCATATTTAAAAAAAATTTAAAAACCCTGTAAATTGTGATTTCGCTGTTCCCTATTTGTCTGATTGTTGGAAATTTTACATTCAGTCCACATTTCCTTAATTTTTCTACTATTTACACATCTACACATTCCTTAATTCCTATTGGCCACAATCCCCATCTCTTCCGTAATCCCATTGGTTGAACTAAATCCGGTCCCTCTCCTATATATACGAGCACTTCTCCAGATTCAGAATTCTTTTTGCACTGAAGACGGTACGCTTTAGGCTACCGAAACAGCTGTATGCACCTCAATAATTTTTCTTTGGCGTTTCTGACGTAGTAGTTTATTCCTGTTTTAATTACTTTTAACATATTCGGTGCCGATCAGGCGCCACGTGTGATGCGCAGTATTGTTTCAAATAGTGGTCATGTGAGATCGGCAGCGAATGTGTTAATGTTACGTTATCGACAATTTTTTTTAATGTTCCGTAACGGATCTTTATAATCAAATCGATAAACTATGGAAACTGATAATAACAAAAGAAAAAATGATCAGTTATAGTCAATAGATAAGCAATAAATTTATTTGTTAACAAATGTATTATATATAAATAAATAAATATATATATATATATAGAGAGAGAGAGAGAGAGAAAAATTCAAAAATGATATAAAATAATTGAGCTTAAAACATTTATATAGCAAAATTTTTTATTTTTTTACTTTTTTCTTTGGATTTTTAATTGTTACTTATCATATTATTTCACAAAATATACGAAATGCGGAAACATAGTATAATATTGGAGGTATCTGGTTTGAAGAAAATATATAGTTTTGTATCTATTTAAATTTATTCTAAATATATATATTTTTTTAAAAGTCATATTTAGAATTCTGATATAATATCTATTTATTTCCAAAATTATTACACTGAACATATAATTTCTTGTTAGCTTTAAAAATTTAGAAGTATCAGCAAGTTTAGTATTACATAAAGTTAAAATATTTCAAAACATATCCCTAAAGAAACTCAGCGGTAATACTTTATCCATATAATATGTTGAAAACGAAAAGTTAACAAACAAAGTGCTTACTCTGCTAAGCTTTCTTGCAAATTATATGCAACTTTAAAATCAGTTCTCTTTTAGATTTTCTAAAACATAATTTATAAAATTGGAAACTGAAAAATCTGTATACCATTCTTTTTCTCAAAGAGTTAAAGTCAGCATATTTCATTTTAATTTCTGAATAATTACAAAAGTTATTTTAAATATTCGACATTAGTTAATAAAATTTAATATTTTAAATATATTATTTTTTGGAATACTGCTGCTTAGAACGAACTTATGATTTATTTATTTTTTACTTTTTTTTGCTGTAGTTCAGAAACTCCAATTTTAAATTCTTCATTATGTGTTTTTATTTGTTAAAAAGGTTAATGGAAGTTCAAAGCTTTAAGAAAGTAATTACACATATAAATATAATGTAAATTTAGGATAATATATTTTTATTTGTAAAAAATTAAATGTTTTATTCATTTAAATACTTTTTTATGTGCTGAAAATGTTTATAGTACGTTCATGCAGAATCTATTCGAATGTTGCGGTTCAAATTTTTAAAAAAATTTTGCATTAAAATTTTAACCATTTATCTGAGAATGAATTTTAGGAATACAAATAACAAAGTTTTGAAATTGTAAACATTTTCATTTTTATATAAATTTCTTAGAATTTCTGTGACAGAACAGACTTCCAATTGATGAGATTATATGAACGATGACATTTGTTCTCAACTATTCCTGGTAAAAATTTGCTTATTAGAAGTCTCCTGTTTTTCAAGGAAGACGTCATACCGAATTTTTTTTTAGTTTTAGTAGAAGTCTCCTTAGTAGAAGTCTCTCTCTTTAGTAGAAGTCTCTCTCCTTAGTAGAAATATCCGTAGTAGAAGTCTCCTGTTTCTCGAGGGAGACTCCATACAGTAAATGTTTTTAAAATAATTTTCAGTTTATTTAAACACCGGTGATAAACAGAAATTTTTGAAAGGTTGGCAGCTATGAACATATGGTTTGTTCCAAGCAATTTATAAATGTATGAAGTACTAATTTCAAATTTTTTTAAGAAATTCTGTTTTCGTTTTATTGTGGTACACCAGTTACCTTTAGAAAGCAATAAAATTATTACTTGTACACTTTCATTAAAAAACTTAAAAAAAAAAAAAATCTAAAACCAATAGCAAATAATGCCTATGTCAAAGAATTATACAAAAATCTACGAATATGAATTTAGACTAAATAACATTGCCGAGGTAAATAAATCTATTAATTTTATAATAAATAATTACTTTTTAATTACAAATTTACATAAATATATATATACATATTGTTTACAGATTTACACTAAAAAAAAAAAATGTTATATTACAGAAATTTCTCGCAACAAAGTTGCCAGAAAGTATCAGTGTGATATCGAAAAAACAAGTTAAGGGGACTCTCTACCTATCGTCTGCGAAAGCCAAAGCCAATGTTATTTTATGGGAAATTTTGCCCCATTACAAATCTTTAACTAATACATATTTTTAAATTCCGTCTTCGCTTTCCAAAAATTCACAACTATTAAACAACATATCACTTTCAAAAAAATTGATTTTTTTTTTTTTTTTTTTTGAAAAATTTCCCATTGTGAAAATTCGCATTTTACAACCTCAAAATAAAATATTAAAAATTAAAAAAAAATAATAATTTTTTGAAAGCGATAATTTGTTCAATAGTTGTGAAGTTTCTGAATATGAAAACGGAATTTGAAAATATATATAAATTAATAAGTTATAATGAGGCGAAATTCTCCATAGAATAACATTGGATATGGCTCCTGGGGATGATAAGTGCAGAGGTCTCTTAATAGAAAATTTTCGAAATAGAAAAATACAAGAGGTACTAAACGTCCCCCCTCCCCCCCCGTAGGGCACACTGTAAATTATCACACATTAAACAGAATGCTCCTCTTCAAAGCGCCAGAATTTAATCTGTTTCCACTGCACAATAAGTGACGATGCTACCTATCAGCCGTGGAACCACTTTTCATGCTCTTACATAGTACTTCCCGATTTTGCTGTGGTACCATGTTCTCCGTATGCAAAACAGAAAAATATATGTAACCATCAGCTAAAATCTCTAGCAATGGTTATAGGTTTTATCAAGTTGCAGATTGGCAGGTTAGTTGGATTTAACGTCACACTAGCACTGCACAATGGGTAATTGGCGTCGGTCTGGGATGCAACTCTAAGGATGGCCCGGAGACATGCCATCCCAATTTTGATCCTCCGCGGAGCGTATGAACCCCGGCTTTTCTCCCCAAAGCACTAGAAGGTGTAAAGAACACCTACAGAAAAGATGTACCTTTTGACAGATTGAGATTAATTCTAAAGTAAATGTGTGTATTACTAAAAAACAGAAATTTCTTGTAGGAAAATTATAGGAACTCTGTTGGAATGTTACATGAATTTTCCCTGTTTTAATGGAATTTTTTTACAGTGTAATTGATGATGATTTTTTCTTTTAATTTTTTGACTAAAAGTTTAAAATAATAATAATAATAATAATTCGTAGAATAGCAAGATACTTTTTCAAATTTTAATTTTATTAGTACAATAGGAAAATTTCTTTCAGGCAGCAATTTTGCATTGTTAACATTTTGCGGTATTCCAGTTCCAGTATGCTAGGATACCTGCCAATATCCAACTTTACCATTTAATTTCTTAAACTAACTTAAAATATTTAGAAATTTTATTGATTTGACTCAACAACAGTGAAAATTCCTTTTAAGTAGTTTGGAGTATAAGGTTGATTTTTTTTTATACCAACAATGTGAAAAATATCAGGGCCGGGAATCTAACCCGGGCCCTCCACTTAATGTGCGGATGTCGTGTCAAATCCGTAAAAACTTTTACAATTTTAAAGACTCGCTCTTTAGCTAGGGATTTTTCATTGATCCCATGTACAAACCAATTGCCGATCTTGGTATCGAGACTTTCGATATACATAAATCGGATGGCTTCTGAATATTCGTTGGCTATATATTCCAAATATATATTAATGATGGTTTCTGGATATTGTTGGCGATACCTTTTACAAATGTATAAATAATGGCTTTTGCATATTTGTTCACAATATCTTCCGAATATATATTGATGATGGCTTCTGAAAATTTGTTGGCGATATCTTTGGAGTACATATTCATGATGGCTTCTTGACTATCGGGTGACGATATATTTTTGAATATGAATTGATTATAGCTTTTGAATATTTGATAGCGATAACTTGAGGATTGATAGATTTTGGTTTACAGTTTAAAAAAAAAAAAGAAAAAAAAAATATTTTTCTTTCATTTTTTTTACAAGATTGTAATATATAAATTAGTACTGTAATACTAAATTAAATTCTGCCGAAACCATAATTTATTTATTTATTAAGATTTTTCTATTCACCAAAGTTTACGTTAATTAAATTATTTTACTTAAATTAGTGCCAAAAATTAATAATATCACTTTTAATCCAATGTAATTAGCAATATAATACACAATCAGTTATACATTTTTTTTTTTCATGTTAAAATAGAAAATAAATGTATAAATAAATTTTAAATGATAAATTCCCACTTGATATTTAAGCTCAATAATCGCTTAAATATTTTTTTAATTTTTAAACCATTGAAAAAATTTATCGTAAAAGCACTTATTATTATATTAAAAACGAGCATTCGTACATTTGGTTTCCGATGATAAAAATAAATGATACTATTACGGCAACTGCCACAATTTCAATAAAAAACGTTATTCTAAATCCTTTACATTTTAAAATAAAATTTATCAGTATGGAAGGAATATATTTCGAAATATCCCCCCCCCCCCCCACTCCTGAAATATTCCCGAAAGAAATATACTGCAAGATCGAATGATAGGTTATTTCTCCTCTGTCCATCTTAACTAATCATTTCTTAGGGCAATAACATTTTTCATTTCTACTGATGTACTTATTGATTAAGTTGCTTCCATTTTAGTTACCTAGGAATCATTTTCATGTATTGGGTCAGCAGCATTTATAAATGCTTAAATTATCAATTTAGAATATTCTAAATACTGGTAGACATCATCGTGCAACTTTTTGTTTATTATTTATTTAACTACATTAATAACCTGAATTAAATTATTTTTTTTATAACACTTGAGAGTGAAGTAATACCATGTTTGTGTAATAAACGTAATTTAATAATTTAGAAAAGTTTTGTATTATTTTACTTAAAAAAAAAAAAAAAAAAAAAAAAGAAAAGAAAAGGTAATCAAGATAACACAGTGCAATTAAGTCTCTTTAATGAGTAAACTTTATGAATTATATTTCTATTTTCTTCGAAAATACAATTTAGTAACTGAAAGTTACTTTTTCAAAATTTCATATTCTCATTTCTTGTTATATCTCTTACATATAATATAAATTGGCTCATTTATTAAATTGAATATAAACACATATTTTCGGGGCTGCAAGATTTGACATCTCATTGCGGAATACTTACACCAGAAGTTTTTATCTATAAATTCTATCATATTCAATCCCAATAAATTACTGCGCTAATATGATAAAAATTAATGATAAATAATCTAGTGTGTCACTCACACGACTTTCTCTTACCCTGAAATTTAATACTATAAATATATGTTGGAGATTAAGAGGTAAGATAACGAGACCTGATATGTAAACCTATGTTAAAACAACTCAAATTAGACTTAGAAGAATTTTAAATAATAACTAATTTTGAGTGAGGAGTTAGAGCCTACCTCAAGTCCCCTTTAATTACTGCATATACATTTATAAAGAATTTAAATCTGTTATTAAAATTAATCAGTATTGATCAAATTTTTACAGCAACAAACTTATATTAACTTGAAAATACAACTTTAAGATCTCCTAAAATTATTAGTTTTTAAGTTACTCTAAGAGACACAGACAAAGATCAGATGTTAAAAATTTGATATCGGCAATCAGGAAGTTTCAAAACTTGTAAATATACAAAAAACAAGCGATGAATATTTAGCTTTAAAACGTTTATTATTTAAGATTATATGCCAATGAAGAATTCATTTTAGTTCCTGAGCAACTTTCCAGGACATGATAAAATATTACAGTAAAGCACATACACAAACAGTAAAAAAAGAATGTTATCGCTTATACATTTGCAGCCATGTATATCTTTTGAAGATTAGGTACAGACCAAATTGTGCACTTAAATATAATACTATAGTAATAACATACGGCACAACCTGAAACACACTTCCATTAATTTTCAGCTATTGTCGCGCTATATTCTCATTCTTTTGTGTAGCCCTGTAAATTAACAGCCAATAATTTCCCAACCATATTCTACATGATACATGTTTTTATGCGTATAAAAAAATATATTAATTTAATTTGATCTAGTGCAGTTTATAGCTATTAAAATCTACTTGCGTGCAATTTCCCTCATAGACACGTAATGCATTTGAATTCTCTTGGATGTCCCTGTACACGAAACAAAATATGATTTTCGGGTTCAGGGAACCTCAAAACGTATAAATATAACAAAAACTCACTTTTGAAAATATGAACTTTATGGGTAATCTACTTAATCTACTTTATGGGTAAGAGAAAGAAAAAATACCAGTTAAAGAGTTCCATAGAGAGAGACGGAAAATCTTGTACCCTCGCATGTTTTAACATTTTATTTTAAGTAAGCTGTTTTTTAGGCAAATTATGTGAAGCAGATTATTTAGAATTAAAAAAATCTTAGATAATAACTATTAATAATTTTGTTTAAAGCGATTTTTTTTTTCAGCATACGAATGAACAAAATTTCCGTAATATGGAATGGATATTATACTTTTTTTGCATGATATACACAAATGCGACAATATATAGTAAATCTTTAAAAACAGAAATAAGTCGTAATTACTTGATATTACATTACTTAATTTCAATTAATAAACCTAAACAATGTGTGTGGGGGGGGGGGGGGAAATTTATACTTTATGTGCGTCAAAAAATAAGGTAAATCAATCTTTTGAAGGCGAAACACAGATACAAGTTCATTTCCAATTACACTACTCTGCATGCAAAATACCACCATTTTTGCAAATTTTTATGAAAAAAGACCTCCTGAATCCGAATATGACGTCCATTGTGCCCTTTCACCCACCGTTTTTTCGGAGGCCCCTCTATTTTTATCACTTTTCTGTAATCTTAATGCTATAAATTTGATTTTTAGGAGGGGAAAGGATTATTTTAACTGTCAAATATCTTCTGACGGGCTACAGAGTTGTAAGATTCTAAAACTTGAACATTTGCGGCAAGGTGCAAATTTAGGGCGGAATTTGTCATTAAATTTTTGTATTACATTTCTTGTATTTTTTAAAATCTATTATTATTGTTATTTATTAAACATTATATATTTTTGTTTTTAAGTGTTAAAGTAATTCTTTTTAATTCTCTAAATCGAACTCATGGCCATAAAATTACCGAACAGTGATAAAAACTGGGGGACGGGGTGGTGTCCCGAGAAAACAACGGGTGACTGGGTAAAATGTGAGTCATATTCGGATTCAGGAGGTCATTTTACATAAGGATCAGCAAGAATGGTATCAGAGCTCTTTCATTTTCTTTCTTTTTCCAGCGCAGTATTATTTTATGTATATTTCACATTCAATTGCTCTTTATTATAGATATTAGTTACATAAATTCCTAAAACATAGTGCAATAACAAATATATATATATATTGGGTTGTTCGGAAAGTAATTTCGGTTTTTTTTTTGTGTGGAAATGAAAGACAGTTTTCGTATAATAAACAAATACTTTATTAAAATATATATTGGCCGTTCTGGTCCAACACCTTCTGTCATCTTTCTGGTAGTAGCATAATTCCACGCTCATAAAATTTTTGGTCTTTGCTGGCAAAAAACTGATCGAGGTGGTTTTTGACCTCCTCATTTGAGGTGAAGGTTTTACCGTCTAAAAAATTTTGGAATGACCGGAACAAATAATAATCCGATGGTGCCAGGTCTGGAGAATATGGTGAGTGTGGCATTATATCCCATTCAAGCTGTAAAAGCTTTTGGCGAGTGACCAAACTTGTATGAGGTCTCGCGTTGTCTTGGTGAAACATTACACCTTTCCTGTTGATTAGTTCTGGCCTTTTCTGTTGAAGTGCATCATTCAGTTTGTCCAGCTGATGACAGTAGACTTCCGAATTAATCGTTGTGTTATCCGGTAAAAGCTAAAAAAAAAAACGATTCCTTTAAAATCCCACCAAACAGACAGCATCACCTTTTTTTGGTGAATATCGGCTTTGGAAATGGTTTGAGCCGGTTCATCTTTTATGCTCCATGACCTCTTGCGTTTGACGTTGTTGTATACAACCGATTTTTCGTCCCCAGTGATGATGCGCTTCAAAAACGGATCATTTTTGTGACGTTTGAGAAGCGAATCGCAGACGTCAATGCGGCGACACAGATTTCTCTCTGTGAGAACATGGGGAACCCATACACCGAGCTTCGAGGATAATCCCAGGCCTTTCAAGTGGTCATAAACTGTTGAATTTGATAAATTTAACCTCAATCCAATCTCACGTGTTGTTATTCGCCGGTTCGCATCAACTAATGCCTTTATCGCGTCTTTATCAGCTTCAACCGGCCTTCCCGAACGTGGTGCATCTTCAACATCAAAATTGCCGGATCGAAATTTAGCGAACCAGTTCTGGCACTGGCGTACTGTCAACACACCTTCTCCATACACATCGGTCAATTTCTTTCTGGCTTGAACAGCATTCTTACCCTTTCTGCAGTAAAACAGTAAGATATGTCGAAAATGCTGCTTATCGCTCTCCATATTTAAAAGGGCACCAACCAAAAACTACTGCGTAGAATTAATTGGAATTTTTCATACACAAGCCTTGCTATATGAGCTCTCAAAGCATATAAAAATTTTACGGTGTAAATGTGAAGTTGGGTGCAAAAAATACAATTAAATCCTCTGTCGGGAAAAAACGAAATTACTTTCCGAACAACCCAATATATACATCACAGAATGCCACCCCCCAAAAGGTGTTGTAGTATAATGGTGTTAGTGTAAGAGTTAAAGGATCTGGTCTTAAGGTCAGGTGCCTTCCGCGGCGGACTTCTTTCGGTGTTCTAGACTAGAAGGTATTCACGCAGGTTTTTGAAAACAAAATCTCGGAAAAATTTGGACACGCCTCGGTCGATGAGTAAAACCTAGGATCGAACCACGTACTTCCTGTTTTCGACCTTCGAGATCAATATTTCCCAGTCACTGGTGGGGCTTAATATTATAATGAAAAAGAATGATTTAAAAATTATTTTTTAAAGCATTAAAATATCTTAAAACAATGAATGTATTTTAAATTTTCCAGTTTATTTCAGAATTTTTAATTCTAACTACAATTTCAATTTACAAACTATGTAAAAATGAAAATTTGTAAATTTATTGTGGCTTTTTTATTAGGGCAAAGTATCTGAATTCTTCCTTCCTTCTTCTGAGATATCTCGTAAGTTTTCTTGGAGTTAAAAATAAACATACTTTATACATTGAAAAACAGCTGGATCTACAGTTGGAAGAAATTTTCAATCTTTATTTTTTATTATCCATTAAAACAAATAACTAATTTTAAAAAAGATCACTTATGTGTATATTTTTAAGCAAGTGTGATATAAAAATCAATGTATCGCAAAGTATATGCAGACAAAATAAATTGAGTCTTCCTTTTTTAAAAACTTTATGAAAGAAGCGCAGCACATTGTTCAATATTCAGATAGGGGAAAAATAAAATAAAGAAACAGCATTAGCAGTATCAGTAACACGTGTTCTTTACTGCAATTGTTTCAATTTCTGTATCTGATTCATTTAGCTGAGAATGTGGTCCTTATAATGAAATCTTAGCAATATGCAATACTCATATTTTTCTATAGGGGATTTTTATTGCATTCTTTTAAAAACTTTTTTTTTTTTTTTTTTTTTACTTTTTGATCCAAGCTGATTTTTCGCAGATGTGTCATGATTTTATATAACCGCCTCCCCCACACATATATGTATGTATGTGCGTGCGTGTGTTTGTGTGAATTTACATGTATGTATATATATGCATGTTTATTTATATGAAATTGTGATCATTTATTTATTTATTTATTCATTTATTTTTAATGAATTATAATTATTTCATGTTTTTTTTTAATCTATGTAATGCTAGGTAAACGCAAAAATTTCATGAATATTTTTTAGTTTACATTGAGATGAATCTGATTATTTTTTTATATTTTACACACACACACATATTAAATATATATGTTTGTTTTTGGAAGGGGATAGGAAATATAGAATGATTTGCTAGTGTAATTAGTTTTTCACATAATCTGATAATGTTAAAAAAAAAAAAAAAAAAAAAAAAAAAAACTAATCCTTTATACTTTCTTTAATATTGTTAACAATATATAAAATAATGAAGACAAAAATTTAGAAAATGAAACAAAGTTACATATAAATATTCCACATTTTTTATATTAAAAAAAAAAGTCATTCAAGTATTTGTATTAGTAATTGTTTAATATTAGCCGAAATAAAATTTTAATTGAAAAATTATCTTTGTTTGAGGAGCTGAGGTAATGGGCAAGTTTTAAATAGAATAGTGAATGCAGATTGAATGGCTATTTTTGAAATAAATAGCAATATCTATGTGAATCGATTTTCAATTTACATAACGTGACTTTCTTTTACCCCCATTTCAAAATATTTCTGTGGGTAACAACTTTTTAATTAACGCTGTTATTATAAATTGGAGTATAAAATTCGCGTACGAACTATCAAGTTTCTATCACAAGACCAAATTGTTTCTATCACAAGACCACAAGACAAGTTTCCAAATGACATAATTAAATCTTTATCATTTTTACCCCCGCTGGATAGGGCAAAAAATATTAATAGCATTGTGACTCCTTCCATGTACTAAGCAACATGCCTTTAATTTTCTTTTCGAATTCGTCAGAAGGTTCACTATGTTATAGTGAACAAACAAACTTTCACATTATTATAGATCTATTTATAATGCTTTTCTGCATTAAATTTTCCTGTACTTTAAAGCTTTTATGATGAAAATTCAATAATATGAATAAGTAAAAACCTACATTTGTAGAATTTTCATGAATTCATATAAATCTCTGCAATACCAAAAGACTTGGAAAAAAGTACGTGTGTAGTATTTTACACCTGTTTCATTTTTTTTTAAATTACAGAAAGCATTCTTTTGACAAGAATCGACCAGATTTGGCCAATCCAAACGAAAGACACAAAATTTATACTTCGTTTTTTTACGAAAAATCTTCCGAAATCACCTTAAATGTTGGCGCACTATCGACGAAAATTTTAAGTAATTTTTTTTTTCGACTTTTGCAGAGCGCATTACCTATACTACATACTAATGAAATTTTGTTTTGTTTGGAACCAGAGAACAGGCTCTAGAGCTTTATGAATAGGTGAACTTTAATTATAACAACCTTGTATATAGTTTAAATTCATTATAAGATATTAAATCATAGTTTAAAACTTTTTAATTTTAAATAATGAACATTATGTTTTGTAATACGACTTTTATAGTTTGTTTGTGCAACATGACTTTTTGCACTAATACCATGAATATCATAAGCTATTCTAAATTTAGACTACTTTTCTGATTAAGGAATTTTAAACAATAATCGATTAAGCATTGTTAAGAGATTTAAATGTAACATACTTTTTAAAAGAAATATAGTTTAAATTCTTCTAATTAAAAAACAATAAATTAAATGTAAAAATTCCATTTTAACAATGGTTTTAATTTTTATCATTGAAACTTTTAATTTTACCTACCGTTTACATACAGTTTAACTTTTTTATTACTTTTACCAATGAACGTTTTAAGTAAATTATTTTCTTGTCTAAATGAGAGGAAAAATCGTTGAAGCATTTATCATTAAAATTTTTATATTTAAGGACATTTAATGAATCATTAATAATTGTTTTTATAACTCTGATGAATTAATTAAAGCATAATGATATTGAAAATTTAAACTTGATTTGTGTCAAGAGTAGTTGAGGAAGTATTAAAAATTCTTTTTTAAAACTTTTAAGAAGTTGTTATTTTTAAATTTATAAATGTAAGAATTCATTTAATCTTAAAGTATTTCATTATATTCTTAAGTTCATTATATTTTTCATTATTCAAAGTGGTTTTACATAACACACAAGAAAAGAAAATATATTTATTTATTTTCCTTCGCAATACATACTAAAACGCAAAATTGTAATTTCATTATTGCTTTTAAAATGTTTTAATTCTCTAATGACATTTTTAATAAATGGGTCTCTATAGAAACAGTTCTTGAATAATTTTGAATAAATTATTTTTAAAATATTTTTTTAGTGTTTTTTGTTCGTTTGTTTGTTTATTTTTCGAACATGCATCTGTAAAGAAAGTATTGTAATTATGTCAAAAATCCGACATTGAGATTTTAATGTATCTACACGTTTTGATCTCCCCTGTGTTCATATTTTCTATTTTTAAGGTGATGTATGTGTGTATATAAGAGAGTATGTATATGAGTGAATACGATAGCGTCTAAAAGCTTTGCTCGAATGAGCTGAAATATTGTACGTATGTTAAAAGTCATCATAGCACAATCACTATTCATTTTGGTGAATCTAAACACTAATGAATGGCGAATCTAATAATGGTGAATATAATAATAATGGTAAATCTAATCTTGTATAGGAAAATATAAAAGAAAGTCATGTGATGGCCACAACACACTAGTTGCTTTCTTTTCTTTTCTTTTTTTTTTTATGCTGAATGAGACCAGACATTTTTCAGCAAGAATTTTAATTTCGCAATAGCCATTTTCAGCCAAGCAGAGCATCAAAAATAATTAAATAAACAAATAAATTATAAATATTACATTTTACAATTTTCAATATAAGCATTTTCGGTATCTTAACAGTTATGAATAGATGCTTTCACATAAACTTAGCATGTTAGCAGTTATAATGTATCCGTCTTACATCATAACAGATATCCGTAACTGTTAATGTATTGTAAATGTTTTCCTTTGCCGTCTCGGCTTTTTTTTTTTTATGTTTTTTATTTGGGATATTAAGTCATTTTCGATAAGTTTGTTTTACAATCATTTTATAAGTTTTTATATTTCTACATGTTGTTTTGCAGTTCTAAAATACTATTTTTGCCTTTGTATTTAAATATTTTTTCTTTTTGTATAAAAAACCTGCAGTGATTAAGTTCTGGGTAAGATGTATGTAGCTAAGCTATTTTCTGTTTTCGCTAGTACACTTTGTCAAATACACTTTATAACAACAACAAAAAAAAAAAAAAAAAAAAGACGCACTAAGAAGGAGTTATCCAACTGGGACGAAAATTGGTAGATGTGATGTAAATGTAGAGAATAACAAATGATTATAGTTTTAGAAAATTTGGGTGATTTAATCAAAAGAAATGACCTCACAAAGTACACAAGTCAATAACGCATTGGTCCATTTCTGACCCTTATGTAAGGAGTTATTCGGATTGAAATTAATTGATAGAGTTGGCAGATGTACTCCTGCAAAAGAGAAAAACATAATTTCAAAAAATAAAAATGTGTGTTTATATGGTGCAACCACGTTTCCTAAAACTAGCAGCGAGGAACAATCCTAAAGCATGAAGGGGTACCAAATTGACCGACAGCTTGAGATTTGGAAAACATCCAAGAATTCGGCACTCTCTTATCGCTTTTTTCTCACAATTAGATGACTGTCTCCCCTGTTTTGACACTGGACTCGTTGAGTCTGCGCTTGCGCAAAGGCTTCCATGGTTTCGAGAAATGTCGCCAAAGAATATACTTTACAAATACTCTATTTAGGAACCATGTATGACACGAAATAAGGACTGGCAATCTCTTAAAAGAATTCCAGTAAACACATAAATTCGTAATTAATCAGCACAACTTCTAAGAAAAAAAACCAGACTGAAAGTGTGATTTCAAGTCCCCACTACAAACGATTCCATGATTGATAAGATCTGCTGTACAAAATGCCTTAACACAATGAGTGAAAAGTGACGAACCACCATCTAAGTTAAGGATAAAATCATTACAGTCATTTATAATTGATGTTATCAAAATAAATCATTAAGTAAACAACACATTTTTAAAAGTACTCCTGTAACTTTGTATGTCCATTATATATAGTTTTATAATGAATATTTTTAATTCATAAAAATTGTCTTTGAGGTATTTTCCTATTTTGAATAGTAAAACCCATCTTTTTTATAAGCCTTCTCCCCCAGATTTTCAAAAATTGCGTTTTCAGGATGTCTCAAAACGAATAAGTCTATCGAAAACTGGTATTCGAAAATTTTTACGAATCTGAACCACTATCTAACTTAAGGACAAAATTCTTACAGTCATTTCTATACAACGGTATCAAAATAATCATTAAATAAACAATCAGTTTTTAAAAGTATTCCTCTAACACTGTATGTCCATGCACTGATAAGTATAAAGGATTTAAGTCCATAATCTTGATTTTTCAGGAGACGAAAAATAAAGTTAAACTAACTAAAAACTAATCATAAGAATCGATTAGGGAAAGGGATTGGGTTGATTTATACCATTCAGTGATTGTTAATCTTCATTTAATAAATGGAAAATTTTAATTAAATATTTTATACTAAAGATTAATGCTAAATTTCTGACTTGAATCTTTTTTTACCAATGGATTTTCTCAAAGACTAAATGGCATGGATTTAAATCCTTTATACCAATCGATAGAGAATTTTTTTCTGAGTCTGACTATGAACTTAACTCAAAATCGACATTTTTGGACTTAAACCCTCTATACTTATCAGTACAGATATAAAGTTTTACAAGAATGGAAGTCGAAAAAATAACTGGAAGTAGAAAAATTTTACGAATCCGAAACATTTATCTATTGAATATAGAAAAAACAAAATAACAACGTTTTATATTATAAGAAAATGAATGATGTGAAATTATGGTTAAAGTTCATTAAAATAAAGATTTTTTTTTTTTTTTTTTTTTAAATTAGTTTACAGTTTAATGGAGAAAGTTTGTCTGGGCAGCAATCAGAACCAATTTCTGGACTTCTAATCAAATGATAAAAGTTTATTTAGTAAAGCAGTAGATAGTAAACAAAGAGTAATGCCGTTAGTTGACCATTAAATGATGCATGTTGCCAAGTAAATGAGTGAAGGGTCTTGTTCATGGAAGGTGCAAGAAAGAAAAACATGCATGCCATCAAAAACAATATTTGAAATGAATGTCAAATTTTATTACCATATCATTGATCAATGTAATTTTATGGTATGCAACAGTGAATTTTGAGCCTATTTTCATTACAAAGGTTGTATATTAAAAACAAATCGCTGTCCTGGTGTGTTGATGTAGGGATTAAAGTCGGTTGTCTAAACTTGGAGCCCTAGTGTCTGGTGTGGATGCCCTACCTCTGAGATGCTTGCTACCCCGCATATCGAAGGAAACCACGGAAACCACCAAACGGTTATGCCAATAAGCGTGATCTGGGATTGAGCCCGGAATCTCCCGTCTATCCCATCCAAAACAGAGCATCTTGGTTATTGATGATGTCTTGCTTGTCTAAATCAAATTATAGTACCAGATTATAAGTGCAGATTTATTTATTTATTTATTTATTTTTATTTTTATTTATTTTTATTTATTTATTTATTTATTTTTTCAAAATAGAAAGATATACAGAAATCGATTCAAATTAAAAAAATCTAAAAATTTATTATGTGGTGCACATTTTCCAATAATTAGGAAATAAATTTTAAATAAACGCATAATATATTTTATAACAGCTTCGTGATTTAAGAAAACATATAGCATGAAAATAAATACATATTTCATTTAAACAAGACAAAATATATTAAAAATTATTTACTTTAATATATTATTTCACATTTAAAATTTCATTCTACAAGAGTTAGATATACATGTTTAAATTTTAATTAAAAACTGAATTGAGAAATTTAATCATTAAGTTTTGTGAAAGAAGTTAAAATATTTCATAATACTTCTGACAAGAAATAATCAGAAGTTTTATGTGCATAAGATCATTTTGTTTTCTTTAATTTTATTATACGATTTAAAATATTAATAAATGTTGAATTCCAGATAATAAATAAAAGTTATGTAATACAAAGTCATATTTATGGAAAACTAATATAATTAATTAATTAAACAAATATTTCATTTTCAGTAGGCATAAAGGTTGTATTGTTTTCAAATATTTATTAAATAACTGTGTTTTTCTTGTACAGCAACAACATTTTAAAAAAGTTTATTTATTTCAAAAATATTCAATAGTGTATGATATCAAACTAAAACAAGTTTATTTAAATTAATATATATAAAAATTTGTCATTTTATTTTTAAAAAATGCATGTTCCTTTTTTAATATGCTAATATATTTCCTATGGGAATTGAAAAAAAAATAAATAATAAGTCATATGGTGAAGAAAAATAAATTCAAATACATTTCACATATTTAATTCTTTTTAAAAATGATATGAGTTACGTTTGTATAAAGGAAGATTATATGCAGGGATTTTATTTTTAGACTAGCATGCCTGCTTCGCTAGACATTATATATAAAGGAATTTTCAAATAAATAAAAAATTAAAAATAAATAAATAAATAAATAATAATGACTATATTTTAAACTATTTTACAAATAAAAATTAAAAACAATTTCATTCAAACCTCTTAAAACCTCGCTTCGGGTCCCCACTGCTTGAATATGCGCCTTAACCGAACATTTCAGTTAAGGTGCTGACTGGAAGATGAGTAGTCCTCGCATTATGCAAGAATTATATTTTTCGAATAAACATTTTTCAGACGGATTTTTATCCTCACTTTATAGCAATAGGTGGCAGTACCAAACAATCTTTCCAGCATATTATTATTATTATTATTATTATTATTATTATTATTAAATGTTAAAAATAATAATAATAATAATAGTTTTGTGATTAGCGTTTGTCTACCGCGGTCGATACACCGCTAAGTTTACAAATGTTTTTTGTCACATTCTCTTCAACTTTGAATTTTATGATACTATGAAGACGCTAGTAGCTATTTTTCTTATCAATTGTCATTTTTTCTATTAACTGCTTGCAAAAACTAACACATTCACTTTTGGAGGATTGAACCTAAGATCTTTGACAGTCGCTCTAACCAACTGAGCTAATAGGCCACAGAAAGTCTTTTTACTTCTACCATTCTATCTCTAGAGACCATCTTTTTCGGAAATAAGGGTTCGAGGTGCAACAGGAAAGGTCAGTACTGACCTCTATGTAAAATTCTGTAGCTCTGCGATCAGACTTAGCCTATAAAGCAAAGGATACACACACACACACACACATGTATATTCATTTTTATATGTAGAGATTACCTCATTCCTTTATAGGATGACACTTGTTTAAATATATGCCCTTCTCTTAAACCTCATATCTTGGTATTGAGAAAAAAAATAAGATTTAAGAGATTAATTTAAGAAATATTTTTGTTGTAATATTGTAAATGTTTAAAAATTTTACATTAGTTTATCCGACAATTCACACAGAGACAATTTGTGGTTGAGTAAGTTTAACGTCGAAGTTCGACTACACATTGGTGTACTATGTATGACAGTCTTGCAATTTCGGAGACATTTCCTGACAATTTTGTCACTTCTCTTCTTTTGCTCACTTCCAAAAGTGATGAATTCTCCTGTTTGGTACTCAGATGACCTGCGTACGAAATTGTGGAGCAAACCTGGATGCAGCTAACGCTCTCGGACAACTTCGTAGCTGGTCGAGAAAGGTATGACCTTCCCAAGTTTTGAGAGTATTCAGTGCTGCTTGACAAGTTTTAGTTCTCATGAAACCACCGAACATTAGAATGTAAAAATCGAGGGTACAAATATTAAAAATCCATTAAAAAAGCATGGAATGAAAACGATAAAAACTCACAATGTCAAGTAAGTTAAAAAAAAAAAAAAAAAAAGGCTAACACCGGAAAGAATAAAAAGAGAAAATTGACTAAGAAAAGACATCAAAGAGCGGAAATGGGTAGGTTGGGCATTAAAGCTAACGTCGAGGGTTTAGTACGTTTCGCTTACATTTGACTCGGTAGTGGGTGGGAGCCACTGAACTTTAGAAGGAAGAAAAGGGGGAGGGGATGGCTAAAAATCCATAGAAAAATTATGGATGAGAACGAAAAAAAAAACTCACAATATAATGTTTTTTTTCTGTTAAAGCTAACACCGGAACGAATAAAAATACAAAATTGACTAGAAAAAGACATCGAAGAGCATAAATAGGTGAATTGGGGTATTAGACATTAATCCTCCTGCGCAGTGATACAATAAAAAACGTATTAATCGGAATTTATGGATGGAATGTTATACGTAAGCGAACGTATATCATTTAGAGCAGAGATCCTTGTAGAGTGTCCATATGATGCCCTGGAGATGTCATGTGCTTTCTAGCGACAATGCATTACTAAGCAGTAACAGGCTTATGTAAAGGCTTAGGCTTCCAGCTGAAAAACCACTGAAAACAACATCATATCTGCCGATTGAACTATAATTGTCCTTAAAGAATTAACGATGGACAATTACAGCATGATTTCAGTTGTTTAAAAATATATTTATCTCATTTTTTGCAGGTGAATCAAGTGGAATCACTTTCAAAAGATTTTTTTTTTTTTTTCCCTTGCTTTTTTTTTAATTCATGTTTACTCAGCTGCACAAAAGACAAAGTAAAAATAACTATAAAAATTCTCTTTTTTACTAGAACAAATATTTTATCAGTTATCTAAAATAGTTTAAATTTTTATTTGCCAGACTTATAAATATACCTTTTTGAGCAAGATAGAGAGTTCATCCTTACTATATTTTACTTTTTTATTATACGCACGAAAAAAAATCTTAACGAAAGTTAATATTTTTCGCTGGACTTAACACTCATTTTTTATGATAACATTCTGTTTGAGATGATTTTTTTATGAATCAAGACGTTTTTATTCAAGTATATTATCGGTTTCACACTTGATCATATATGTGTCTATCTTAACCCCTTCCGCTCCAGGCTAGCTGTAGTGTAAATATGTGAAATACCAGATTATAATTTTGAAATAATGCAATACATAAAGAAGTAACAATGTGCATTTTGTTGTGAAGTAAATATATTTAATTAATGAAGGTAGTAAATATGAATACATATCAAAGTATTTCAATTATTTATAGCAATGACTGCTGTAAGTGGTTCATCATCACTGTCATCGCTTTCGCCGTCTTCACTAGTTGTAAAGTCATCATTGGAATCTTCAAGTTCGTCATAATCGGGGATATAATCACTATCCGAATCACTAGAATCAGAAATTATTCACAGTTTCAAACACCGGCAAAACACACAAAATCGAGGAGCGAAAATTACACACAACCGCAGCCACGAGAACACTGGCGTAGCCAAAACTAATAGGTCACCGAGACTACTAACGCTATCTAGTTGTCAGTAATGAAAATACAATTTCAAAATACCATATGACAAATAAATTAACTCTCTCTGATATCACTACAACGTTGGGCTTATTGTATCGTATACTTTCTTTGGACGTATGCACGTACGTCCATGGTATTAATGGTCATTAACACTAGGACGTACGCACGTACGTCCCTGGAGTGGAAGGGGTTAATATTAAATTGGGTATTAAACTTGATCAACAAACGCTTCTATATCAAAGAAATTTTCTTTTTCTTTCGTTCTATTTTTTCGTGATTTTTTTTTCCTAAGTTTGCCTCTTTCAATCTCAGTACTAATCTGAGTGGGAGACACGATTTTAAATGCTTAGATAATTTTTTGTTTTTCACTTTTTGTCTGTAACTCTTATTTTTAATTATTTTTTCACCTATATTCTAAAATTTGCTTTTTTGGGATATATGCCTTTTTTTAATTAAAAAAAGAAACAAGATTAAAAAATTTTAATATATATAATTATTATGAAAATCACTCTATGGTTATATTAATAAACCTTTGTTTAAATATCATCATCATCATCCTCATCAATTTCAGCCTTTATTACTCTACTGTAAGATGAAATCATCTACTAGGAGATTAAAATTTTTCCAATTTTCTCCAATTATTCTCTATTCTGCTCCTCCAAACTTGATAATCTCATCTCTCCAACAACACTGTGGTCTCTTCTTCCGTTTTTTCCTATCTCTCGGTATCCAAGATAGGACAGTTTATTTAATATATAGATGTATGTGTTTATGTGTATAAGTGAAAAACCTTTTTACACATTTTACAGGGAAAAAATGAAATATATCATGAATAAATGGAAGAATAAAAATAATAGTGTGATAAAAAATATAATAAATGTAATAATGTAATAATAAATAAATAAATAAATAAATAATAAAAAATATTCAAAATCCAAGTATCAAAGCTTGCATTAAAACAATACTTCTTCAGGGGCAGTGATTAATTAATGTATTCAAAAAATAAGATGTGTATATAGACATTAACATACGTTTATATTTTATCTTAGTACACTTTTGAATTTTATGTTTTAAAGTTTAACTAGAGATTAAATATTTATAGAGAAAATATCATAAAAAGAAAACAAAAATCTATATTTTCACTTAATAAAATATATTTGTTAAAATGTTCATTTTGTGAGCTTGAGTTTCGATTTCTATTAATTGGGATAAATGTTAGGTTTCCTTATTTTTATTGCTTTTAACAACCGAAAATGATTGCATCGTCTGTAGTAAATTCTCTTCAGTTATAATTCATCCATAAGAAAAAAAGACAGAAATAATAATTAAAATCTTATTTTAATATTGTAACACATCTATATAAATTTTTCATAGTTATGATAGAATTTACATATAATCTATAGAATATAATTTATATATAGTTTATATAAATTCTATCTTCAAATTATATAGATATTCTGAATTATATTATATTTCAATACATTTATAAAAATAGGGTAAAATGTACTCATGTTTTCTTATAAACTTACTAAGCTATGTGATTATAAATAAGAGCAAACAGATGTATTAAGAAACTACGTTGATTTAGTTACCATTATTTACCAGAAACAGAAGATAAATTATAGAATAATTACGAATTTACCTACGAAAATAGTTTAAATAGCTTATAATAAATCTAACTGTTAAAACATCTTAATAACTTCTGTCAATTTTTTCTCATCATTTCAAACACTCCCGTATTATTTTCAAAACTAAAGTAGCATTAAAATTGCATATTTATTTTAGATTGTTAGAATGATTACACACTTACGGACCAAAATAGATTCGTTTAGTTGTAGATAAACACTCTGAGTATTAAAAAATCTCCATTTTTTTTTCTCCTTATTATAAACATGTTGGTATGATTTTCAAAATGAAACTAACATTAAAAATAAATGTTTATTTTTAAATGACACAAGATCAAAATCATGACACAAGCATTTCACACAAGATCAAAATCTGCGGGAAGTATGTGTCCTAGGAGTTTGAAGGAATTTCTGTTTCGACAAGTGTATCGTTAATTTTAGATGCTTTGCTAGAAATGTGGCACAAGTAAAGGTACTTTTCAAAATTTTTGGCCATTTTTCCCAAATTCTTATGTACTTACTGTCATTCACTACGGTATGTTTGTGAATCTCAACCAAATAAAAAATGCGCCTCTATTTTAAGGTAAGTACAAGCCCTTTCATTTGTCTCTCCGTGGCTCAGTTGGTAAGACCGCCGTGTTTGTAATCCCGTGGTCCCGCGTCGATACTCTGAAGGTCCGGAGTGTTAATTTTTGCAGACAATTAGTAGAAAAGATGTCAATCGATAAAAGAAAATTTATCGTTGCCTAAACAGTATTCTAACAATTTTTGAAGAGATTTTGTGGACTACAAGCGCCCTCTATTAGTCGGAATATTCACAAAAATGTCAATGAAACAATTAACAATACAAAATAAATAATGATTAGGGTTGGGTCGGGTTTAGGAATAAGGCCGATTGACTGCTGTAGGTCCTAGGCCTGAGGGGGAGAGCCCTCCATGAGGAAAAAATAATTAGGAAAAAACACATAAACATTAACCAAATCAGTAAAATGTTAAGTTATAATATAAAAAAATAATAATAAAAAGGTGCTTCAAACGAATAATTAAATTGCAGATATTGGCCCTTAATCAGAAAATGAAATCACAAAACTTATAGGCAATCGTGTGGTGCTGCCATTTGTTGTGAATTGTAAGAAATAACATCTTTTTTCTTAACAGAGTTCAAATTTCCCCAATTTTAGTTAATAATAATTAAAAAAAAAAGATGTACTTTTTTTTTTCCAAATTTAGTTTTATTCTAACTTCGAAAAGCTTTATAAGATACGCTATAATAAGAATTTGGGTTTTAAAAGTTTTTTGAAATAGATTTATTTAGGGATAATGCTCCCAAACTGAACAGTTCCGGTAACCCATACATCCGCTTATATCCATTAGGCATCTAAATTACATCCAATGATCCATAAAACGTAAAAATATCGTTTAAATGTAGAGGAAATTTAGACGTGCCTTTTTCGATGTCTAATAGATGTAACATGCTGGATCAAAATAAGATTTAGATATCTTTAATATCTGTTAGATGTAAAAAGTTCAATTATTGGATATTAGGAAATTTATTGGTTATGTAACAGACATCTAATGGATGTAAAAAGTTCAATCATTGGATATTAGGAAATTTATTGGATATGTAACAGACATCTAATGGATGTAAAATGTTCAATTATTGGATATTAGGAAATTTATTGGATATGTAGCAGACATCTAATGGATGTAAAAAAGAGTGACATTTGCCGTGCTAATAGATAACTGTAGGATGTTTATATAAGTTTAATGGATCATTTTTAAACATTTATCGATGTTAATAGATGACTTATGGATGTAAGTGGCTGCGTAGAAAGTTTATAATGCAGGCTTCTCTTAATATGTCTTCTAGTAGTGGCAAAATCAGAAGTTCAGAAGCTTTACAATAGTTTTATTGGCATAGGACACAGATTTGCAGAATCTTTCTAGTTGTTTTCCTGCATCTAATTGTATAAAATTTCGCTGTTGAAGCAGACATAAGATTATTTATACCTGCATTTATTATAAATACATGTCACACTATTTTCTGAAGCCTAGCAGCAGCGCTTTTCATAATAGCATTGATTAAGTAAACAAAAAGAGGAAAAAACTAATGGGAAATTGCAATAGCCTATAACTTTAACATGATTTAGTACTGAGCATGCTGAACAAAAGGCCTGGGAAAATAATAATAATAGTTTAAAATAGTTTATGTTAATAAATAATAATCTAGTACTTATTTAAATACAACATACTTTGAGCCTTCAATTGTTGCTGAAAGCCTGCTGGAGTAAATAAATATTACAGTCAGTTTATAAAAATTCAGTATGAAGATAAATTTTAAGCCCAAACTCTCAGAGCCGCCTTATTCTTACGTCCTATTGTCGAATTATCTAAATTTTTTTCTTATAATAAGTAAATTTTTCTCCTATCTCAATACAAATTTTGCTATACGGTTTTTAGGTGAGGTCGATAGCTGCATGAAAGGTATCGTCTGGGAATTTGAAGAGAATTCTCTGCCACAAAGACATCGTCAGTTTTAGGTCCCTTGCTAGAAATATGACACTAGTATACAAATTCTGGAGCATATATTTAACTAGACAGCGCAAACTTCATCGAAGAATGTAACCTACATAAAAAATCACATGACGAGCGCTTTTAAATTATTAACATTATAACATTTTATTCTATCAAAATAGTATATTTCAGCAAAAGTATACTGTTAAAAATAAAAAAATAAATAAATAAGGATGAATCTAATATTTTAGCATGTTAATTTGTTCAGTGAATTTCTAATAATAAATTATACTATGTAAATTTTTACTTGTATAAAATATCAATATTTTAAGGATATTCTTTTTATTATTTTTCTATAATATAGTATAGAAATGAAACATCATATATTATAATAATTAGATTTAAAAAAAAAGCCTTTGATTTTAAATATTTATTCCCATCTTTGCTAAAACAAAGTTTTCAACTGATAAAATTTAACTTTTAAAGAACAATATACTCTGAGCGTTTGTTAATTTTAAAATCTTTTAATTTTAATTTTAATTTTAATTTTAATTTTATTATATTTATTTATTTATTTGTTTATTTATTTATTATTATTATTTTTAAGAAACAGAAAAAATAATTTTAGGAAAATATATGTTTTATATGGTAACAGATGGCGCCACAACAAATAATCCTGAAATACTATAAAGAAATTTTCGGCGAAAATGCATATGACGATAACCGATAAGAATTCGCGAATTGCTTTGTTTTAATATACTTACTTGGAAAGTATGAATAAATGAATTTATCGTAAGAATTGCTTTTATCATTAAGCTTTAATTAGGTATAGCTAAGATATCTGCTCGATTGTTCGTATTGCACTGCGCAAAGAGAAAGGAAGATTTCTGTTCCGGATTGGTTCAATGATCGGTTCGATTTCTTAGCGCATGCTGAGATAATACGATTTTGGTCTTACAAAAACAGCTCTGTGCTTTGATATGTAAGATTTTTTTTAATTTAAAATGTTTCATACAATCGTTATTAGAATATTTTTTCAGACACACCTAAAAACTATTCTTACTTAAATTTATATTGAATGTTTGTACTTTAATTGACCTCTAAACAGACAGTCTTACTTACATTATTAAATATTCAGTTTTGTTGTATCTTTTCAGTCAGAAAAATTAAAGCATCTTATGCATTTAGACAACAGTATCTTTAATATATACAATAAATTACATAACACTTTTTCAGCAGATAAAAATCATTTTCAAAGCTCCAGTGTGCAAATAAAACGGAAAAGAGACTTTAGATATCTTCGAGTGTTTGAAATAAGTTTACATTAATAAAATGTTTTACGTATCTCAGATCGCTTTACAGAATTTCCTATCAAAGTGAAACTCGTCTTTGAATTTTTATGCAATGTTTATTCTTATGTAAAAGTATTTGCTTGAATATTTACTTTTATGCAACTTTAGTTTCAATATGTTGCATGAATTTCGAAAATTTTTACGACTTGGAAAAAACATTTGGGAATTGTAAAAAATGAATGAATATTTTCGTATTACATTTATTTATTTTTTCTTTAAAAGTCGATAAATAACCAATTTTCCTGTGAAAGGTTTTATTGTAAGCATAAGATACTATTTTATAAATATATATATATATTGTGATATTTTAAATGATCCTCAATAGAAGTGTTTTGTATTTCCATTTGATAAAGTCTTTTTAAAAAGTGTTTGTATAAAAAATAAAACGTAAATATTAATACAGAAAAAAACGAAAATATTTTCAGATTTTATTTGAATGAAATTTTTACCATGCAAGTTGAGTGAATATATATATTCCGTACTTTATGTGGAACATTGTAAAATATCCTGTTATATTTCAGAAAATTTCTAGAAAAAATTTTGTCACTAAATGACCGTAAACTATGAAAAAATATGTGTATAAAAATTTTTCGTAACAAATTAATACAGAAAGTAATTGCAAAAAACAGATTACCCATGCAAAACGAAAAAATTCACCAGATAAAATCTGAAATCATTGATCCAGATTTCATCTGATTACAGAAAAAAATGTGTCTGAGATGTCATAAATATATTGAATTTCTCTAGTTCTAGAAAACAGAAAATTTCTCTAGAAAAGTTATAGAAGTTTTTAGTTTTTTGACAAGTATTTATTTATGATGCATATACACTCACTTATATTGTTGTTAATGGTGTTTGGGATTTAAAACTAACTGTTTACTTTTGTTCTCAAAGCATGTTGGGAAAGTCTTTCGTTTAAAATTTTGTAATAAATCTTAGACAATGTTTATGCTAGTTTCAAAGAAATCCCGAAAATTATCAACTAATCTCATAGAAAGTTTTAATCTTGACGTCATTACAGGGTGGCAAGAAATAACTTGGACGAAGTCTCAAACGAAATATCTGGAACTTCCACTATAGTTATAAATTTATTTCATTAAGTATTGATCCTAGAAAGCTGCTAAATAGGTGTAAGTAAGTTAGTTGTGATAACCATTATGGTTAACAAACAATATGCCATACTTGAATTACATAAGCAAGAAAAGAAATAATGGGAAATTGTTCAACTATTGAAAGTGTCTAAGCAGACGGTTTTATACACATTTAAAAGGTTTAAAGAACTCGGACATGATGGTGACAGGCCAGGAAGAGGAGGAAAGCGCAAAGTTAACGCATAAAGAAACAGGAAAGTTATCAAAAACCGAGTTCAACGAAAGCCTAGGATTTCAATGAGAAAGGTTGCTAGAGAGATGAAGATCAACAGAGAAACCGCACGTTTGATGGCAAGAGTAGATCTTGGTCTTTGCCTTTACAAATGAAAGAGGCTAAAAAGCTAACAGCAGAGAACAAACGCACAAGACTTCAAAGGTGTAGAGAACTGTTGAAGCGAGCCGCAGGTGATCGATGGCAAACGTTTGTCTTCACAGATGAGAAACTGTTTTTGATTGATCAAACTCACAATAGCCATAATTCTAGAGTTTGGACAGCAGAGGCACCTGGACATTCTTACATTGTTGAACGGCGACAACGACTCCAATCTGTAATGGTTTGGGGTGGGATATGTGCTAGTGGGAAAACACCACTTGTTTTTGTTGATCAAGGGATAAAGATTAATCAACAAACATATCGCAAACTCATTTTGGAAGATGTTGTCTTAGCTTGGTCGCAAAAGTTCTTTGGAAACAAAAGATGGACTTTCCAACAGGATTCTTCACCTGCACACAGAGCTAAACGCACTCAAGATTTCTGCAAGACAAATTTTCCTGACTTCATTGCAGTTCAAGAATGGCCACCGTATTCCACAGATTTAAACCCAATTGATTATTCTGTTTGGTCCATCTTGGAAGACAAGGCCCAAGTAACACGGAATGGTTGGGAAACGGTTGGCCCTACGATTCCTTCTTCGTTGGCCAACGGTTGTTTTTGGCCGTCGGCCCTCGGTTGAGCCAACCGTTGGGTGACAGTTGGCCCAACTATGGAACGGTTGGTTCCTGGTTGGCAAACTGTTGGGCCATTGTTGGTGAACACATTGTAGGCTAACTGTTATATTTTGCAGTTGAAAAAAGAGCATTTTAGGACTGTTGGGCCAACAATACTATTTGCTGTTGGCCCACTGTTATTTTGAGCCCTTTCCCCAACGATAACCATTCCCCAACGAACTAACAATAAATCGCAGTTGGGCCAACAGTCTGTGTTACTTGGGGGGTGTGTACTAAACCTCATAAAACTTTGGCATCCCTAAAGAAATCCTTATGCAAGGAATGAGATAAAATATCAGTAAGTGAGTTGCGGGCCATAGCCGAAAATTTTGTGAGATGTTTAAAGCTCTGTATTAAGACTAAAGGTAGCAACTTTAAAAATTTGTAAATATATTAGACAAAATAATGTATTCATATTTATTTTGAAGTTTGATCGTAATATTTTCATTGGCATTAAAGTTATAACGTATTATGTGTGTCCAAGTCATTTCTTGTCACCCTGTATATTGCGTAAATATACAATGATAAATTTGAGCAAATCATAAAACAAGTTTGAAATGTTATAGCATGTTTTTGTTTATAAAAATATCACGTTTAATGTAATTCAGACAGTCTTTCGACATGGAAAACATAGACTAATGCTTATTTACATTCGAATATAAAAAGAAATTGTGAGTGCTAGAAAATATTATAGAGGTATTTAAGAATATTTTTTTATGTTAAAACGCAGGACAGCTTTAAAATGAGTACAAGACGAAAAGCTTTTAAAAAGATTCAGTATACTGTTTACATATTAACTAGTATAAATATTAGATATAAACAGTTACATATTTACATGTAAGCTTTTTATAACTATTTGCATATTACTAACTACATACTACTTTAATGAACATTAACTTTTAAAAAAGGTACTTTCAGAACTGTTCTTTAAACGGTTTAATATACTATTTACATACTATATATGTACAAAATGCTCACTAAACTTATGTCTCCCAAACTGTGTCTAGAACGGCGATAATTATTACTTTAATCGGGGTGTTTAGATGAAAAAAAAATGTTGCTGTTCTCTACAGATTCAGTTCAGTTGCAATGCCAATTCGTGGTGAACACTTTAGTTTACAAAATCAGAACTCCTGAGATGGTGCGGGATACCATAAAATAGAACACTCGATCACCTTTCATATTAATCATTGACACCTTGACAGTCCAGTGGTACATTCAGAATATCCTCCAGACACGTGTGCTGCTACTCATGGCTGGGATCCCAGCAGTTATTTTTCAATAAGATAATGCTGAGCTACACACTGCAAGGGTACCACAGGAAGCCTTCCCCTATATTACCGCATTACCCTGGTCTGCCAGATCACCACATTTGTCACTAATCAATCATTTTGGAGATCACTTGGGACGGCATGTTGGGCAACCTACGAGTTAGGTTAAACTTGAGTCCTTATTACAAAAAAATTCGAATGAGATGACTCAGGACAGCATATGAAAATCTATATGCATGAATACCCACCTGTATCATGCCCTATATTTAAACTAGAGGTGACTTGAACACAATATTAGAATCATCATTCATCTGTAGCTTTTTCTTCTTATAATAACTTACCCTTTGCTTTTAAATTTAGGCTCACTTACTCATATCAGAGTTTTCCTTACATTTATAAAATTACGTTTCATCCGGACATCTCTTTCTTTGTGCACTGCATTTTTATGGCAAAGACTGTATGAATATTTGATCATAAATCAAATATATCTATATCAATATGTATTATCATATATGTTAATTTAATCATATACACTTCTACTTTTACGTGTGCGCATTTATTTGCATAAGAAAAAATCGTATTCGTTTTTGTATTCAGCTTACATATTACTCATATTCAACATTTTTACGTAATTTTATTTATAATAAGATACAGAAGCAAATTCTTGCCATGTATACCAAACGAATTAACATGAATTACCGAATATATACTCTTTCGACGACTTCTTTTATACAAAGGAAACGTTTTTATAAAAATGCTTAGTTAAATGATTGCCTTCATAATGAACATAATTACATAATATTATGAATCATTTAATTATTTCTGCTAATTTGATTTGTTTCTTAAATATATATTTGTCTAAGACTGATTACATAATATATAGAAATCCATTTTAATTTTTTTTTTTTTTTTTTTTTTTTTTTAGAAAATCATTTTTAATTTGCTTTAAAAGAATTCCTTTGTTTGTTTGTTTTTCAATAGATTCTACTTCTAAAACAGAAAAAATTTAAAATTATTGAGAATATTTTAACGTTGGTGTTTAAATTTCAAAATCAAAACTGCAACTTTAAATTTATGTCCCATCTGTTTCAATTTCTCTTATTTCAAATAGCTATGTTTGTAAAGGCCAATTAGGATATTCCTTTTATCCTTCAGTAAATATTCGTATTTCAAATGAAATTTTTCAAATAATTTTAAAACATAAGATCCGTTCGTAGAAATACTATTTTTTTTAAATTCTTTGCTTAATTAAGAGTAAATATTTCAGCTAAAAAAGAAAGTTTTCAAACGAATTTTAAGCTGTTTATCGAAATATAAACTGTGCTCGGTAAAATACAATATTTTTAATTTGTTAAAAATTAGTGATTATGATTTAATATTTAAAAAAATGTGTTATTGAAAATATGGTAATTTTTAATTAAATTTACTTCTGTTGATTTTTTTTTTTTTTTTTTTTGTGTGTGTGTGTAAATAAGAAGTTCAAAGGCGGTTACCTTAATCATCATACTATTAATATTTGAGAGCATATATGACCAGTTATCTCATCCAGAACTATTGGATCAAAATAAAGACTCTTTAAAATAATAAAAGATGCGGAATAACCCAAAGGCTTCGAATTGACCATTTAAACTGAATAATTCCAATTAGTTAAAATCTATAAACATAAAACCTGAAGTGAGTACAAAATAAGCCGCCCAACGTACTGCTAAAGAAAAGTTCGCCTATTACAGCGCCAACTGCTTGAAGCGATTGAGCGTCAATGCAGAACCAGCAGCAGTTAGATAAATTAGCTAAATAATAAATTCTAAAATTATATATAATCGCACTATACGAAATTTTGGGAGGTCTTTTTAGAATCTTCAATAGAATCTTTTTAGTTAATAATAATTATAGTGCAAAATATATTTAAATATTTTGACCACCGAAGCGGGGAAAGCCTGTCAGTCATATAGATATTTTTTTAACACTTATTGACGTAAATTCAGAATGGATATCTTTTTGATATGTTGAATCTTTTGAGTTTTTTCAGAAATATGTTATACATACTGCGCAAGGTATTTGAAAACACACATTGTAATTGACAAAATAGCATTTGCGTCATTATTATATACACATTTCAAAGAAAATGTACAGAACTTCTAGATTAACTTAGGAAAATAAAAGAGGTGCTGTCACACTCTCCTTCGCCGTCAGACACATCCTTTCCAAGATTACTACCATCCTGAAATTCCTCTAGTCATTCATCTCCAATGTCCTGTTGTTTGTTATCTAGGTTAAGGACGATTAACTGGACTAGGTTCCGAATGCAAAAGGCCAGTATTTACGACCGCAGTAAGTGTCAAAGGAAATCACGAAAAACTCCGAACTGCTAGTAGTCCAGTCAATAGGTATGTAAAAAAGGGCTTACCTAGCAAAAGGTGGGGTAGAAGATTTTATTTTTTTAATTTGTACATATTAGTACTAATATGCAAAAAACGAGTTATCCAACATGGGCGGCCCCGGGAGAACTTTTGTCGGCTGAAAAACCTCGAAAATTTACTAGTTTTTTGTCATTTTTCGAAATATCTCAGAAATGGCTGAATTTAGCAATATTTTTCTATTATAAAGTTTAAAGAAGATTAAATTTCCTACAATTTTCTTCATTACAACTTTTTTGTAGCACTAATAGCAAGCGTGTTACAGCCTCTTGAATGTCGGCATTTTTTCTCAAGCTAATAAAATACAACTCAAAGAAATGGGTCGGCGCATGAACGTTTATTAGAAAACGGAAAGAAAGGAAAGGACATATTCAACTGTCTGACCTTAGGAAATGACATCTGCTTCGTAGCAAAGAAGGTATTTAAAAAAGAAACCTTCCTTCACCCCCCCCCTCTTTCAATTAAAAAGCTCTCCCTTTCCTCCCGCCTCTTCTCATCCTGTAGCTGCCTCGGCTGAACATCTACCTATGTTATTCGAGTCAGTTCAAACGTGCGAACGTACTGTTTTAACCCGTGAGCGTTTTTTATTACAATAACCAGACTGTTTGTTTCATTTTCAAAATCAGTTTGAATAAAGGTGAAGTAAAGATTCTGAAGGAGAAAGGTATGCAAAAATTCTGTAAAAGTGCAAAGCAAAACGTCAAAATGAAGAACATTAGTGTTTTTTGACATGTAAGAATTAAAAACATGTAAGAATTAACAATGCCTGTCACAAACGATACATCAATGAGCGAATGATTGCAGCATATGTACGGCGTCATACAACTGGTGATGGAGCCGGTCCAAACAGTGCGGCTCCATGTCTTCCATCAAGAACTGAAGGTTTTAGTTTTAAAGATCAGTGTTTCTTGTGTGGAGAGGGGATACTTGAAGATTTCTTTAAAAAACAGGAACGACTTCCTGAGCATGAAAGAAATTTTATCCACCATGCTATGAAACTGGGTGTGAAAGAAACAATTGTAAATGGTGCCGAAAATCGTGGGGATGAGAGAAGAAAAAAAGTACTTGAATGCATTGTAAATGTAAAATGTTTAGTTGCTATAAATACTGGGTATCACAGATTTTGTCATCAAAAACTGCACTAGAGGCCTAAATAAAGTGAGATGAAACGAGGATACTACCCTGCAAGTAACACTGATGAGGCAATGGAATCAATTTACTCCTACCCTGAAAACGACTCGGAGGAGTGCCAGTCTCATAAAGTATTTGATGAATAAAATAGAGGGTGATTTTCGTCCTGGCATCAGAACGGTTACATCATGCCTTTGCAAAAAATATGGTGAAGATGTTTTAATAGCCGAAACTGCCAACAAGAAAGCAGTTTGCTTTCAAAATGTTGGCTATAAAATACTCAGTGAAACTGGTATAGTAACAAGGACTCTGATCCTCAACAGGAAAATGTCGTACTAATTTCATCATTGGACGAGGCTGAAGAAGATGATAAGCTATCCTAAGAGCTTATATAATTACTGCAAGACGGAGAGGAACAATTTGAGGACGACACACCTTCCTTCTACTTCTGATCACTATTGAAATTTAAGAACCCGGGCTTTCAAAACAACCACGAAGAAAATGAATATATATATTATACATTAATGTACGTTTCTTTATTTGTTTCAAGGCTAAAGGAATCACCTTATAATTTATATATAAAGTTAAATTTATACAATTTACTTTTGTAATTATTTGCTATTGTTCTTCAAACAAGTTGCCTATTTAGGAAGTTCATTTAAAATTAAGATTGTATATTGTTATTATCATCAACATTAATATAGCAGTAATTAATGTTTATTACAACATTATGTATTGTATCTAAATATCATTAATGTTTTATAATTTAATAAATAGTTGAATTAAAATATTTATGTATAAATGCATTGAGTTTTTGCTTATTAGCATCCTAGTATTTATTTATTTACATTTATGTACAAATATTTTTTATTTTTCTTTGTATGTGTTTGAGTGTGTATTATGTGTTGCAGTGATAGAATACTATACATCGGCAGTTATTGGAGTCTGATGATGACTACTGTTGTTAGGCCATAATTGTCAGTGCGTGGCCATAGGGGGGGGGGTTGTAAAAAGAGGAAAGTAAAAATTAGAAGGGAGCAGATTTGTTATCTGTCGTCCTTAGTGAAAAAAAAAGAAAAAGAAAGAAAAAGAAATGATCTCCAATTTATCTGGCGAACATATTTAATTCCTTTCAAAAATCACGATTATTTTAACAGGCTATATGTTAAGAGAACAATCAAGAATATAAAACAGCATTTCTTACAATATATATATTGTAAAAAAATACATCTGGTGTGTGTATTTCCGTATTACGTTTTAGATCACCAAATCCAAAAATCCCAAGGACTACAGATATCAGATCTATACCATTAAAAGCTGTTAAGCTTTCTGTAAATAAAGCTTCTATAATTCTAATTATTACTACATATTATTTAGAAGGAGTAATGCGCTTTTTTTACGAAGTTGAGAAAACTGTTTATTTTCAAGAAGCTGTTACGCGCTTGCTATTAGTACTACAAAAAAGGTGTAATGAAGGAAATTGTAGGAAATTTAATCCTCTTTAAACATTACAATAGAAAAATATCGCTAAATTCAGCCATTTCTGAGATATTTCGAAAAATGACAAAAAACTAGTAAATTTTCGAGGTTTTTCAGCCGACAAAAGTTCTCCCGGAGCCGCCCATGTTGGATAACTCGTTTTTTGCATATTAGTACTAATATGTACAAATTAAAAAAATAAAATCTTCTACCCCACCTTTTGCAAGGTACAATGTATTTATTGACTGGACTATAGGACAACTGAAACGA
The DNA here is from genome assembly GCA_963930645.1 of Salticus scenicus. NCBI lineage: Eukaryota > Metazoa > Arthropoda > Arachnida > Araneae > Salticidae > Salticus > Salticus scenicus. Next base: position 214,418,396 of record OZ005656.1, on the reverse strand, counting down.
TTTCGAATCGAAGCCTTCCCGTCCTGTTTTCGAGCTTTGAGGGAAGAAACTTTAACCAATGGTAGGGAGTGTAATTTTCTGAGAGAAATGGATTTCCTTTGGAGATGCTGCAACAATGTGGAGATGAAAATACCAGAGCAGCCAGGATTTCTGAAGATCTTCACGGATGGAAAAATTTTGTTTAGAACCAGAAGATAAATTGTAAAAGAAATCAGTGTCTGTATAAATCCTCAAAAGAATTTCTCACTGTCATATACATTAAATTCTTGCTTCAGTATTTCTCATGGCTGCCGTCAATAGTAAAAGCAGTGTAATTACACAACTTTTTTTTTTTTTTTTTTTTTTATAAATATATAAATATATATATATATTTTTTTTTTATAATTCTTTTATTTACACCGACGTGTCGAATACGGTTGCGATGAACTATCTATGTAATTATATGTATATTACAAATAATTATAACTTGTGGATATGCAGATCAGGTACCTTGACCTCCTTCTTGCATTACTCATTACGCAGTTGATCATTTTTATTCACTACATATTACTTAAAATAATTATATATGTATATATACATATACACATGTATTTGATTAACTCGCTAAATAAACAAATACGTTCACCCGAATGATATATTTATACACATTGAACATGGGAAAGAAGTTCCACTTCTCGCTTGCTCTTTATTTTTACAATACACAATTTTCAAAAGAACTCAAAAATACATTTAAAATGGATGGTTGAAAGATTTATATGTGGTAAGTTAAAACGAAATTATTGAAAATTTTCATTTCCAACAAAGAAATAAAAAATGTAAAAACTATTTTTTGAAGAATGACATCTAAAGCAGGCGTCGCTGACCTTTTCGATTTCACGTACCTCTAAACCCAATGTTTAAAATTCCCTAAAGCACTAATTTCAGAATTTAAAATTCCGCGCACCATTAATGCGATTGGTTAATTAAAAAACGTAAATATATTTTTAGATTAATGGTCATAGAACACTCTCTTTTTAAATATGAGATATACCTTATTAATATAAACATTACAAATATATTTATCTAAAAAAATCATATTTAGTCGCATAAAGGATGCTTAAATGCTGCTTGATTATCATAAAACTATTTATTGAGAAAAGCACAAACACAACGCATTTTTATTGCTTACATTTTGTAAGAAACTCAGGCAAAAGATTTAAGCTCAATAGAAAAAAGTCTGTTTACTTATATAAAACTGTATTTAGTAAATCTAATAATATGCATATTGCTATATTATTAAAATCTAATACCTAATGATAATTTTTAAATACATTTCAAACATTTGAAGAATTAAAATAATATTATAAATTTAGAACAATTCTAATTAAATAAAAAAGCAGACCAGTGTTTCAACGTTATTTCTATGGCTGATATTCATAACTGAATTATTTGTTTAGCAAGCTTAAAAAAAACAAAAAGAAAATCTTCTCTGTCATCCACAAACTTCTAATGTCTATTCATATAAGAATTAATGATTCAGAAAAATCCTAAAGATCAAATTATCACCAGTTTGATTTTTTATAATGCATTAAAAAATAAAAAAAATTAAAAAATTTCTGTGGACCACAAAGTTTTTCTCGCTGATCACCAGCTCTAAAGGACAAAAACTTGTCTTTCCTTTGAAATTTAGGGCTATATTTTTCTGAGCCCAACTTTCGTCTGAAGTTACAAAGGAAGTTGTTGTTGCTAGCCCCCGTCATTCAGCAAAGGTAAACAAAGTCTATGACTCGAGCAACTCTGATCATATCAAGAACATAGAGCGGATCTTCGTAGAGATCCCCTCTAGTTAGGTTAAGGCAGTAGATGATATGGTTAGGCGTAGCCTGATAAATAGCACACTTAGAGCAAGTATGGAAAACCTTTACTTCATCACTGAATGTCATAGACCTCAGATGACCACTGCGAAAACGAGAAATGTATGGCTGGACTTGTCTGCTGCACTGCAGGGACAAGGAACCACTAGGGCGATTACCCTGATACCAGTGATGAGCAGGAGGGACAGTGAGATCACGTAGATTGATAAAGCGGGAACACAATTCTGAAAAACTCAGAGACGCCTGAGACATCAAGGGTAGATCTCGCCACTTTTACCAAGGATAAATAACTTTGATAAATAATATACTTTATCAAATAATTTGCACTATAATACGTTGGGTACACCATAAAGGGTTACACTATTGATTGGACAATGCTACTTTCTGAAATCATAATATATGCTAAAATGTAACTTTCCAGATAGGGAGTCATATGCATATCCACGCAGAACTCCAAAATGATCACCATTAAAAATGTTCTCAGTCAGCCGCTGTACTGTCGTTCATGCAAATTTACAGCAACTAACTCTTGTGAATTTACAGCAAAAAGCATTCACGATTTAGGCTCCACCACATTTCGCCAGAATTTTCAGCATATTTGTAAATTATTTGCGGTGTAAAATTACAAAACTACTGTAAAATTTATGCGATTTTATTAACACTCAGGTCTGTGATGATTTTTTTTTTCAAGGTGATATGTTTTTCTGGTATACGTTTAGAGACTGATTAAGGAAAAACTATCTAAAAATTACATCACGTACAGTTTTAAGAAAAAATAGGGTTTTTTTTAGCTTAAAGCTCCACCTTTTCAAATGAACCTTCTAAGTTATTTTTCAGGAAATCTGGGTGATGTGAGTGAAGAATAAGAAGCTATTTAATGAATGCATATAAGAAATGCAGAGGAGGTATCACGGACGATGAAGTGCTAACATGTCAGAAGATATTGTTGAATGCTGCATAGATTATTACTCCCCCCCTCCCTTCTCAAGGCTCTCAAGCCGTGGAAAAGAGCAAAAATTCTAAAAGAAGTTCCGATAGTAACCCATTTAAAAGATAATGTATACAACATTTTTCTAACGTGGACCAGTTACAATTATTTTTTTGTCGAAACGGTACGATAGTGGTAAAATTAAAAAAATACGTGTGGATAAAGAAAATAAAATTTAAAAATGAACAATATTTAAGCACGCGAACTTAGCTCAATGAACTAATAAGAAAAATGACGACATTTTTATGATGACATTATTTTCTAGTAAAATGTAATTTTAGTTGCTTCTTCAGAATCTTTGCAAGCGTCATTTGAAGCCTAGCAATATTTTAAAGATATATAAAGAATATAAATTATTATCATAAACTGACTAAAAAAACAATGCATAATCAAAATAGGATTTTTTTTAACAAAAAGTTATTCTAAAATAAGTAAAATGTCATCGCACTCTTGGCGATAAAAATTTAAAAGGCGTGATGGAGGTTCAACTGTACTGCCTGCGAAAGTAAGAAAACTAGGTCGTCAACCATGAAATTTATTTTGAAACTTTTCTTTGAATGATTCTGTTTCACTATTGCACAATATTTATTTGGTTAAAGTAATAATTTTTGGCTTCTGGTAAATTGAAAAAATTAATTAGGTGGTGAAATTGGTATAATATTTATGAGTTTCAAATTTTAAAGTTAAATAAGAAAAGAAAAAAAAGTGCGAAAATTTCGCATGCGTTTGCTTTTTTTTTTTTTTGTAAATAATAGCTTATTTTAATGTATTTTATACATAAACAGTGTTGAATTTGTTTTGACCTCTGAGTGAATTCTTTTGATCTTCATCCTTACTTTATAAAAGGTCCTAACTTCAAAGGAAGAAACGACAAGCATTTCTATATTCAGCGTATCAAAACATATTAGATACACCCAAAGCAGTACAATAAATACAGTTACGATTTTAAAACGCTATAATTTTAAAACTACCCATCAGAGAGATTTGATATTTTACAAGAGAAATCGTGAAGCAACGAAATTTTGTTTGGGAGAGGAAAAAAAGTATTTCCAACATGTTTCTATAGATGACGCTGGTTGGTTGATATTTTACGTTGCACTATTGCTGCGCAGTGGTCATTCTTGTCCTTGAAATATGATATTTATTATTTTTTTAATTTTTAGAGTATCATTTTAAGTTTGATTGGTTTAATGTCCCATTAGTTCTATATTACTTGAAAATGATGACGGTCTAGGACAGATACATAAATTGCCAGGGTAATGTCAGAGAAAACACTTAATGGACTCATTAAACACAAGAATGTTGTTAACAACACGATGGAATAGCAGGAAACAATACACTTCAAGGGTAGACTACAATTTTTTTAGCAAAAAGAGAAGAATTCGTGTTTACAGCGGAAACAGTCATAGTGAAAAGAGAAAAAGAGAAGCTTCACGAAGCAAATATTTTACGGATAATTAAAGGCACATTGTGGAACTTTTTTTTCTTTTGCCAAAGAAAATTTCATTGCCTTAAGTTTGCTCTGGTTAAATATGAAATCGCTCTGGTGGGTAGTTTTAAAATTATAGCGTTTTTAAATCGTAACTTTAATTATAAGCACCCGGTAAATAAATAAAGTACAACTTTGTAGACCTGTGATATCGATGTCACCACCTGCTCGTATTTCAACAGCGAAATATAGAAGGAAGTTTTGTGACGACCACAATATACTAGTTTTCTAATTAAATCTGATATAAAATAAATGAGTTCAAAGATTTGTTTTGGAATACACTTTATGAGCATTAAGTTCTTTACACATAAAAAGAAATATGTTAAAAATTAAAAGGTATTTTCGTTTTATTTGTTTCTTTAATAAAAGCTGTTCTAATAAAATTTATATTAATGTAGAAGCTAGGTAAACATTATGCATATAATTTTTTACAGTATGAAAAATATGTTTGCATAAGAAGATAAAAAAAAAATTATTTAAACATATTTTAACACATTTGTACAGCAAATTGAAAGAGAAAGTTTTAAATAAAATGCAAATTCTGATTATATTATGATATTCATAGAAAGATTTAAGTAATGATGAATATATATATCCCTCTGAAAATCCTTCTTTTCCTTCAAGTTCGAAATAAATTAAAAATTATCTGCATTTACATTTATACTTGCTTTCATTTTAAAGTTTGTTTTCATAAAACTTAAATTGTGTAAAATTTAGCTTACAATCTTTTTGTATCTCAGATATTATATATTTGCATATATACGATAACTTTTTTGAAGTAAATTAAAATTCCTTAGATGTTCTTATAAAATACAAAGCATTTATTATTATTTTTTTTTTATTATTATTCAGCTCAAAATTTAAAAGGAAATTTTATCTGATATTTCTATTGATTAAATATACATGAAAAATATACAACATTAATTTTAAGACATGTACATAAGATTCTTCATTTGTTGAATGTGTAAATGCGATGCGGACAAATGCTATATATATAAACAACAGCTTACTTTGGTATAATCTTTTACTTATAAATTAAGTACAATGTTGAAAAGATTTATTTATTTTTAATAAACGATCAACAATTTATATGCTGAGAATAAAAGTTACCACATATGTTCTTAATCCCCTTGCTTAAAAATATGTGATATAAATGTGTGATATGTAATGATAATATAAATATAAATTTATCAATTTTTATTTTAGGAAATGTGGAGAAATGAAATAAGGGAAAACATAATACATGGTTCTGAAGAAAATTCCACACATTTTTAGAATTTCCATGACAAACTGTAATTATATGTGCCCTTGTATATGAAAAGTAAATAAATAACTTTGTAAAGAGCCTTTATTTTGACGTCATCTATTGAATTTTACGTAGGGCGTTTGCCTTGCACTGAGAAAAAATTCTGTAACTGACATCTAGAATCTAAGTTGTGGCTCTAGAAAAAATAGTTCCATGTCATCCTCATAAATTCGAGTCCCCTTGGAAAGCGAGTTCTAGAAGCCCCTACTAGAATTCTAGAGCGTTAGCCTATATTCTCGAGGGCAAAACTATTTAAAAATCTCTGCAAATAAATGAGACAACAAGAGGCGGGTTCCAGGAACTATAATCTTGGTTGTTACCAAATTCTAGAAAATCAAGCGAGAATTTCTCGCAATACAAATGATTCAGAATATTTAGTGTATTCAAAATATTGTTTCACCATCTAGAAATCTGTACACTAGAAATTCTCGATAATTTTGTGTATTCAGTTTATTTGCGTGCCTTATGCGCATAGATCGGAAATCTATATTTTTAGTTAAGGTACTTAGAAAAAGGCCACTTATTCATTCTAGAGGAAGGCGGTATATATTTTTTCTCAGTGTGGACTGCCATTTGTATTGTTCCTCTAAAGCATCTCTTTAAATTTCAGAATGGAAATATCCTAACATTTCTGGACTCCATTTTCATTTATATCTTTTCTCTTTTGGTAACAATCGCTTGTTGAAAGAAAATTACATGTATAAATCTACTGACAGAGACACATTTTTCTGGTAATAAATTGAAATGGACTTGAAAAAAATAGATTTCATGCGACACGTAAACCTTAAAATAGTGGAAGCATATGAATATCTCATTTACCAGCTCTTTGTAGATGGATATACTTTTTTGTCACAAAATTCCGAAACAAATATTCTTAAAACTCATCAAATCTACCCTTTCGTAGGCTTTAAAAACATCATTTAACTGGTTGCTTTTGCAAAGCAAAGTATCTAATTTTGCTTAGCACAACATCTAAGCAAAATACCTAATAAGTCGTCCAATGAACCTGCCCTCTTTCAATTCAGTTAAAGAATTTTTGTTGTCAAATGCTTGCAAACTTCACTGTCTTATTTCATACTTTTTGCAAAGTTTTTCATTAGTGGTGGTTGGATGTGCAGCATATGCAGTAGGGTTTTCTTAGAATAAATCAGTGGTTCATTTTGTAAAATTTTTATGAAGGGTCGAAGTGTTTCTCTTGGAGGCTAGTCTTTTTCTTGTAATGTAACACACTCTACAGTCGGCAGCAAAATTGCTAAAGCACACATCCACAATTTTCATACATATATAGAGGTGTGGGCTTTTAATAATTTAAAATTCGAGCATTCATATTGTCTAAATAGTTTAATGAAGCATTACTATATTACAATATTTTCAGAATGGAGAGTAGGTAAGCTGAAGTAGTCAATTTACGTTTATGGATCCATAAATTTATCGACATCCACGTCATTACAAAATAGTGTATAGTCACAGTCTAATAGTCATTAATAAGACAGTCAATTGTATTCATCTTAACCGATCATGTTATTGCTTTTTATGGCACCTTGTCAGTTTATCATGGGTCGTTGAAGACCCGAGCAATGTTAGAACACGTTACTTTTAATGAAAAAAATCTGATAAAATTCTTGAATACTTCTACTTTAAAGATAAACAATTAATATTCAAAAATATAAATAAATAAATAAACAAATATTTTATTTTTCATCGGAAATACACCTATTTCCATAAAATGCAGGAATTTGCTAAAAAATTCATAACTTTTGAACAAATTGAGAAATCTGAAAAATTCAAATTGCATAATAAAATTTTAGAATGGTATTTTTACGAGAAAAATCATGGACATGATGGATTGGTATTTCTTCTATATGTGAATTTTGAGGATGAGGTATAAGAAAAATGGCTCGGGTCTCCAATGACCCACGATAACCTGATCGGGTTAATTACACAATACGTCTTACTCTTTTCGTCTAAAAGAAAACATTTTCTATTACGACAGTCCGTCTGCTGGCGTTCGTAAACAATGCAGAGAGAAAAACAACCAACTGAAATCCTGCTTCGTCAAGAGTCCCATTCCAAGTGAGCTGTTCTACGTCTTCCTCGAACATTCGGTGATGAAGATTGCGCGCACCGTAAAGGTGGAGTTTACACTATGACGTCCGTCTGACATCACGGTTTCGTCACTATTCGTCTAGGTTGTCTCATCGCTATGAGACAGGATTTCACAGCGAGAAGAGTATTGACACTACATAGATATATTTATTTAGTTTGATCGATAATTTTTATCATCAACTTACTTTTTATAAAAACTATAAGACTAAGATCATCACTCGACAGACATTTATTTAACAAAGTATTAGGTGTCCATCATTTAAGCAGGAATTAATGCTAGCGCTTCAATAATTTTACTACCATCTATACTTCCTTGTTCGCTAAAGAAACAACAATATTTGGTGTAGCCCTTCTTACATACTGATGGAAGATCTATAATTTTCTAACGAAAACAAATTTGCTACTAAAAATTTATGTAATTTACAGCATTAATGTAACGTTCATGTTATTATATGGTTCTGCAGCATCACCAGTAGGGACCAAAAAAAAGTTTATCTTTTCTCTTATAAGGAGAGCAAATTTCAAATTCTTTGATGAATCTAAGAAAAGTGTTTATTGATCAAGATCGGGATTAAAAGAGAGAGACCCTATCAGACCATTTATATTACTTCACGCAGCAAGCAATTTTGAAAGCGAGGAAAAAACCGCGCAGTTCTCCAATTCAGACCCGATCGTAGGCAAATGTTACTCGAAGCGAGGTTCAGAGCGATTTCAATGGAATTTATTTTTGGTTTTTAATTACATAGTGATATAAGAAAAATAGCGATTCAAATATACGAAAATTCATTTAAATATAACAACGAGTGAAATGCGTCAAGTAGTAGGTAAAAAATACATTATCGAGAGAAGAAAATTTGTTAGATATTTGTCCTAATTTTTACGCGTTCAGAAAAATTAGAAATTCATTTTAATGACAAGTTATTCTATTTATACTGTTCTCTATTACTACACAATAATATTATCAAAATTTACGTTCTCTTTAAATATTTTACATAAAATTATTAAATAAAATATGGAATTCAAAATTTAATAACTCTAATAATTTTTCCCATTTTCAGACATCTGTATAAATTTCTCACTCCTCGTACATTTTGAGAAGAATTTTATTAGGTACACTAAGAAAAAATTCTGTAACTGACATCTAGAATCTAAATTGTGGCTCTAGAAAAATTAGTTCCATGTCATCCTTATAAATTCTTGTTCCTTTTGAAAGCTAGTTCTAGAAACCCATATTAGAAATCTAGAGCGTTTGCCTATATTATCGAGGTCAAAATTATTTAAAAATCTCTGCAAATAAATGCGAGTACACGAAGCGAGTTTTAGTAACTATAATCTTGGTGTATATGACCCAATTCTAGAAAATCAAGCGAGAATTTCTCGCAATACAAAGGATTCAGAATATTGTTTCACCATCTATAAATGTATAGACTAGGAATTCTCGATCATTTTGACTATTCAGCTTATTGGCGTGCCTTATACACATAGCTTGGAAATATATATTTCTAGTCTATGGATTTAGAAAATGACCACTTATTCGTTCTAGATGAAGGCGGTATATATATATATATATATGTGTATTCTCAGTGTAAGGTCCTTATGTACCAAAATATCTAAATGATGACGGTGGCGGTGAATGGTATATGGCCGACTGTCTACTTCGGACAAAGATATGGTCAGGATACACCCATGACAGGATTTTTACGGAGATTTAGAAAGTATTTAAACAAGTTTCCGAGAAAATAATAAAAATTTCCGCTGTGATGATGAAGATGAGCGCGAAATGAGACTGAATCCCGAGTTTCTAATATACTTGTTCATCTTCGAGAACAGTACTTCTGGGCCACTAGTGAGTTCTCTAAAAGTTCAATTAATACTTAAGTACGCAAAGCTTCAAAGACATTTTTTATATACATGGACGCCCAAAGTAGTTTAAAAACAAAAGTATCAATTAATTATTAATATTTTTTTTTCATAGTAATTTAATTGCGTTTTTATTTTATTTTTGTTTTTAATTTATTTTTCACACATTTATTTATTTTTCTGCTTTTATTTGCCTTTTTTTTTTTTTTAACATAACAGCTTACATATTAGTTTTAATAATAGCCATCCATGATAAAATAGTAATCTTAATATATATAAATCTCGTGTCACAATGTTTGTCCTCAATGGACTCCTAAACCACTTAACCGATTATAATAAAATTCGCACACCATGTGCAGTTTGATCCAGCTTGAGAGATAGGATAGTTTTTATTACAAAAACTCGACCCCAAGGGGGGGAGGGTGGCAAAACAAGATTTCACAAAAAAAAAAAAAAAAAAAAAAAATAGAAATGCAGTTAGACCGTTCAGAATTGGTACAAATACGTTTTAGAGGCCTACAAATCGAATGAGGATATTTTCGAAGTGTAAAGTTATTAGGAGTGGCGGGAAAGGGGGCGGAGGGGCAAAAAACAAAAAAATAGAGTTAGGTCTTTCAAAATTGGTACATAGCGGTTTTGGTACCTGCAAATTAATTGCCAATATTTTCGATTTTGTAAAATCATTAAGAGGGGTGGGAAGGGGGACAGAGGGGCAAAAAAAATAAAAATAGAGTTAGACTGTTCAAAATTGGTACAGATAGGTTTTAGAGGCTTGGAAATCGAATGAGAATATTTTCGAAAGCGTAAAGGTATTAGGGGGAACGGGAAGGAGGGCGGAAGTAAAAAATATAAAAATAGAGTTAGATCGCTCAAAATTGGTACATAGAAGTTTTTGATACCTACAAATCGATTGCGGATATTTTCGAATTTGTCAAATTATTAGGAGGAGTGGAAAGGTGGGGGGAGAGGGGCAGAGGAGCAATAAATAAAAACGGAGTTAGATCGTTCAAAATTGGTGCATAGAGTTTTTGATACCTACAAATCGATTGCGGATATTTTCGAATTTATAAATTTATTAGGAAGGGCGGAAAGGGGGGCAGAGGGGGAAAAATTAAAATAGAGTTAGATCGTTCAAATTTGTGCATAGAGGTTTTGGATACCTACAAATCAATTGCAAATATTTTCAAATTTGCAAAATTATTAGAATACACGGGAGGTGGATGGCAAAGGGGCAAAAAAATAGTAATAAGAGTTAGAGTGTTGAAAATTAGTATTATTAAGTTTTAAGGCCCGATAAATCGATTGCGGATATTTTCAAAAGTATAGAATTATTAAGAAGGCCGGGAACGGTGGGCGAAGGAACTCGCTTGCCGTGCGAACAGGTATAGGCTGCCGCAGGGAGTGTGGGTCCAGGCAGATTATTCCACCGATGAGAGAAGAATTTTTTCTATTTTATATCATTTCACTTTCGATAATATAGGGATTCATTATGAGTGTCGAACATAAATGCGCGCGCGCAGAGCACAATGGGATCTCGATGCGACATTTTTCTCGATCAGATTTTTTTCTCTTTTCGCATGATAAAAATTAATGCAATTTTGAGAATTCTTTAGTGAATCATTTAAAAATAGGGACCTGCGAAGCGGGCTAAGCCTTCTAGGATCAAGGATGTTATCAAGGACGGTCTTTATTCGTAAATAATAATTTGAATATATTGAATATTTTACTACAATATAAACCAACGTATAACATAGCCACAGCAACGCGTGGTCGGGTCTGCTACTTAAATATATATATATATATATATATATATATATATAAAATATCTTTCAATTTTCTCTAAAAACTACAGAAGAAATTTTTAATACAATTTTTATTATAAAAAGAAAAAAAAAATATTTTCGTCGTAGAAAACTATTAGCAAATAAGGATTTTCACTTCTTTCACAACATTAATTAATTAAAATGAATTAACTTTAAATATATTTTGGAAAACCAACTCGAAATTTTATACATATAAATAAAATAATAATAATAATAAAATTCTAAAAGTTTTATTCATTAAGAAAAAAAAAATATTTCCTGTTTGTTTTAAATACTAATTTATTTTTCTTTTCATTTGTCAATTTATTTTTTTTATTTTAAATACTTAATTTATTATTAATTTTAATTAATTGGTTTTCCATTGCCAATCTATTTTAGATATCCTGCAGCAAAATAAAACATATTTTACTACAAAGAGTTTTTTTTTTTTTTTTTGTGTGTGTGTGTATGTGTGTGTTTAAATTGAATATATATATATATATATTTAGCTTCGTATTTTCCTAAAAACAAATGTAAGTTGTATTTCAACATTACACTAGCACATTTTTTTTTAATGTTTTTTAGTGTTTTATATTTATATTGCAATTAACTTACGTCGTATAAAGTCACTTTTTTTTTTTCATTTTCTTTCCGGAAATGGATTTTTCTATGAGATCATTTCTATAAATTATAGTTTGTTCTTTATTTATACAGATTATTTAATTCATTACATCAAAAAATTATTCGCTTTATTTTTTTATTATTATTATTATTTTTTTTAGGACTGAGGGCAATGTAGGTGTTAAGATGACGATAAATGGCGCTACAATTATTTAAAAACTATGTTTCTTGGACAGACGTTTCTAGGACAGTTTATCATCTCCTGTCAGTGATAACAGGACCAGATAACCTCTCTAGCTGCAAAAATTTCAAAAAATTAGTTTAAAGAAAAACTAATCCGAAATTCGAAAATCTGGTTTTAAGGTGCATCAGGAGAGGTCGAAACGGACTCATATGTAAAACTCTTTAGCTCTGTGATCAGATGTTTGTCTAGAAAGCGGCAAACACGCCTCTATGTTCAACTTTGATGTTTGTTATTTTGTCACTATGCATACAGTTTAGGATACTGTGAGTACGCTGCTCTAATGCACGTTTATGTAAAAAAAAAAAAAGCGGCAGTACACAAAACCAATTTAGAAGAGCAAAAACAATTAAAGTCAAATATAAATGTAAATACTGGTATGAGCAGAATTATGAAAATGGAAAAAGGGCCTATTAGTCTCATTCTGGGATTTTTGCGTTGTCGTTTTCGATAGTTGGACATTTGTCGAAATCTAAAATTTATCGAAAATATATATCAATAATTTGAATGCGATGTTATAATTTGAAAAAAGAAAAAAAAAAAAAAAAAAAAACTAATAGTCCTCCGTCCTAAACTAAATTCTACTTTTGCCAGAATTTCATCAATTTTTTTTTTTTTTTTTTTTTTAATTATTATTATTATTAAAAGAAAAAGAAAAGAAAATTAATAATAATCAGTATCGTTACAAGCGATATCGATTTTTTTTTTTTTTTTTAAGTATAAGTTTTAAACAAATGGGCATTTTAATGCAAAATCTGGATGGCATGCTCAATATCAAATCATTAATCAAGTTTTATATGACTTTAAGTAACGTAATCATTTTTAAACTGATGTTAATTCAATTTTTCTGAAAAACAGTCTTTGGAAGAAATGAAAAATTAAACGTTTCCAGAAGAAAAAAAAAGTTAAATGAAAAAAGGTTCTAAAAATGCGTTATAGACAGGAGAAGATACGTGTGCTTCCAAATATTAAACTAAATTCAATTTTTTTTTCTTTTTCTTTTTATAACTTCGTAAAAAATATACATACCAAAATGAAAATTTTATGAGATTTTCAATACAAAATTATTTACTGATTTTTTACTATCTTGGCACAAATTTCATAGATTACAAATTAATATTTATATTTTTTCAAAAAATCTTTTTATGAAAAAAAAAAAAAAAAAACACTGGCGTTTTGTTTTGATGGCCGTTCACTTTGTTTGGTTTTGAATTTTTTTTTAGATTTTTAGATTTATTTTAATTTCTAATTTAATTTATTTATTTTCATTTTCATAATTCTGCTCATACCAGTATTTACATTTATATTTGACTTTATTTGTTTTTGCTCTTCTAAATTGGTTTTGTGTACTGCCGCTTTTTTTTTTTTTTTTTTTTTTTTTACATAAACGTGCATTAGAGCAGCGTACTCACAGTATCCTAAACTGTATGCATAGTGACAAAATAACAAACATCAAAGTTGAACATAGAGGCGTGTTTGCCGCTTTCTAGGCAAACATCTGATCACAGAGCTAAAGAGTTTTACATATGGGTCCGTTTCGACCTCTCCTGATGCACCTTAAAACCAGATTTTCGAATTTCGGATTAGTTTTTCTTTAAACTAATTTTTTGAAATTTTTGCAGCTAGAGAGGTTATCTGGTCCTGTTATCACTGACAGGAGATGATAAACTGTCCGAGAAACGTCTGTCCAAGAAACATAGTTTTTAAATAATTGTAGCGCCATTTATCGTCATCTTAACACCTACATTGAAAAGTCTGTTTAAGGCAAAAATGCCAGAACTGATATAGTGCAATGGAGGACCCGAAGCAAAGTTTTAAGCGATTTCATTTTATTATTATTATTATTATTATTTATTTATTTATAAAGTAATTTAAAATATAGTGATTAAATTTTATAAAAAATTCCTTTAAATATAAATACTTGCGAGGCAGGCAAAGCCTGGTAGTATCTCATTAAAAAAATAATAAACAAAAGTCTCATTATATGTCTCATAATATTAGTTATATGTTCCTTCTCATTCAAGATTATATACAGTCGGTAACAAGGGTGTCCGAACACTCAAAAATTCCTATGTAATAAAAGTATATTCCATACAGTTTTGTTAAATAAATCCCTACCGAATCATATTCTTACACTGACAAAGAACAGCATTCGACAAGGATTTATTTAACAAAACCGTATGAAGTGTACTTTTTTTATATAGGAATTTTTGAATAGTGTTCGGACACTTTTGTTACCGACTGTATATATATATATATATATATATATATATATATTACATTAATAGTCTACTATTATTTCAAATTTTTTACAGAAACTTGCAAGTTTGGCCAAATTGCTCTATGACTGATGATGACTCGTCATTATGAAAAGTAGCTACCAACTAGAATTATAAAGAATGGTAACCACTTTTATAAATTTTGTTGCCACTTTTAGATGTACGTATAACGCTAAATTGTTTCCCGGAATGTGTGATGATTTGCTAATATTTTGCTAAAGCACGAATCTTTTTCGTTTCTAATCGATAAAATTGTCACTTTTTCATATCTATTTTCCGAAATATTCGCTGATATATTTATACCGCAATATATGTATAAAACAGCGCATACGATATTACTTTTTGGGGTAATTTATTCTGAAAAAAAATTTCAGTTAAAATAACTTTTTGGCTTCTGTAATTTATACTTTGATGGGCATGGATTAAACAAAACATTGTTAAACAAAACATTGAAAAAATTATATAGTGAAGGAAAAGAAACAAACTAATTTTTACTCTAAACTACGGGAGTTTGTATAAGAAAATAGAGAAGATACGTGATAGAGCTACAAAATATCAGTTTTTTTTTCCTCCTGTATTTTTTTTGGTTCATTATATTTCCTCGAAATCAGAGTAAATTAAAATAATCGGTGTGTCACTCACACGACTTTCTCTTACCCATAAATTTAATACTATAAATACAGGTTGCAGATTAAGAGGTAAGATAACGAGTACTGTTATGTTAACCTGTGTTAAACAATTCAAATTAGGCTTCGGAAGAGTTATATGATAATTAGTTCTGTGTGAGTTAACCACCCGTTTCCTTAATGCACCTACATTTATATAGAATTAAATTCGGTTATTAAAAAATAATTCTGTTTTTAAAAAAAAAATTATTAAAATTATTATTTAAAAAAAAATTATTTTATGTTAATGCAGACGATTTCAATACTAGAGAAGTAGTATAAAACTAAATAATAATAATAAAAAAAAATGAATTTATTCTTAATATTACATTAAAAAAATCGATAACTTTATTTTAAATTATCACAGATCGATGGTTCAACCATTCGTTTTAAATGTATTGGCGAGCTCTTTTGAAAGATACCTATCATGAAAATTTATTGCTCTCGAGGGGGGACTTCCTCCCCGGGGGGGGGAGGCTCTTACATACACAAATAAAAATTTCCCAGTTGGCTATCTCTATTACAAAATATATATATTCGTTTCCTTTGGTTTAGTGCAGTCTATAGATGTTAAACTCTACTTACCTACAATTTTCCCTATAGACGTAATGTATTTGAATACTTTTGAGTGTCCCTGTACACGAACCGTTTGCTTTATCTCAACGAAGATTGTATCTCAGGAACTACTGCACAGAATTGCATATAAATTTATGTGTAGATGAACCTTGAGATAAATAAGTACTTACCAACTTTTTGTGTCAACCGCTAGACAGGAGGTGCTACTACACAGCGATTTCTGCAATTTAAGGAAATGCTATATTTCAGGTTCTATTGCATATAATGAAACAAAACTTGATATAGAAGAAGGCTATTGTAAGGCATTATGCTGATTCAAGTTGGATGCTTATAGACCAATAGATGACGCTACTATACTGGAAATTTCCTCGATAAAGGGAAGGCTATATAACAACTTTTAGGGCATATAACTATTTTTAAGATATTATAGATAATAAAACTCTCTTTCTTTGGATATTTAGTAAAATAACAGTTTTAATAAATTATTTGCCTCTAGTGAATTTTTGTACAAAAATATAAAAAAAACTTTTGTGGTGAACACAACATACGTACTAGTTTCAAATAGTAATGAATTACAGTTAAAACCATTTCATTTAATCAATAAAGCTTTATATTTATTCGCACATAAATGATGTTTACTTAGTTTGAAATGCATCAGCTAGCATCTTTTGTCTTTAATTAGAGGAATTCCGCAATACTACATAATCCAGTAAAATTGAAGTCGATTTTGGCTGACGTAAATACTTTTAATCCAATGAAAACTATCATGTGTTTGAAGTAAATCCCTTGAAAAATATTTGGCATAAGTCTACATTAAGTTTCATATGCCAAGAACATATCATGAGTTCTTTTTGTATTCGCTGAACTTATTCTGGATATCTTTATATGAAAAAGGAAATATTTTTCGTAATTTTTACTTACAACTAAGAAATTATTTTGTTCACTTATAAGCCGATTGTTCATGTTTTTAAGAAAAGAAAACTTAAACAAATATTATTAAATACATAGAAATTCAATTGTTCATTTTTTAACATTTATTACTCTGTTTAGTTGCACAAATCTACAAAAGTAATGTTGGCAAAACCTAAGTTCAAAATTTTTGGTTATAATATGTTTTGTGGTGTGTTGAAACCGAAAATGAAGCCAATTTTTCTCTATCGCGTACAGAATTTTGTTAATACAAGGAATCTATTGACGCCATTACTTGAGTAACTCTCCCACTAATATAATTATATGGATAGTTTCCATAATTAATTATATTAATCATGAAACATACACTGTAAAATATAGGTTCTTAAAAATAAGTATATATCAAAATAGCCCCGAAACAATATATACTTAAATTTGAAAACGCATGTAAGGTAAACGCACCAGTAGTGGACCCTGAATCAACTTCCTTCCTGAACATTGCTCGAATCTTCAGAATTATTAGGTAGCTTATTTTCCGAGTTTAAAATTAAAAGTGTCCTCTATTGGTACAGGGTCTACTACTGGTGCGTCTACCTTACTCATTTTTTAGTATATTTTACATGCTCAAAAATGGGGTTGACCAATAAGAATCCCAATATCACCATGTTTGACATGTCAATATACTCCAAAATGAGTACATGCGTTTTCAAATTTAAGTAGATATTGTTTCTGGGCTATTTTGAGACAATATTTACTTATTTTTAAGAACCTATTTTTTGCTGTGTACTAGAAACTACCGAAAATTAAGAAACTTGGTCAGTAGATGCCCTGTGTTGACAAAAATTTATATGTGATAGTAAAATACTAGCTTAAGTTTCGGTTTCAGAAAACCAAAAAAACTTACCAGTATTTTTCAATAGATATCATTTATATAATTTTTTCTTGCAATTTCAATGATTAAATATGGTAAATTTTTTCAATGAGAAAATTTTGTGTTGAATAAACGTACAAGTTAGTAATTATGTACAGATAATAGTTACGGTAAATTTATAAAAAAAAAATTGCAAAATGATAATAATAACAATAATAATAACGATAATTTTATAAGTTATTTAAATTTTTTAAATTGCCTGTTTTAAATGATGAATATTTACAGATATATTATAACATCAAACTTTTTTTATTCTTTGTGATATATTAAAATATATATATATATATTGATTTTTATAGAAAGAGATATTTTCAAAGAAGTAAACAACAAATTTAATGTATATATATATATACTTGTATATATATATATATACTTAAAATATAAACTTGCATTTCATTATAATACAGAATAATACAGAACATTCTTTAAAAAAAATATCAATATTTCTATATTATATTTATAATACCTATTCAACAATAATTCATTAAAAAAAAATCTTTATACAAGTTTAATTTGCGAAAGCTTTTAGCACAAATTTATGAGTAAAGTTTTCTGCTCATACTTGGAGAATTCTTTAGACTGATGAGCATTTTAAAGTTTTAATTTAGAGTGTAAGAGAATGTCAGGAAATGCTTGGCATTCTCTTCCCTTAATAACTGCAGGACAATGGAAAATATTCATTTAGGAAAATTCGTTCAACTATGCAAATTTGTCTTACTCTTAATCTACAAAATAAGTAAATGATATGATATTTTTTTAGTTACTTTTAATAAATAATTATAGTTTGAAAATTAAAGAGAAATGAAGATGAGATATATTTGATGAGAAATCGTAAATAAATAGTTAGAATGTCATACTTTTGTATTAATTGCAGAAATAAAATATGAGCGTTTGGCGAGAAATTAAGTTATTTACTGTTCAACGAAATTTGTTTCAAGTTTTTTAGAGAAGGATGTGTACGAATAAAAATTCAAAAGTAAACACAATAAGAAATCTATTTTCTAAAGTCTGAAAATTAAAAAATTAACTTTAATAAAAAACAAACAATTCACTAAAGTTATAAAAAAATGTAATGGATTAAAAGTTAGCACTATTGGTGCTAACAGATATATTTAGAGACTATAGAAATCCAGTATTATTTCTTTACAGAAATAAAATATAAATTTACTTTTAATAATCCAGAACTGATACGCAAACTTAAAAATAAATAAATAAATAAAAATAAAAAGGCTTGTTGTTGAAAGAAAAATTTGCGCTGAAAAATAATAATGTAAGTCAATTAGTATCTATGCAAGTACTTCAATTTAAAAAGAAACATAACAACTGTCTTAAAATGAAATAATAAAGTGTGATTTTTCATAAAGTTTACCCTTCGCAGAACAAGGTAATTATTCTGATTTAATATCAAAAGACACCAGAATAAATATGCTGCAAATTTTTACTTTCTCTTACCCATAAGGTAGAGAAAGTATTGTTTTTGGGTCAAATTTTCGAACGCGAGTTTTTGTTATATTTGAGTAATTCTCTGAAAAGTGGTCATTTCATGTCCCAGTAATCTTGAGGGCATATTTTTAAAATCACAAAAACAAAAAGCTGTCAGAACTATCAATATTAATTAGTTATGCATATAAACTGTAATTCTTTGGTTACTGGAATTTAAATATAATTTTAAAATATTTTTTGAAGTGCAAAATATCATTCCCTCACTGTGTCCCCATTCACACATGTAAGTAAATAAAATGGTTTCTATGGTATTAAAGCATGTATATTTAGATTATGTTAATTGAAAATTTATTAAACATACTTTAATAAATATTTATCCATTATACTACATTTATATATTATGCAAAGAAAGAAATCAGAGCACACTTTATTGTTGTCCCTGGTATTAGATATCATTCCCCCATCAAACTATAATTACACCCCTACTTACTCCATTAATGGCAGTACGCGCTTTATATAAGTCAGACTTAATTTGTATGGCAGCAAAGAAAAAGCCATTTTGTGTTCTGTTCGAAACTTTTTACAATGAGTTGCATAAGGCTCTCAAACGTTAGATTGAAATACAGTATTTTTATTATACGTCATTCCCTCATTCATTATAAAGTTAACTAAAAGAAATAAAATTTGCTTTTTTATGTTATTATAGTAATAAAAATATGTTTTAATAAATATTTAGTGTTTGAAAATACAACTAAACCTAATTATATTTTTATAAAGTAGTTTCTAGAAGAAATTTGTCATTCCCTCACAGTCATTCCCTCATTTTTATAATTAATAAAACTAATACTATTTCAAAAAATTATCAGATGCAGTTTGGATTACATTATTTTTTATTAACTGTATCGTATGTGTACATGCACAAAATAAAAAAAAAATTTAAAAAAAAAAAAAATAATGGATCAATTTTATTTGGACTAACTTTTTTTTTTTTTTTTTTTTTTTTTTAAGCCCACGTTTCAGAGAATGACCCATTTACATGTTCTGAGGTCCCCTGAATACGAAAATCATGCTTTTAGCGAATGGTCTGTGTGTATGTCTGTGTGTAATCTGTGTGTCTGTGTGTATGTCTGTGTGTCTGTCTGTTATCAGCATATCTCAAAAATAAATTATGGCAGAAAGTTCAAACTTGGTATTCTAAATGTGTATCATATAAGGATGCTATAGTAAGCATTTCGTTAAGATCAAGCAAATGGTTCGTGTACAGGGACAATCAAGAGAATTCTAATACATTACGTCTATGGGGGAAATTGCAGGTAAGTAGAGTTTAACGTCTATAGACTGCACTAAACCAAATGAAACGAATATATATTTTTATTTGTAATAGAGATAGTCAATAGGGAAAAAAATTGTGTATGTAGGAGCCTCGCCTACCTCCTGGGGGGGAAGTCCCCCCTCGAGGGGAGTAAATTTTCATGATGGGTATCTTTCATAAGAGGTCGCCATACCTTTACAACGAATGGTTGAACCATCTATCTGCGATAATTTAAATTAAAGTTATCGATTTTTTTACTTTTAACGAAAAAAAACTTAGAAAAAAATCCTTTCTTTTTTTTTTTTTTTTTTTTTTTTAATATTGAGAATAAAATGGACTTTTTTTTTTTGGATATATAGTGTTATACTACTTCTCTAATATGGAAATCGTCTGCATTATCAAAAAAATAATTTTTTTAAATAATAATTTTAATAATTTTTTTTAAAAAACAGAATTATTTTTCAATAGCCGAATTAAATTCTATATAAATGTAGGTGCATTAATGAAACGGGGCGTTTCATTAATGCATTTCCCCCCTCACACAGAACTAATTATCATATAAAACTCTTCCGAGGCCTAATTTGAATTGTTTAACACAGGTTTACATAACAGTATTCGTTATCTTACCTATTAATCTGCAACCTGTATTTATAGTATTAAATGTCAGGGTAAAAGAAAGTCGTGTGAGTGACACACCAGATTATTTATTTAATATGTACCACGAATTTTTAGTTGCAATGTTTGCCTAATCATATCTAAGATTAATCGTCTGCCATGTATATTAAACATGAAAAAGTCGCCAAATTTGACAACACTGATCAGATTATACGAATAAATTTAGAAGAAAAAAACTAAATGAACTTTTGTCGCTAATTTACGAAAAAGAAATTTTGGCGAAAATTTCTGGGATGAATTTTTGCATTGGGAACTAAAATTGTGTGGCATGTAGTATTCCATTTTTGTACATTCTTAAAATGTCATTAAATTTTACCTTTTAAATTTATTCTGGGACATTATTAGTATTTTTCGTTATATTTTTCACACTACTTTTTTATTTATTTATTTTTTTTTTTTTTAAGGGTATTTCCTTCTTAATTAATCGGAATTAAATATTAGAGAAATTTCACTACAAATAAAAGGTGTGAAAAAAAAGGCGGTTAATAACAATGCTCTACAATTAATTAAAATTTTAGTATTTTCAAGTTAAACTTCCGCTACTAAAAAAAAAAAAAAACTGGTGAGCGAATTGCCACCAAAATTTAGGGAGTATACTGAAGGGGTTTAAAAAAGTAATTTAAAATGTCTCCTATGTGATGCGTTGAAAGGGATAATTGATATTATATTAAATGTAATGACACTCAATTCTTAGACAAAATGAATATTTATTGAGTCGTTTAATTTAACATTTTTCTATATTAAACACTATTTAAAAAAAAAAAAAAAAAATGTACTTTTTTTTTTTTTTTTTTTACTTTTTTTCTATACTTAGTAGAAGAAAGTTTTGGATTCTTAAAAATTTTCGACTTCTGGATATTGACGGACTTATACATTTTGAGAGGTCTTGAAAACGATTTTACCGTTTTTAGAAAATGTCTGTCTGTCTGTGTTGGTGCGTGACAAAAATTTTGTGGCATGAGATTAAGTGGCTTATAAGGCACACTTGGGTTACACTATGGGGAACTGAACAGGGTCTGGTGTTTTCCATTAAAGGTGGTACTGAGACATGCCATCACAATTTCGATCCTTCACGGTATTTTTCGAATATATTGATTGAGAAAGACTACTATATAGATTGTTTAATTAAATTTTAATGAATTCATATCTATGTTTCTACAATCAAAAATTGAAAAAAATATGTGCTGATAATAAAATATGTGAAAACATACGATTATTATTATTATTATTATTATTATTTTAATTTAAGAACAGAATATCTATGAGGTTTTGCTATAAAAAACTGATATATAACAAATAAATACTCAAGTTAAAAACAGACATATTTTGTTTATTGTTATTTTATATGACTTCAAAATTATATAAAACGAATATTTATATTTATTTTATTCAAAATTAACACACACACACACACACACACACATATATATATATATATATATATATATTTCGGTTTCTGTAGAGTTAATTCATCTTCATAATGCTTTTTTTTACATTTGCATTACAAATAATCTGGTGTTTCACTCACACGACTTTCTCTTACCCTGAAATTTAATACTATAAATACAGGTTGGAGATTAAGAGGTAAGATAACGATGTTATGTAAACGGTAAACAATTCAAATTAGGCTTCGGGAGAGTCTTATATGATAATTAGTTCTGTGTGAGGGGGGGGGGGGGCTACCGCCCCTCTCAACCCCCCGTTTCATTAATGCACCTACATTTATATAGAATTTAATTTGGTTATTAAAAAATGATTCTGTTTTTAAAAAATAATTTATTAAAATTATTATTTAAAAAAAATTATCTTTCATGATAATGCAGACGATTTCCATATTACAGAAGTAGTATAACACCGAATATCCAAAAAAGAATATCCAAAGTTTTTTTTTCATTAAAAGTAAAAAAAAAAAAAAAAATCGATAATTTTGTTTTAAATTATCGCAGATTGATGGTTCAACCGTTCGTTTTAAAGGTATTGGCGAGCTCTTTTGAAAGATACCCATCATGAAAATTTACTTCCCTTGAGGGGGGACTTTCCCCCCCCCCCCAGGGGGGGAAGCGAGGCTACTCTACTTACCTGCAATTTCCACCATAGACGTAAGGTATTAGAATTCTCTTGATTGTCCCTGTACACGAATCGTTTGCTTGATCTTAACGAAAAGCTTACTATAGCATCCCTATATGATACACATTTAGAATACCAAGTTTGGAATGTCTGCTACTATTTGTTCTTGAGATATGCTGATAACAGACAGACACACACACAGACACACAGACATACACACAGACACACACACAGACATACACACAGACCATTTGCTAAAAACTTGATTTTCGTATTCAGGAGACCTCAGAACATGTAAATATAACAAAAACTCGCGTTCGAAAATTTGACCCAAAAACAATACTTTCTCTACCTTATGGTAAGAGAAAGTAAAAACGTATATTATGAACACTAAACCATATAGTATATTTTTAACATACCTATTCAGTTGTTGATCCAGTGTGCATTAGCGGTTTCTAAATTTTTAGTAATTACATTTTTCTCATATTTTACATTGTCTTAGAATAAAAAAAAAAAAAAAAAAAAAAAAAAAAATGTTAACTCACGAAAAAAGATTAGGAGAAAATTTTAATTTTCTGATATTTCTCCTTAATAAAGTTATCTTTAAGATTTGTAAACCTGTAGCATATGAAGATACATAATTTAGCTTTGTAACATATACATTGTATTTTACTCACACTATTTCTATTTGGAATAATATGAGCTATGAATCTGTTCATAGCAAATTTCTCCAGAAAAGAAATTATCTTTATATTATCATATTAATTGAGAGATTTACGGTAAAAGTTTAGTAAG